>CAKNYM010053244.1:384480-394732 GCA_932195095.1 Andricus curvator
TTTTATTTTTGAAAGTGAGAAAATCGACCGATCGCGGTGACGCTATACCTTATTTTTAGGAAGGTTGACTACCCCAATGAAATTTATCATTATTAGATTGTGAATAAAAACAGTTTTTTCACATTTACTTGTAGACTAATATTTCACCAATAAAATATGCCAATTTTTAAATATAACACAATTAAAAAGTTCATAGTATTTAAAACTACATTATTTTCACAGGTCTCAACACTAAAATTTCCGTTTTTGTTTGAATTGTTTGAAAATTTCTGTATAAGAAAAATGTACAAAAAATCACATTCACCCTTGAAAAAAAGGGTTGCACCCCCTCGGTATGAAAAATCTTTCGCAATGAGTGTTTTTTTGTAAGAAATAATCTGACTTTTGTTTGGTTTAAAAATTCCGATTCGTTTTTGAGATATTAAAGAAAACTTTTTTTGAGGGTAAATGTTAAGGGTGGTTTTCATCCTTTGAATGAGCGAATTAGCACGTAAAAAATACGTGCCTACTTTTTTTGATGTACTACAACATATTACAAACTGATGAAAACCGGTGAGGTACACCTCGGGAAGCAATAAATTAACTCTAGGGGCAACTCACCCTTTGCAATGAATTTTTTTCAAAAACCCCGAAACATGTCAACTTTAATTTATTTTCTTAACAACAGTACAATATACAGTGAAATTCAGCTGATCTGAAAGTTTCTGTTTAAAATAAAATGTGAAAAAAATCACATTCACCCTTGTAATAAATAAGGGTTGCATCCCCTCGGTATAAAAAAATCTTTCTCAATTAGTATTTTTTTGTAAGAAATAATCTGAAGTTTGTTTGGTTAAAAAATTCCGATTCGTTTTGAGATATTAAAGAAAACTATTTTTAGGGGTAAACATTAAGGGTGGGTTTCACCCCTTAAATCGACAAATTAGCACGTAATAAAAAACGTGTCTACTATTTTTTTATGTACTACAACATATTACAGAATGAAGAAAATTGTAACATATTTCAATAATTTGAAGGGATTTCAAAGGATTTTGAAGATTTTAGTGTATTTTTAAATTCCAAGGGATTTAAAACGATTTCAAAGAATTAAAAATATTTTAGGACATTTTGAAAGATTCAAAGGAATTTTTAATAGATTTCAATAATTTGCTGGTATTCCAAAGGATCTTGAAAGATTTTAGGGTATTTTTAAAACTTCAAATGAATTTTAAAGAGCTTTCAAAAGTTTCAAGGTATTTTAAGAGATTTGAAATATTTTAGGGTAAAAATTTTCATTGAATTTCCAAGGACTTGAATGATTTTCAGGAATTTAAAAATGTCATATTTCATATAATTTCATGGGACTTTGTAATATTTTAATGGATGCCAAAGAATTTAGACACAAGAGTTGAAGGATTTCGTAGGATTTAATTTTTTTTAAAAAGAATTTGAAAGATTTTAGGATATTTTAAAAGATTCCAAGGAGTTTTTGAGAGCTTAAAAAAATAACAAGAGATTTGAAATATTTTAGGGTATTTTAAATGATTCTCCGGTAATTTGAATAGATTTCAATACTATGAAGGTATTCCGAAGGATTTAAAAGATTTAAGGGTAATTTTTTTCTTTTCACATTTTGGAATATTTGGAACGGAGAAAATTTTGGTTCTCAATTTTTTCTGAATTGAAAGAGGTCCTTTTTGTTTCATTATTTTCATTGGGATGCAATTTTAGATATTTATGTTTTTTCTGATTTAGAAGAGGTAATTTTTTCTTTTTAACATTTTTATGGAGCTTAAGGGAAGAATTTTTTATATTTTTTTTCTGATTTTGAAGAAGGTAATTTTTTTATTTTTAGCATTTTTATTCAGTTGGAAGGGACAACATTTTGGTTATTTTTTCTTTCTGAATTGGAAGAGGCCATTTAAAAAAAAACATTTTTATTGAATTTAAGGGAACAATTTTTTATTTTCTATTTTTTCCTGAATTGGAAGAGGGTAATTTTTTTTAACACGTTTGAATAGTTGGAACCGAGGAAATTTCGGTTTTTACTTTTTTACATTCTCATTCTAATGAGAAGGTATTGGTTTTATGTAAAATTTGACATAGTCGGTTTTCATCAAATCTCCACGTTTTGAGACCCCCTGAGCTAGAAAAAACGATTTTTACGGAGGTGTCTGTCTGTCTGTAGTCTGTCTGTCTGTCTGTAGCCACGATAACTTTCGAAAAAATGATCAGATTTGATTGAGCTTTGGCACACTTTTTTATGGCCGAAAAATAGAGAACGAGTTCGTTAACCAGCTATTTTGGATGAAAATCCAAAAAGTGAGCACATTTTGAAAATTTTTGAGACCACTTTTTTGGAAGATTTGAAAATTCTATGTACGGTTATTAGTAGTACGCAAAATGACGAACAAAATATTCTTATGACTTTTCGTGATAAAAAAAAATTACTGGAGTTATAGCATTTTCAAAATTCCAAAAAACAAACGAAAATGAACATTTTAAGCCGAAAAACGCACGATATGAAAAAAAGTCAAGAGGAGAAAAACGTTGATTCCTGAACACCCTATAATATTTTCATAACAACTTTTTGAATTTTTTGAAAAATAAAAAATTCAAATTTTGATCGCACAAAAAATTAATGAAAAATCAAAAAAGCCATTCTGCTGTCAAACTATGCAAGATACCAGAAAAGATCATCTCACCAAAATTGTGCACCTAAAAAAGATCTACAAATTTCTTATCATTCACTTTTAGATATGACGCGTAGTTTTTGTTTTATTCGTAAAAAACAGCATTTAAAATAGAAAAATCAAATTTTCAGACGAATATTACCAGCTACGAAAAAATGACCAAAACAAAATTTGTTCATCCAAGGAAGAGGTAAAAATTTATTGTGACTCATGTTTCGATAGGATGCGTGGTTTTTGTTTTATTCGTGAAAATAACATTGACAGTAAAAAAAATCAAATTTTTGAAAAAACAATGCAAGGTACGAAAACATATAAATGAACAAAAATTGTGCATTCAAAAAAGACTTACAAACCCGTAATCAATTTTTGTGGTAAGAATATATTCAAAATGAAAAAATTAACTTTTTTGATAAACGGCACAAGCTAAAATAAAATGTTAACTAATAAAATTTGTCGCCTGAATTATATCATTACTTTTCATTTGAAATCAAATACAAATTTAGTAATTTGTATATGAAGAACATATAACACAAAGCACAAAGTGCGCGCTCAGTGTATTTACCAAATCGCACGCCGTAAGTGCGCTCAAACTTTTTTGTTTCTATCATACGGTTCAAATGATTTTCAAATCAAATATCGAGCGCGAAGCGCGAGTGTCTGGATGAGAATGTGTTCCTTAAGGTCGATAGAACCTTGAGTAAATAAAGTTCCTTTTCAGTCTAAAATAAAAATAAATTTAGCATTCACTTAATATGTAGAGGTTTTGATAATTTTATAATATTTGCAAACAAACTTTTTCTTTTCATCGAAGTCGAACACGAAGTGCAAAAATCTAGAGGAGCCTAGCGTAAAGCGCGATGCAAATACGCCCGAGCGCGTAGCGCGAGGTGAATACATAATCGAGCGCGAAGCGCGAGATAAATATATGATCGAGCGCGAAGCGCGAGATCCAACAGTCGCGCGCCCTAGGCGCGCTCAAACTTGCGAGCCGCGCGCGAAGCGCGCCATGAGAATGTGCCCGCGAAGCGGGCAGATTTTTTTTTGAATTGGAAAAGGTCTTTTTTTGTTTTTGTAAATTTTACTGGTTGGAAGGGCTGAAACTTCGTTTTTTTTTCCTGAATTGGAAGGACATTTTTTATTTTTAACATTTTTATTGAGTTGGCAGGGACGAAATTTTGTTTATTTTTTGTTCTGAATTGGAAGAAGGAAATTGTTTATTTTTAACATTTTTATTGAGTTGAAGGGAGGAGCTTTCTATTTCCAATCTTTTTTTCTGAATTGAAAGAGCGTAATTTTTTATTTGTAACATTTTTGAATAGCTGAAACGTAGGAAAATTTGGTTTTCAATTTTTCTTCTAAAACGGAAGAGGCCATTTTTTGATTTTAATGTTTTTATTCAGTTTAAGGGGAGAAATTTTTATTTTCTATTTTTTTGTTCTGAATCGGAAGGAAATGTTTTTCATTTTTTAATATTTTTATTGAGTTGGAACGGAGGAAATTTTGGTTTTCAATTTTTTCTGAGTTGGAAGAAGGAAATGTTTTATTTTTAACATTTTTATTGAATTGGCAGAGACGCAATTTTATTTTTTGTTTTCTGAATTAGAAGAGGCCATTTTTCTTTTCACCATTTTTATTGAGTTGAAGGAGGGAAATTTTTATTTCAAAATTTTTTTTTTCTGAACTGGAACAGGGTGATTTTTTAAAACATGTTTGAATAGTTGGAGCAGAGGAAATTTCGGTTTTTACTTTTTTTTCTGAACTGGAAAAGGCTCTTTTTTGTTTTTAACAATTTCATTGAGTTGGAAGGGCTGAAATTTTGGTTATTTTTTCTAAATTGAAAGAGGCCATTTTTTTATAACATTTTTATTGCATTGGAAGGCACGAAATTTTGGTTACTTTTTTCTGAATTGGAAGCCATTTTTATTTTGCCATTCTTATTCAGTTGAAGGAGGGAACTTTTTATTTCAAATGTTTTTTTCTGAATTGGAGGCAATTGTAAGAGGGTGATTTTTTTGAAAACATTTTTAAATAGTTGGAACGGAGGAAATTTCGGTTCTTACTTTTTTTTTAGTTGGAAGAGAGATATTCCTTAAAAATATTTTTATCGAGTTGGAAAGGACGAAATTTTGGGTTTATTTTTTTCTGCATTGGAAGAGGAACATTTTTTTTACGGAAAATTCCGTAATGGTAGACAGTTCTTAATTTAAAATTGTTCAGTTGAAAAATGTTAAAAGCTCCCATTACACAAATAAATTTTACAAATAAAAATATTTGAGCGTTTGAATAAAAAATGTCTGAATAAAATTTTTTTTAAGTTTCAATTTTAAAAGTTTAAAATTCAGAAAAGTTCCACTTTAATTGATTTAATTTGAATTTCAGTTTTATTAACTTCAAATGAAAAAAATTCAGTTTTAAAAGTTCAATTTTTTAAAGTTCAATGACCGTAAACATTATTTAGAAATCGGGAATTTTTCCTCGATTAAAGCGGCCACCCTAAATTAAAAAATTCTGAGGCAAAAAATGCCTGCTTTTTCAGTTTCCCGGTTTCGAATTACCAGTAAAATCAGAGATATAGAGCGAGCAGATTTTTGTTCTTAAAGTATTTATTTTAATAAATAAAACATTTTACATATCACTCTCGTCTAATCCGAAATAATCAACTTGATCCTTATCATTTCATTTCGTATTCGGATTTAATACCTTCGTATTAATTTAACTCTTTGGAATTCAATATCAACCTTAATCTATTCAATCCTCTATCAAAAAATCACTGAGCATCTTCTGCATCATCTTCAAGCTTTTGAAGCACTTCAAGCTTTTGAAGCCCTTCAAGCTTTTGAAGCTCTTCAAACTCTTCATCCGATCCGCTCTCTTCTTCATCCTCCGATTTGAACTCCTGCTTGAATACATTTGCGTCACATGGAAATATTCCACTCGATTTGAACCCCCACAAGATATTTAGAGGCGTGAGAGATTTATAAAAAGCTTCAGCAATGCAAGGACTAATATCACTGATAGTCATCGTCCTCGAATGATTATTCTTCCAAGTTTGGCAAGCTTCCTTATAGTACGTTTTAAACGGTTCATGCACCGAGATATTTAAAGGATGCATAAGATTGTCGCTCTTCGGAGGTAAGGACAACATAATCACACCAGCCGCTTGAGCTCTCTCAACTATATTGAGCGAAGAGGAAGATTTATCATTCTGAAGAATCAGAATCGTTGGATTCTCCTTTGTACTGCCAGTGAATGCTATAAAGTGGTTGATCACTTTAAGAAACTCAAAATCAGTCATCGATCCAGTTGGATTTGCTAGTCCTAAAGTTCTGCAAGGTGCCTCTTTCACCAAATCCGGCGTATACCTCGCTCTGGGAAAAATGATGGCGGGAGGCAAAAAGTTTCCAGCAGCCGAAACAATCATACAAATCGTAACCATCCGAGCTTCTTCTATAGATTTTGATTCGCTTTGGGCATTCGAGTTTTTCGAAACTATCCCTAGAGTAAATTCACCTAAATTGTAAATGTGGTAACCGTCTTTTAGGCTGGGGTAGACTCTCAAAACTTGCTGCAAATTGTTAAAAAAGATATCAGCGTTGCAGTTGCTAAATAAGGGTTTTTCTTCAGTCTTCTGGAAGTGGAATTTCTGTCGCAGTAAGAAATTCCGCATCCAATCCTTTCCAGCCATTTGGTATTTTACCCATCCTTCCGGAACTCTGACATTGATTCTGGCTGCAAACTGATAGGCCAATTTTCTCGCACCTTCATTTTCTACTCCGTAAGTCATATTAGAGCAATTTCGCAGGTTCTCAGCTAGGATTTTTTCCTGCTCGTCTGTGAAAACTAGCCTCGAATAGTAATTTGGAACCAATCGCATCGTTTCGTTCTCGGGGGTCTTTTTCTTCTTGTCTACGTAGCGCCAAAGTGTTGCATAACTTATCCCTGTTGCTGTTGCTACTTGTCTGATCGACAATCCATCGTTTATGACTAAATTTAGGGCTTGAGCCATTTGTTCTCCTGTTGTGTTACCAAGCTTTCGTATCTTTTTGGGCCGCATTCTGCAAATGGGTTTCGAATAAATTTAGTAAAAGAAAAAATGGCTTACTGTACCGTCAACCGGGATAATATGGACCACGGTGGATAATTATGGATCAAAGCACTTTGTACATTTTTTTAAATTGGATTTTACTGTGTATCCTAAGAATATTGTTTACAAATTTTTCAGAAAGTCTTAATACGAAAAAGAAATCATAATGTTATAGATCATAAACGCTGATCCATATTTACCCCAAAATGATCCATAATTACCCCGATTGACGGCATCAGGGTGTCCATCTGACCGGGAAATCGGGAAAACCGGGAAATTATTGGGAATTCTAATTCTGAGTTTGAACAGGAAATTTTTGAAAAAATTATAATTCTCACTTGGAATAGGGAATTTTTCAAAAGAATTACAATTCTGACTTGAAGCAGTGAATTTTACAATAGAATTATAATTCTAAATTGGGACAGGGGTTTTCAGTAAAGAATTATAATTGAGTAAAGAATTATAATTTTGAGTTTGGGACAGGAAATTTTAGTGATGAAATATAATTTTGAAAATTTGGATAGGGAATTTCCGTAAAGAATTATAATTTTGACTTTTTAACAGGGAACTTCGTAAAGAATTATAATTTTTACTTTAGAACAGGGAGTTTCCGTAAAGAATTATAATAATTTACCTTGGAACAAGGAATTAGAAGAAGGGAATTGAAACCAAGTCCCTGATCCAAGTCAGAATTCGCCACAGTTTGAAATTTCCCTCTTTCAAATTTTGGAAGAATGTTATATTATTGAATTATAATAGAAAATTTGATAAATAAATAGAATTCTGACTTGGAACAGGGACTTGTTTTCAATTCGCTTCTTCTAAATTAGAATAGAAATTATTTTCCAAAATTCTCGTTCCATGTAAAAAATGCCTTGTTCCAAGGTAAATTATCATAATTCTTTATGGAAACTCCCTGTCCTAAAGTAAAAATTATAATTCTTTACGAAGTTCCCTGTTAAAAAGTCAAAATTATAATTCTTTACGGGAATTCCCTATCAAACTTTCAAAATTATATTTTTTTATTAAAATTTCATTTTTATTTCATTTTTAGTTAAAAATATATTTTTTTTAGTTGAAAATGAAACTATTTGGTTAAAAATTCCTGTATTTGGTTTGAAAACTGATATGTTTTGGTAGAATTTTTATGTTTTGTTAAAAATGCAACTGTTTGAATACAAATTATTCTTTTTTGTTGGGATATTCAACTGTTTTGTTGAAAATTCGTCCTTTTTGGTAGAATTCAACTGTCTTTTATTAAAAATAAAAATCTTTTTTTAGTTGAAATACCAACTATTACATTTTTCATTGAGAATTCATATTTTTTGATTTAAAAACACAATTAATTGGTTGAAAGTTGAAATACTTTGTTGAAAATTCATTCTTCTGGTTGAAGATTGATCACTTTAGTTGAAAATTGATCTCCTTATTTGAAAATTAAACTAATTTGTTGAAAATTCGTTATTTTTTGTTAAAAATTAATTTTTTTTACTGAAAATTTAACTATTCCATTTTGGATGAAAAGAGATCTTTTTTAGTTAAAAATTAAACTATTTGATTAAAAATTATTTATTTTGTTGAAAATTCATCTGTTTTGGTAGAAATTCAATTTTTTTGGTTTCCAAACTGCAACTATTTGGATAAAAATGAAGCTTTTTTGTTTGTATATACAACTTTTTTCTTGAAAATTCGTCTTTCTTGGTAGAATTCAACTGTTTTTTATTCAAAATTAAAATATTTTTTGGTTGAAATATCAACTATAACATTTTTCATTAAGAATTCATTTTTTTGTTGAAAACTGAACTAATTTTTTGAAAGTTGAACAACTTTATTAGAAATTCATTCTTTTGGTTTAAGATTCATCACTTCAGTTGAAAATTCGTTTTCTTTTGTTGAAAATTATTATTTTTTTCAATGAAAATGTAACTTATCCATTTTCAGTTGAAAATTTATCTTTTTTAGTTGTAAATGAAACTATTTGAGTGTAAATTAATTTCTTTTATTGAAAATTCGTTTTTTTATGGATTGGAAATTAATTTTTTAAACTAAAAATGTAAGTTCCATTTTTGGTTCAAAATTTATCTTTTTTAGTTGAAAATGAAACTATTTGCTTGAAAATTGATATGTTTTGGTAGCATTTTAATTTTTTGTTTTGTGAAAAAGGCAACGGTTTCAATAAAAATTAATTGGTTTTGTTTAAAACTCAACTAATTGGTTGCAAGTTGAACTATTTTGTAAAATTTTTTTTTTTATTGAAAATTCATCATTTTAGTTGAAAATTTATCTCTGGTGGAAAATTTAACTATTGGAACTATTCAATTTTCAACGTTAAATTTTGTAAATAGTTTAATTTTGAACAGATTTAGAACCATCTTGTAAAATAAATTTTGGCCAATTTTCGTTACTGGAACTACAGTTTAATTTTAAAAATCATGATTGAATTTATATTTACAGACGATCAACTCAAAACAGAATCTCATTTTTTAAGTCTTTTTTTAAGTTAACAAATGAACTTAACAAGAAAGAGTTGAAAAAATAATATTTTTGATATTTCAAGTGATTGGATAGATTTTTAATTTAAAAATTTGTCAAATTCACGGTAAAAAAAATTCACTGTCATTCCCCGATTTTTCCCGGTCTCTAAAAATTCCCGGTTTGCCGGTCCAGCGGCCACCCTGCTTTAAACGTAGAAATTATTCGAGTTTAAACGTTTAACCGGTCAAGCGTGGATCACTACAGCTAATAATAATTAACAATAATGCAAATTATCTCAAGTGAAATTTTGATAGCGAATTTATTTTGAAGCATCTAAAATTTGGATAATGATGGAAAATTCTCTGACTGAAAATGCGGTTAATTCGAGATAATTTATAATGTTACCCATTATATTATAATTTTATTGCACTCGGATTAGTACCAAGTGTCAATAGCAACATAACCTATAAAATGTGTATCACGTCTACGTATTAATTAATGTATCTAGTAAGGTGAGAATCCAAAAAAACGTTAATATCATTGATGAGATGCTTAAAAAAGCGAAAAAGTAAAGTAATATTTATTCAAATTATAATTACCTGTGTGAATTAATCAATGTTGATTCACTTAATACACTTGATTCACTTATCACTCTGAGTTGATACTTGAAGACTTATTTTATAAGTACTGCGAATCATATTCTTCTCGATGAATATATTGTTTTTCTGCATTCAACAAATATTTCTGATGACAAAAATAGTTTAGAAATATTTAAAACTGCGCTGATGATTTGTACAGGGCCAAAAGACTAGTCTGGTTAGGTTCAGAAATGCCGAGTTCAGTGCGCAAGCGTAAAAGTATCATTTTGTTGGTAGCCCTGAATTTAAATTCAAATTGTACAGGTTCACGCTTCACGATCTGAATTTATTTTTTATTGTCGGGTTGACAATTTATCTGTAGATATTATTTAGATTGAAGAATAACTTAAGAGGATTGACGTCACTAATTATATATATATATA
>CAKNYM010053244.1:394832-419554 GCA_932195095.1 Andricus curvator
TTATTCTTTGAAAATTTTGTGTTGAATATATCTTTCAATAAGAAAGAAACTGTAACGTTTATAAAGTCCTCAAAAGTTCTATCAAAAGGATAATTTTCTTCTTATATTAAAAGAATTTACTCATTTTTACATAAACAACAGATACGATAAAAATGTTAACATAAAAATATCAGGGCAAAGACTAATTTTAATTTCTTAACCTATTATGAAAGAAACATCTCGCTTAGAAAAAAATCTTGCTACTGAAAAGTGTTTTATTCATCAAGATATAATTTATTTTTTGTTTATTACAGAATAAATAAAGAGATTTCAAAGCCCTTTTTCTAGACTGTACCAATTATTTTATAGATTGCAAAGAACAGACTTTAATATTGTGAATAATTCTATAAGTTTTTAATTTTTTTCTCCGCTAATATAGAACATTGAAGTATAAATTTTGTTGTGGTGTTCAACTTAGAAATTATAAAAATTATTAGTTTAAAATTTCGATGTTGATTCAGTTTCAGAATTAGAATAAGCTATGGTTATACAACGGATTTTTTGAGGGGTTGACCACTCGGTTTTTGAGTGTACACCAGATTTCAAAAGGTTACAAAATATTTCTAAAGATTTCAAAAGATTTCAAACATTTCGATATATTTTAAATATTTTTAACATTTCATAAAGATTTCATGGATGTGAACGATTTAAAAAAGGTGCTCACACCAGATTTCCATAAAGATTTCACAGCAATTTCACAAATATTTTAAAGATTTAAAGGATTTCAAAGGTTTGAAAAAGGGTACAGTAAACCAGATTTCAAAGATTTCAAAAATTTGAAACAATTTCAAGAGGTTTTAAAACATTTTAGAACATTTCAAAAGATTTCAAATAATTCAACGATTTCAACGAATACAAAAGATTTTCCAACCAAAGATTTGAGAAAGATTTCATAAACATTTAAATAGATTTCACAAAGATTTCAAAATTTTAAATATCGTTTGTAATACTTCAAAAAATTCCAACGAATCACGAAGATTTCAAAAGATTTCACAAAGATTTCAAAGGCTTCAAACATCTCACAAAGATTTTGAACATTTCACAAAGATTTTTAAACTTTCAAAAGATTTTAAAGATTTAAAAAAAAGGTATATTTAACTATATTTCTAAGATTTAACAATATTTCAAAGATTTTGAACAATTTCAAAATTTTTAAGGAGATATCAAAAGATTTCACAAAAGTATCAAAGATTTCATAAAAAATTCATAAAGATTTCAAAGGAATCCGAGAATTTCAAAGATTTCAACAAGGGTGCAGTACACCAGATTTCAAGGATTTCAAAACATCTCAAACATTTTAAACGATTTAAAAATTTTTGAGAAGATTTCAAATATTCGAGTGATTTGAAACGATTACAAAAGATTTACGAAAGATTTCACAAATATTTCAAAGAATTCATAAGGATTTCAAAAGATTTCATGAATTTCAAAGATTTCAACAGGGGTACAGTACACCAGATTTCAAAGATTTCAAAACATTTCAAAGATTCTAAGCAATTTCAAAAGGTTTCGATACATTTGAGAAAATTTCAAAAAAAAAATTCAAAGATTTCAAACGAACACAAAATATTTCGCAAACAAAGATTGAAGAAAGAGTTCGGAAATATTTTAAATATTTCATTAAGATTTTAAAAGATTTAAAAAAGTTACACAAAGATTTCAAAGATTTTACAAAAGCTTTAAAAAATTCCAAAAGATTTCTCAAAGATTTCACCGAAATTTCAAGCTTTCACTAAGGTTTGTAATACTTCAAAAAATTCCAACGAATTCACAATGATTTCAAAAGATTTCACAGATTTCACAAAGATTTGAAAGATTTCAATGATTTCAAAAACATTACAAAGATTTAAAAATATTCCCAAAGATTTCACAAAGACGACTCATGTTCGCAAAAAATTAAGAATTTGTTTATTTATGATTCGGCTTTCTTTAGAAATTGTTGGCCAATAAAAAATGAAATGGCTCTTTTTTTACATGTATGAAAAACGTTTATTTCATTATTTGATGTAAAAAAAGGGGACCTGGAAAAATTTAATTTCTTGACTTGGAAAACCTGGAATTTTGTTCCTAAGAATCGCTAGACACACTGAATATTCACGTATAAAAAAGTTATACTAAAATACATTTTATTTTTTCGTAATAACTTGCATCATTTATGATAAAAATTAGAAAATTAAATTTTTATGACAAAATTCACTGCATCTCTCAAAGCATAATAAAACATTAGTGACGAATGGATTACTATAAAGTAAAGACAATAATTGTCGAGCAAATATACAAGTTATAACGAACAATGTTCAATTTATTTGAGAAATAACATTTCTTTTCATTTATAGAATAAAAAAATTTATCCCGGTAATATAATTTACAAATAAGTGTCAAACAAATCTAATTATAATAAATTAAATTATAATTATATTCACAATTTTTTCCAGATGCTAACGGTGGCATAATATACCTACAAATAAATTATGAGAAATCCATTACTCCTTTAGCAGAGAAAAAAATGAAAAGGAGCTCCTTATGCGAGGCTACAGAAATAATCCTGTGGTGTCTTCTGATTATTTTATACAAATATTTTGTAACATTTATTGAATATAAATATCATAGAAAAAAATTAGTATTTGGTTTATTCTTTTTAATTGAAAAAAATTAATAGGCGCGCGCCTTGGCGCGTGCAAGACTAATAAAAATAAGATGAATTTTTAATAAAATACATGAATTTTGAACCAAATAGTTGAATTTTCAACTAAAGAAAATACATTTTCAACCAAACACGGAGTAGTTAAGTTTTCAGTTGAAAAAATTAATTTTTAACAAAAAAAGGGAATTTTGAACAAAATAGTTAAATTTTTAACCAAATAAATGAATTTTCAACTATAATGATGAATCTTCTATAACAAAAATTAATTTTGAACCACATAGTTGAATTTTCGACCAAAAAGATGAATTTTCAACAAATAAAGATTAATTTTCTACTAAAAAGACGAATTATAAACAAAATACGTTAATTTCTAACTGAAAAAGATAAATTTTCAACCAAAAATGGAATAGTCATATTTTCAGTTAAAAAAATTAATTTTTAACCAGAAAAAAAGAATTTTTAACAAAAAAGTTAAATTTTTAACGAAAGAAATTCATTTTTGACAAAATGTAATAGTTCATATTTCAACGAAAAAAGATTTTAATTGGAAACTAAAAACCGTCGATTTCAACAAAAGAAGGCGAATTTTTCACAAATAAATTGAAAATCTTCGATCAAAAAAGGGTTTACACCAAGAAGTTGCATTTTTAGCCGAAAAGATGAAATTTCCATGACAACAGATGAATTTTTAAAGAAAAAAGATGAATTTTCAACCATGAAAAATTTTGCAGTCAATGAAGAAAAAAAATTTGATCCAAAATGTGGAATTTTCATGTCAAAAAGTCGAATTTTCTACGAAAGAGTTGAATTTTCAAACAAAAAATATGAATTTCAAAAGAAATAAATTAATATTCGGCCAAATAGTTGAATTTTTAACCAAAAAGATTCACTTTTTTTTTTGTTTTTAATAAAATTGTTGAATTGTGAAGAAAATCATAAAATTGTATGTTAATTCCCTAAGTTTATAAATTATACAAATAACTTTATCAAGGTAAACATTTTTATTTAAATAATTGAGTACAATCTGTACAATATGTTGATTATTTAAAATACTTTTCAAAACTTCCCAATTTTTGGACAATTTGATGTTTTCGTTTCTTTCTAAATACTAGTAAAATTTCACACATCTCAAGTTTTTGAAATTGAATTGAATAGTCCCAATGAGACTGCGCCCTCTGAAATTATAAACAAAATTTAATTCCGCGCAATAAAAATCGCTAATTTTTGTTTTGGGGTATGAAAAATCAGGACAGCGATAAAAAATCAGAACATGTCTGATAAATCAGGACGTCTGGTCACCCTAAAATTCAAGGCCCTCGAAAGTAAGAAATTTTAGAGCGGCGTTTTAAAATATACGAAAAATAATACTTTTCCATCTGAAAATAATATGTTAATTTTTTGAAACATTTTGAAATTAGAGTTTTTTAAGTTATTCAATCTGTACCACCTCACAACCTATGTGGGTCGTTGCCAAAAAGTTGTGAAATTTGGACCATGCCTTTTTAAGTTGGACTATAAAAACCAACTAAAGTTTTTTTTCTCACTATTTCACACCAAAAATTGAACGAAAACACCGATTTCAGAGATTAAGAATTATATTTGTAGTGCAGATAATGTTTAAAACGAAAATTATGTTTATTTGTGGTTTTTGTTAATATAAGTGGATTTGTGTAAATTTGAAACGGTTTTATTTTTTAAAAACGCATTAAAAGACTTTGAGAGGATCCTTATTTAAAATTTTGATTCAAAGATGACTTTTCATGTGAAAAAAATAAAGAGATGTTTAAAGCACATTTTAGGAAGATGATTATTCAACATACACAATAGGGTGGTCCAAAAATGCATGACAAATATTTTTTTCATGCTAGAGGGAAACGACCCCCCCCCCATTTCTTTCCAAATCCAAAAAAAGAAATTCCATAATTTTTTTTTAAATTTTGATTTAACATGTGCCGGTTTTGACTTGAAGTTTCCCATGTAAAATGCATGGGGAAAAATCACTTTTTTGAGTTTTTGAATAATTTTTTAGGGTTTGGGAAAATGTGACGGGAAGGTATCGGAGCTTGTTGAGAATTATCCAACAAAGAATTTTATGTGTCAGACATATGGGCTTGACACCCCCAACCCACCCCCACGAGTCTCTGAAAACTACCCTTAAAACCAAAAATGTCAATTCTTCATGACATCGACCTTTTGAGCACTGTATTCTCGAATTTTTTACTTATAATTATTTACATTGGTGTAGTGGAATATTTATCAACATTGGTTAATTAATTTTCAATTATTTAAACGAATTGGATTTGTTTAAATAATTTTTTTTCGAAAATTCGTTTTTTTCCCCTAAAAATTATTACTATTTGTCTAGTGAAATTTTTTAAACATTGGTTCAATAATTTTCAATTATTCAAACAAATGGAATTTGTTTAAATGATTTTTTTTCAATTCTTTTTTTATTAAAAATTATTAATATTTCTATAGTGAAATATTCATCAACATTGTTTGATTAATTTTGAAGTTTTAAAACAAATTCCATTTGTTTAAATAAATCAAATTCCACTTGTTCAAATATTTGTTTAAAAATTATTATCGTTGGTCTAGAGGAATATTTAACAACATTGGTTAATTAATTTTTAGTTATGTAAACAAATTCCTTTTGTCTACAAAATGTTTTTTTTTTTCAAAAATTCGTCGAACTGGCAGTTTATTATCATTAAGTGACATTAAGAGTAATTGAAAATTAATTAAACAATGTTGATAAATATTCCACTAGACCAATATAAATAATTTTAAGTAAAAAAAGCTGAGAATACAGTGCTCAAAAGGTCGATTTCATGAAGAATTGACATTTTTGGTTTTAAGGGTAGTTTTCAGGGAATCGTGGGAGTGGGTTTGGGGTGTCAAACACATATGTATGATACATTTTTTCTTCATTGGATAATTCTCTATAAGCTTCCATACTTTCCCGTCACATTTTCCCAAAAGCCTAAAAAATTATTCCAAAAACTCAAAAAAGTGATTTTTCCCCATGCATTTTACATGGGAAACTTCAAGTAAAAGTTAAAATAAAAAAAAATAAAATAAAAATTAGGGAATTTCTTTTTTTGGATTTGGAATGAAATGGGGGGAGGGGGGGGTCGTTGCCCTCTAAAAAAGAGTGTTTTTGAACCACCCCAATACACAACCTAGGGGAAACATCCCTACAGTGGATAATGCAACCTACAGTGGATAATCATTAATTAAAAATACTAATATATGTGAAATAACTAATTTAATTTAATTAATAGTTAAAATACTATACGTGTTCTTAAATAAAAATAAATTATTTTTATTTTATTTATGCTCTTAATTAATGATTATCCACTGTAGGGAGGTTTCCCCTATACAAGAGTTACCGCAGTGTTACTGAGTGGAATATCAAATTTCGAAATTATTTTAAAAATATTTAATGTGAACGTAAAAGTCTTTAAAAAAATACTTAAAAGTTTTTTTTACTTGCTCTATTTGAAAATGTATCCATATTTTTAATTTTCTAACTGATTTTAATTGGAATCATTTAAAACTCGGTAACACAAAAATCATTCGATGAGCATTTTTAAAAGTTTTATTAACATACCAACAATCAAAATTCGTGTGCCTTTGTTATTATTTACAATGAAATAAAATTAATGACTTTTTCTTTTTAGATTTTTTAAAGTAATTTTTTTCGAGTTGTATCCGAAAATATGAGTGTTACCAAGTGGAAATAAAACTTTGGAGACATACTTTTAAACATAATTAAGCACCTTTAGAACTAAAATATTGGTCTCGATTTATAATTTTTATATTTTTGAATTTGAAACAAATTATTCGTACAAGCAAAAAACAAATTTTTCTTTTAATTCACAAAATTCTTTTTTCCTTTAGTAATCAGTTTTTTATGCGAATTTGTATTTGGGGATATGTTACCGAGTGAAAATTTGAACTATATTTTGATTTCTCATTTATAAATTGAAGCAACTGAAATTTTGAAAATTTGATTTGAAAGTACTTTAATATAAGTACTTCATCCTAGCATTATTCAAAAAAATCTATTAAATCATGGGGGTGGGTAAAACGGCCAGGACTTAAATTTCACAATTTCTTGGCAATGAACCATGTATAACATGAAGAATGATAAAATTACATTGTGGAAATCAAGTTTAGATTTCTCTCTAATTTTCGGATTTACGAATACAATTATAAAAAACGAAACAAATCAACAAAAACTCGTAGTTGATATTTGTGCTAACATCCCCCCACCCCCTATGAACACAATTTTTATTATTTTAACAAAACTTTTATTGAAATAACAAAACTTTGATAGAACCGAAAAATTTGGTTGCACAAATACCAATGAAATGTTTTTGTTGATTCAACAAAAAAGTTTTTTCATTGCAGGATATAGAATGGCATAATTTTACCTTTTCATAAAGAAATTACATTGTTGTAACTCGATTTAAATAAGCATCAAAATGGTAACATTGGCTCAAGTTGTAAACATGTTTTCTGTGTATATAGTGAAATGTATATTAAAAGTCACTTTACTTCTTGAGTCAATAAATTAAATTAATAATAAATAAAATATATTATAATAAAATAAACAAAATAATTAATCAGGAAGTGCGATAGAACGAGAGACAGGTTCACAGAAAGAGTTAGAACGAAAAAACTGTTCAGGGATTTTGTTACAGAATAAGGATGTAAAACGTTAATTACTGTTAAAAAAATAAAAACCAAGTAATTCGCCATTCATCGGGTAGATGTTCAAAAATTAATTCAAGATAGCATAAAGCGTCGTCTCATTTTCAGCAGAAGCAGTCAGTTTGCAATAATTCAGGATGCCTACCCAAATATTAATATAAAATTTATATTATGAATATAATAATTTCTCTCTAATGATAGCGTAATTCAAAAATACTTTAATGTAGTTTTCGATTTATATTTTAGGTTTAAATTGCACACGAATAATTAAGGGACCGTCCATAAACTACGTGATAAGAATAATTAAAAATATTAAAATATCAGACTTCACAGCCTAAAATGCTCTCAAAACAGGGAATGTAGGATAATTTTCGAAAGAAATATGGGAAAAATAGGGGAATAAATTCTTTTAAATAAAATTAATGTGGATACCATATTGAATTTTACATAGAACGCTTGAAGTTCCTAAGATTTAAAGTCGAAATATATAACATTTTCAACAAAATAGTTAAAATTCCAACCAAAAAGGATTTTCTACCATAAGAGGTGAACTTCCAATCCAAGAAGATGAATTTTCAACGAAAAAAATTAATTTTTAACCAAATAAGTTAACAATTTAATAGTTGGACCTTCGATCAGAAGGACGAGTTTTCAACAGAATAGTTGAACTTTGAATCAAATAGTTAATTTTTCAAGCCAAATATACGATTTTTTTGGAAGACAGTTGAATTTTCAACAAAAAAGTTCATTTTCAACGAAGACAGATAAATTTGTAACTAAGAAAGATGAATTTTGTACCATAAAAGATCAATTTTCCATCCAAAAGGACGAATTTTCAACAAAATTCATGAATTTTCTACCAAATAGTTGGATTTTCAACTAAAAAAGACAAACTTTTAACAAAATTATTGAATTTAAAAGCCATAAAGACAAATTATCTATAAAAGAGTTAAATTTGTAAACCGAAAAAATTAATTTTATAAGAAAATGTTAATTTTCAATGAAGCAGTTGCATCATTAACCAAAAAAGATGAATTTTCAACCAAAAATGGGATAGAAAATATTTTCAGTTAAGAAAATTACTTCCCAACAGAAAAAACGAACTTTAACCTAGTTAAATTTCAACCTAAGAGGTACATTTTTCAACTAAATTAGGTACATTTTCAACCAAAAAGATGATTTTTTAACAATGAAGATTAAGTTTCTACCAAAAAGTACGAATTTTCAACAAAATAGTTACATTTTCAAATAAATAGTTTAATTTTTAACCAAATACTTGGTTTTCCTACAAGAATAGTTGAAATTTCATTTTAGAAAGATGAATTTTCAACAAAAAGTTGAATTTTCAACCCGAAAAGATAAAATTTCAATGAAAAAGTTAATTTTCAACCAAGCAGTTGCATTTTTACCCAGAGAGGATACATTTTTCAACCACGAAGATAAATTTCCTACCAAAAAGACTAATTTTCAACAAAATACATGAATTTTAAATCAAATAGTGGCATTTTCAACTAGAAAAGAAAGTTATATTTTTAGTTAAAAAAATTAATTCTCAAACAAAAGCAAAACGAATTTTTAACAAAATAGTTACATTTTCAACCTAAGAGATGATTTTTCAACTAAAATTATGAATACTAAAAAAAATTCAGGTTCAAAAAATGAGTTGAAGATTCAGCCAAATAGTTGAATTTTTAACCGAAAAGATAATTATTTAACCAAGAAGATTAATTTTCTAGCAAATGAAAAGGAAATTTCCATAAAATACACGAGTTTTCAACTAAATAGTTGAATTTTCATCTAAAAAGATCATTTTTCATCCAAAAATGGAATAATTTAATTTTCAGTTAAAACATTTAATTTTCAACCAAAATGGATACAATTTTCATCAGTTTTCAACTTTGAAGGTTAATAGTTTTTATTAATTCAAAATTATTATTAAAATTTTAAATAAAAAATTATTATCTTCAAACAAAAAAATGAGCCAAGTAGTTGAATTTTTGACCAAAAAGGATGACTTTTTGAGGGTGTCCACTGACCTGGAAAACCGGGAATTATCTTGGAATTTTGAGCACCAGGGAAAAGCCGGAAAATAGCCGAGAATTTAGTTGAAAGCCGGGAAGTTTTTAGATTTGTTTTTACTTTTACAGTAAATGTAATACCGCTCTTCGAAAAAAAATTTGTTTGGAATATTCTCTGTGTAACCAACCGTCTTTGTTAAAATATCGAAGATCATTTTATATTTAAGATTCTAAAGTTAATGTTTCGTTCAAAAGTGAATATTCTTTTTATACTATATATTTAAGAATATGAAGCTTGTGTTGATGGATGGCTCAAATACTAAAGTAATTTTTTTTAAATTCATCTTTATGGTGGAGATTTAATTTTTTAATTGAAAAGTCTACTTTTATATTTTTGGTCCAGAATTCATCTCTTTTGGTTAAAAATTCTACCATTTGATTAAAAATTGAACTGTCTTCCCAAAATATTTGTCTTTTTGACTTGAAAATTCAACTATTTTGTTGAAAAGCCAACTATTTTTGGTTTGTGATTAATCATTTTTGTTTGTAAATTCGATCATTTGATTGAAGGTTAAAAGTATCTAGGTAACTTCGACTTTTAAACAACTTCCAGTGAGAGATTTGTTCAGCAATGTTGAATGAAGTTTTTTGGAAAATCTCATATCGAATCGTTGAAAATTTACTGAGATATTCAGCTTTGGAAAAAGTACTCGACGTCTAGTCTGCCCGCGCTGTTAGCTAGTGCGTCGCGAGGACTGCTCTGTCAGGCAGCGTTCTCGAAGTTCAGTCTGCGCGGGCAGACGTGGAGTACTTTTTCCAAAGCTGAATATCTCAGTACATTTTCAACGATTCGATATGAGATTTTCCAAAAAAACTTCATTCAACATTGCTGAACAAATCTCTCACTTTAAGTTGTTTAAAAGTCGAAGATACCTAGATACTTTTTACCGGCGAAAACAAGAAAACACAATTATCGATTGACTACACTTTACAATTAAATATTATTAAACAATTAGCGATTGTTAACATTTTCATGATTTCCCAGGCATCGCTAAAGTATTTCGAATACGTCCTACAAATATGAACTCATTTCAATAATATTTGACCGAGTTAAAACGATTTAAGTTTTTAAACTTAATTAAATCAGGGAGAAACTTTTTTTCAATATTTCGTTTTTATTATTAAAAATAAACGTTTGGCAAAAAAATTCTAAAAGGAAGGAGTTTCACTTCCTTATTATCTAGAATTCTACGTTTTCAAAAAATTGATTTTTCGATTTGGAAAATTTTCTTTCTCTCGAGACGATCGGACAATACTTTTACGCGTTTTCGAGCGTCGGACTGGTTATTGCATCCAGCGGGTCAATAAAAAAACGAGAAAAAGAAGTTTCTTGAATACCGGGTAAAAATAGAATTCTTTCAAAAAGGGGAAAAAGGCAATCAGGGGAAGAGTGTGAAGTCTGAAATATAAAACTGGGTTTCAAACCTCCCCCAATTCAATTGGTAACGTAGTTTATGAATAGCCCCTAGCAGCTTATAATTTTTCAAAAGAAAAAAAATTTGGATGCTGGTAGACATCCTGTGATCGTTATTCAGAGCATTATTGGAACGGATTTTTTGATAGCAGCACCTTAACTAATTCTGATGCTGTATCATTCATAAGACTCCGTTTGATTTCTCCCACGAAGTTTGCCAAACTTTCTACAAGGGCAAAACTCGTCTCTACTTCAACCTTTTCAGGTTCGGGTGGTGGTAAATAAAGAGTAGCTTCCTCATCGATAAGGGTCTGGTACACTTGCGAAGTAAATGTTGCAGCCCAGGCCTTTTTTCTAATTTTTGAATCCTTTGCTGGTGATTTAATCCCAGAATCCTCACATAAGGCATCTTCGTAACAAGATTCTTCTTCAAAATCTGATTCCTGTGTATAACGTTTTTCGCGAATTGATTCTTTTAATCACAATCAAGAGTAGCAAATTATATTTTAACTCAATTTCAAATCACCGTCTGTTATGTTCAATTTTAACTGTTTTGGATGTAACAAAAAACATGAGATTTTTTCCATTTTTTTTTATTAGATCTACAAATTAATTCGGTGCTTTTACTTTGATGTCTTGTATCTCTTGGCCAAACTTGAATTTTTTCCCGCCCTAAGGTAGTTTTAATTAGGGTTGTAAAGTTTCATGAAACTTTAACCAAATCAAAAGTTGCAAACATTAGGGCGGGAAAATTCAAAATATGAAAAATACTATTAAGTAATAAATATAAACATTTAATAGTATCCTTTGTGTTTCAAAACAAATCGTTTCAACTAATTTAAATAAATAAATCACGTGTTAATTGTTAATAAAATGTAATTTTTTGAATATTTTATTTAAAAATTTGAAAATTGATTTCAATAAAATGAAAATAAATTTCGTATTTCATACAGATTTAGTTTTTAGAATGCATCATTTTTATCAGTACTATATCTCTCAATATTTAAAATAAATATTTGATATAGAAATACATATTTGCATAAGGGAGCCTTCACATATTACGTAACGTTACTTTCGACCTTTTTACCCCCCCCCCCCAAGTAACAGCCCGTAAAATTTCCTTCGGACCCCCCCCCCAACGCCGTTACGTGACATTTTTTGTATTATGTTTAAAAGCATAATATACGTTTTTTGAATAAAAAAAAAGGTTTTTTAAGTTGAAGTACTATCTACAAATAAATGAAACAATATTTTGATGTAACACTGAATGCTTTTCAAATATTTTTTTAGTCATACAAATATTGAAATTACTGACAGGAAGATATCAATTTTTTTTTCAAATTTATATAAACATAATTTTTATAAGATTCATGAGAAAATTAAAAAAGATTTGTGAATATTTCAGATGTGTCCAAAAAGAATCTAGAAGATTTTAAAGACATTTTTTTTATTTTACAGGATCTCACAAAATATTAGGAAAAATTCGAGTTTTTTTAAAAGATATTTAGGACTTTTAGAAGTTTGGAAGGAATCAAAAACTATTTGATAAATTTTCGGAAATCTTTATAAGTTTTAAAATATTTTTAATTTATTCAAAACTTCTGAAATTCCTTAAAATATTTTTAACTGACTCAATTTTTTCTTATGTATAATTTTGAAAAATCATTAAAAATGTAAATAAATTGACTTAAAATCTTCGAAATTTTTCCATAAATTTTAAGAAAATTTGTTTATTCTCTTGAAACCTTACAACATTCTTTTGAAGCTTCTAAAGTTTTTATTTGAAATCCTTAAAAATCTACATTTTGTAAAATCTTTAAAAGTTAAAAATTCTTTTTGAATCTCTTCAAATCTTATGAATATTTCTTGATTTTACTTAATTTTTTTTATTGTTTAATCTTACGAAATTAAAACATTTTGCATTAAAATATTCTGCACTATTTTTCGAAATTGTAGGATATGGTTTGAAATGTTTTTCAATTTTTTTTTTCAAAATAAAAAATCATTTAAAATTTCCCCAAGAACCTTAAGAAAATTCTATTTTTTTAAATTCTTTTCCAAATTTCTAAACCTTCTAATCTTTTACAATTATTCAAATATTTACTGAATTTCTTTGAAGATATGCAAAATCAAAAAAATTGTCTTAAAATATTTCAGATTCTCCTTTGACAATTTGAGAAATCTTTTGAAATGTTTTGAAATCTTTTTAAATATTCTCTTTAAATTCATTTTTCAAAATAAAAAATCATTTTAATTTTTCTTAGAAACCTAATGATTTTTGTTCATTTTCTTGAAACCTTACAAAATTTTTAAAATATCTTTATAAGTCTTAATTCTATTTGTATCGTTTCAAAACTTCTAAATATCTCTTAAGATTACAAAGATTTTTTCTAAAATGATCTAATATGGCAAAATTGCAAAATTTTTCTTTATAATATTTTACACTCTTTTTAAAAATTGTAGGAAATAATTAAAAATATTCTGTTATGTTTTTCAATTTTCTCTTAGAATTCATTAAAAAAAATCATTCGAAATTTTCGCATGAATCTTATAGAAACATTTTTGTCATTCTCTTGACACCCTGCCAAATTCAGTTTACCTAAAAATTGTTTATATCCTGAAAAATAAAAATTGTCTTGAAGTCTTCCACATTCTTTTTCCACACATTTTGAAATCTTCAAAACTTAAAATTATTCTTTAAAAATAAAACTTAAACCATTTAAAATTTTCCCCGTTTCTTAGTGCTTCATATTTAGTTTCCCATATTTTCAACACGATATCGCGTTTCGTGTGAACGTAAGTTGATTTTGACAAAAATGTAAAAAATTTTTTTTAAGATTACGCTCACATGGCCTTAAAACAGGATATAATAGGTGGCGGCCTTGCGGACTTAACCTCAAAAATCATTACTGAATATAATGGTGTCCGACAAGGAGCATTTGAAAAGTTTCATTCTTTTTTTCATTCCAATTGAAAAAATGCAGCTGAGGCGACCGAAATGATTTGGTCAGTCTTAGGAGAAGGTATGGTGACACAGAAAACGTGGAAAAAGTGGTTCCAGAGATTTCACAATGGTAATTTTTGAATTGAAATAAAAAAGAATGCAGAATCTTAAATGCTCCTTGTCGGACGTCATTGTATTTACGAATGATTTTTGAGGTTAAATCCGCAGGGCCGCCACCTATTAGATTGTGTTTTGAAGTTTAAGGTTCGGCCTTTAAAACTACGTTAGGTTGGGAAAAAATTCATGTTTGACCAAGAGTTGCAAGACATCAAAGTAAAGGCACCAAATTAATTTGTCAATATTAACAAATCGGCGTTTCTATACAAATCAAAATCAGGGTGACCACTAGACCGGAAAATTCGACAGTTTTGAGACTTCGAATTTGAAATGTTCAACTTTTAAAGTTTTCAAATATAAATTTATTCAGTTTGCAATGCCTAATTCTGAATCAGTTTACTTTTGAATGACATAAATTCAATTTTTTTTCTTTCGTTATAACGCGTTTCAGAAGTTAAAAAATTGATATGAGTACGTTAACTAAGTCGATTAATTACTTTAAAAATTAATTGTTATAGAAGACGAAAATTTTAATTAAGCACAACTGCCTCAAATTGGCGAAAATATATATTTTTAATTGATAGGGGGTCCAAAAGTTTTAGTTTGGTACTCGGATTTCCTACAAAAATGTACAGATAAGAGAAATATACATCTTAGTTTCGCACATCCACCAGTGTTGGCTATCTTTAACTCTCTCAATCAAACTAGCGATAATATTTATTATTTCAAACATTATTTTGAAATTATTTTATTTCGATTAGAAGAGTTAAAGATGACTACAGTTTGTTAATGTTTCAGCATTGATATTTTTAGTAGAGGGAAGTCTGCAGTTTCAGAAACATCTCGATTTTTTCCAATAAACTGAAAAATATGAGAAATACACTGGAAACTGGATTTGTGCACGGTTTCGGTTCTGACCTTGGACACGAATCCAGGGACTGCCCTATGTTGTTTATCACGCTTGACTGAATACATCATCCCCTCTCGGCCCCGCGGCTCCGATCAACGGAAACCACCGCGCGGCATGAGTTCTCGGAACGCAAAAATCCAGTTTGCTGAAATCAAGAGACCAGTGCAATATGAAAAAACAAACAAGTCATTTTTCCAAACTTTTTTGCGTACTTTTTCAAATCAATTTTTATAGAATGAAGATATCATGATTGCAATTAAATAGTTTTATTCTGGACATTCTGCCGATTTCATTTCACTATATTACTTATAAAAATGATGAGTTTAAACGTATTTTTCAGATGATTCAACTTTTGGGTCACTAAGGACCCTGGATTGCCCTAAAAAGAGGCAAGAAAAAATGCTGAACCTCTAGGGTTATGTAGATAAAGAACAAGATTTTTAATAATTTATTTTTTAATGACAATTTACTGTGTATAAGTACTTTTTCATTGCGGTCTAGCTTTCGTTAGTAATACGTTTTAGTACTAGTATTTTTTTTCGACGAGGTGGAAATGCATTGACGCACTAAAACCACCTGCTCTTCCTGCCAACCCATGTCCCCTTGATCCGCTTTTGCATTACTTTAGGAACATGGTTTCTACGTCGTTCTTCGGCATCTTGCTGCATATTCCAACCTGGTCTTCGTCACCTCTCCGCCCCAGCCATGATACACGCATCGTCCTCAAGAGCTCATCAGCCTGCAACATCTTGGTTGGGCCTGCTGGGTTCATTTACTATTCTTGTCTGGCTCTCTTTATCACTGCTATTCTTTTTTTCTGTCTCTCCCTTCTATGGTGATAGACATCATCCTCATCAGCGTGACGTTTGTCGGCCTTCAACACCATATGCGCGGGTATTTGAACAGGTAGAACTGATCTTTGCTATTCCTCCTTCTTCCCTTCCAGGACATCTTCTGCGTAACGGGCTACTGCCTCCCAATCGGCTCTGCTTTGCATCATCGCCTTCCCGATACTTTCGGACGTCGAAGCTTCTCCCAATTCGGCTTCAAGATTTCTCCTTCTTGCTGCCCAACGGCCGCATTTGAAGAAAGTATGCTCTTTTTTATATTATGTAGATAGGCATTGAAATGCCAGTGGCCCATGAGTAAATACGTGAATTGGATCGTCAACTTTCCATAATCATTGTTGATCCACGGGATGACTTCCTCTATTAATCTGGCCGTTCATCTGCCCTTCTGCTCCCATTTCTATCTTTGCTCGCAGTCGGACAAAGTTCGGTTGCTCTTCCTTTTCTCCACTACTCTGTGTGCGCCTTACTGTTTGGCGTCGTACACCCCTTTCCTCTCGCTGGCTAAAGGTCAGTGGGGATGATACCTGCTACGATCATGCATGACTAGAGCATTATAGAGTGAGCGACTGACATAAACGCTCTCCTTTTGCTGCTTCGTGGCCCTGCGACGTTAGGCATGAGTCTGACACCCAAATACTTCAGAGCCTTCGCGTCCTCGATCTTATGTCCTACGATCTGCACTTCGATCGAATTTGGGAAAGATCTCTGCCTGATGAGTACCACCATTTACGTTTTTCTTGAGGCCAGCTTGAGACCATGATCTTCCAACCAGTTCTCAACTAGCATTGAGACTAGAGCCAATTTCGTTGGGTAACTCCATCTTCGAGAGGTCATCGTAGACAACGTTCCAGAGGTCCTGACCGGGTACCGCTCCCTGGGTCACACCAACTGTGACTCTTTTCTCCTCTGTGCCTTCCGTCGTTTCGTACTGGAGTTTCCTGTTGTTCAGGTAGTCGCGTATGACTCTCCTGAGGTAGAACGGTGCTTGGAACCTTTTCCCCAATACTTCCATAATGTCAGTCCACCTTAGCGTGTTAAAGGCGTTTTAACGTCAAACATGACTAGCACTACAACCTTCCGGGATCTATGGTTGCCAGTCCACGCTTTTTCCACCTCCTTACGAAGTGCAGTGATCGCCCCCACGGTCGATCTGCCTTCACAAAAGCAGTGCTGGTTTTCGGTCCGAATAATTTTTTCGAACAGTTTTTCTGTCACGTAAAACATGCAGAGAGACCTGAACGATCCTGGAGTAATATTCGGACCCTTCCCTTTGTCGAGAAGTACCAGCCTCTGAGTCTTTTATCTAACACTGAACAGCCCCACCCGAAGGCAGGAGTTGAATATGTTCAGCAAGAGATATTGACAGTTCCTGGCGATAACCTTGATAACTTCTACATGTATTTCATTCGGGCCAGGGGCTTTGCCATTGGCCATACTCTGTACTGACTCATTTAGTTCTTGGGCTTTGAACCATGGAGCTTCCTCTCTATTTGCCTCGCCGTTGATAGGACATTCTGGATGACTAGAGAATAACTCTTTCGCGATGTTTTCCATAGTTTAGGGATCCTTTAGATCTTCCAGCACTTTTTGATGAATTTTACCGGTAACAATCTAATATCTGCTACCCCAGATATTCAGTTTCTTCTTTGCGAGTTTGTATTGTCCCTTCGAAGTTCAGCTATCTCCTTCGTCCACCACTACACAGGATCCCTTCTGGTTGAGGTAGAGTGCCTTGGCAGTGATGTATAACAGCCATGCTCTAAGAGGCTCATTGTTCTTTCGACTAGGTCTTCTGTTGCCATGCTGGAATGGACCGAAGGTGCGTGCTCCTCAGGTAAATGCCCACCCTTTTTGGTGATCCCTATGGCGAGAGCAACTACATCTAGCCTGTTTGCATTCCAGCTCTTCTTGCTTTTTTCATGACTGAAGTGTTGCCATTTTTGGTCAACTCACCTATTTGGAATCCAATATAATTATGGCCACTAGCCGTGTAATATTTTAAGACACTCCATTCCCTTATCCTCCCCGCTATTTCTGGGGTGGCTAGTGTGACGTCTATAACTGTCTCACGGTATCATCGCCTTCTGAATGTTGTGGTATTTCCAGAGTTTAGAAAGGTAAGGTCTAGGCTGTCCGGCATAGCGGTTAGCTCCTTACCCCGCGTGTCAGACCATTTCATACCCCATTCTGCAGACTTCGCATTGAAATCCCCGGCTAGTATGACTTCACCGTTCAGGTTCCGAATCAGATCTTCGATCTCGCCCAACTTTTTGCGGAATATGGCTATTCCTTCATTTGGCGAGAGATAACATCTGACTAAGGTGTTGCTTCCACTTTTTATCCAAGCATAGCCATCCCCTTTACGATGGCTATCATCTTGCATCTTCCTGGGAGTTCTTACCCATGTTGCTGCTCTATCCATTGTGTTGGCGTACCAATTTTTTGTTTTAGGTTTTGCATATTGCTGGCGAATTACCGAGGCGTCCGCTCTTTTCTCCCATGTTATCTGGTATAAAAAGTCTTGCGCCAGTTGTCAGCGTCCCAAGTTTCCCTGGAGTAAGGTCATCATCTTCTCGCTTTAGCGATTGTCCGCTTGACTTCCCTATAGCTCACGCACCTGGCAGAGCCAGGAATGTGATCCACGGGACTTCCGTCGTTTCTGTCTGAGCAAATAATGTATCTAGGGCTCTTTGTGTAGTCAGCTGCCTTGCAGTCATCCTCTGCAAATTTTCGGCACAAATTTCCGCGGCCGATCTCTTCGCATGTAACTCTGATAAGGCTCTGTATGGCTTCGTCGCCGCTGCCTCGCTTATCTCTGCGAAAGCTTTCAGGAGTGGAACTTGCCCAAAGCGCTGTAGATTCCGACTCAAGCTGGCCTTAAAACCAGCAAGGTTCGGTGCACTCCCAGTGGGTCGCACGATTCACCGATCGTGTGTGTTTGGTTCGCTGGACGTATTTTATTTCCGAGTCTATTTCTTTATTATATTCTTTGATTTCAAGTTTAGTTGACCAGTATTCAGCAAAACTACCACACTCTCTAGTGTTTTATTTCCGTCCTGCCATCTGTTTCCAGCGAGCTTTCCCCTATCCGCCACCCGGGGATGCGCTGAGTAGGTGTATCACCTCTCCTCCAGCGCAGACAACTGCAGTGGTACTAGTATTTTAGTACTAGTTTAGTACTAGGTAAGTTCTAGTACTAACTTTCAGAATCCTTCACGTCAATAAAAAAAAATCGTAACCAATAAGAAAAATATCAGTTAGTCAAGTAAAAACATGATGTTTTTCAAGTTAAATGATAATTTACGATATACACGAATTTTTATATTGCTGCATATTTTTCGGAGGATAATAAAACTTGTGAATACTAATTTTTAGAAGCTTTGCCATCTATTTAGAAACTGATTTCGTACCAAAATAACAACAAATTCGCTATTGTTCATTATTTTGAGATTTATCGTGGATGCGCGAACATAAAAGACACATTTTTTTATCTACACTTTTTATGGGAGATCCAGGTACCAAACTACAACTCTTAGAACCCCTCCAAAATTAAAAAAAAAAAATACATATATTTTCGCTCGGCCCTATTATAAAGGTTGAAATAATAAGAGAAAAATTCAAGCCTGTTAAATTCTGTCTCTCATTCCATCTTAATGAGGCTGTGTAAAAATGAACTTTCATTATTCTGAAGAGTTAGTATTTTTATAACATAAAATTGCAACCAAGGTTAAAGTGTAGATTGTAGAATATGATTCCATTTGAAATTTAATGTCATAAATTACAAATAAATAGGAAATAGTGAAAATAGTCTTTCGAAAGGTGGCATATCAATAATTATTACCAATGCATTCTCAATTAATAAAGTGCTTTTTTTAAATTCAAGCTTGTTGGTGCGCTTACTAAATGCTTTACGGCTTGCGTTCAATCTTTTCTGTGTTATGTTTCTATTTTCTTTCTACGTATTCTGTGTCCTAACCATATAGTTTTTCATTTCTTTCATCAATCAGCTGTTTGACTTTTATGTCTGGCGTTTATTAATACAAATTCTCAATTTTTTGTTCGTTGCTGTTTTCGTTTTAACATGTAATACTTTAGTTAGTTCAACCTCCGTTTTTGACGCAAAAACTTTTCTGAATTGAGCCTTGAAAAAGATACAAAGCTGTGCCGAAACGTATTGTATTGTCATTCTTATTTACTTCTGAAATAAATTATATGAACGGATGACCAACAAAATTTTTGTTTCTCTCTCTATTAAGAAATTATCTACATCCTAATCTCCTTCAAAGACAGTTTGATCCTGATAGTAAATTTTGGAACTCTACAAAAAGTTCTCATAAGATTATTGTCTTTGGCTTATCCTATATACTTCAGAAAAGATCCCTATAAAATCAAATTAGCTTGGAAAATTGATAAATTAATTTACCCAACTTAATAAACTAAATTTCTAATTAAAAAGTAATAGATTTCACTTATCACTTACGGATTGTTGTCGCCTGTTTTTCTGTCGAGCTAGTTCCAAACTTAGACTTCTCACAGCCAGAGCTAATTTATGCCTTTGATGAGCATCACTGGAGTCGATCAGAGGATAAGGTTCACCTTCCTGAACAGGAACTCCTGCAAAAGATTCACTCAATGCTCTCTTGAGAAGAGAACCTGCGAATCTTACAACAGCTCTATCCCTTGCATCCATTTCTCGATTTTCATCAGTAGCTGCTGGTTCCTCCAACCACTTTGATAGTTGCTCGTAGACCTCTTCTAGTTCTGAACAAAAATCTAGTAGAGATGGAATTTAGATTAAAAATTGGAAATTAAAAAATCACTATTTTATAGACTCACCTGAACTATATTCGGTGCTAAAACTGTATCTGCTACTGGCACTCGTATCTCTTTTAAACATCGCTGGTTGACTCTGTCGAAATCTCCCCAGCCATTTTTGCTCAGCTTCTAAAGATTCTTTTAGGAATTCCTCGTCTACGGTTTCATCCCTCAGTACAAAACCTCTCGATCCACCCCTTTTGATTCTAAAAATTCGAGAATAAATATTTATTTATTTTTCACTTCTAGAGTCCCAAGGATCACAGTCCATCCCCCTTTTTACCTGATCCGCCTTTCCTCCCTTAATTTGAAAAATCCCCTAAGACACTTAAAATCGAGAATTTTGACCAAATTGGAGCCTTTCCCCCCTTTTTGCAAGGTTTTAATTTATTTTTTAAAAACTAGTGATATACATTCAAGACGTTAGAAAACAATAATCTTTGAAAGAGATTCTTTTTGACGGTAACAATTTCAAAATATTTCCTGAACGGTTTACTTGATAATTTTGTAGATTTAAAGGACGCCCAAAATGCTCTAAAAACAGGGAAAATAAAGAGATTTTTCATTAAGAAAATATTGCATTTCCAACAAAATAGATGAACTTTTGAACAAATATTTAGAATTTTCAACTAAATAAATGAATTTTCAATCAGATAGTTAGATTTTCAACTAAACAAGATAAATTTTTAACCAAAAATATGAATTTTCAACCGGGAAGATTAATTTTCTTCCAAAAAACGGATTTTAAACCAGAGATGAATTGTCAACTAAAATAATGAATCTTCAACCAAAAAAATGAATTTTCGCAAAAATAGTTCAACTTTCAATCAAGTAGTTGAATTAAAAAAAAAAGAATTTTCAACGAAAAATTTAATATTTTTGATATTTCAACTCGTATTTCAACCAAAAACGATTTAAATTCTTAATCAAAAACAGTTTAATTCAGCCAAAAAGACGAATTTTCAACAAAATAGGTACATTTTCAAACAAAGAGATGAATTTTCAACTCAAATTGTAAAATTTGCTGTAAGAATTCATTTCTTGTTGTCGGCAATTCATCATTTTGTTGAAAATTCAACTTTGGGATTGAAAATTTAATTTTTAGGATTGAAAATTCAGCTATCTTCTAAAAAAATCGTCCTTTTCGCTTGAAAATTTACCTATTTGGTTGAAAATGTAACACTTTTTGTTGGAAGTTTAATCTGTATTGATTATAAATACGACGATTTGGTAAAAAATTTCTTTTTGTAGGTTGAGAATTCAACTATTTTGTTGAAAATTTGATAATTTTGTTAAAAATTTATCTTTTTTTGGTGAAAAATTCTACTGATATTGATAAAAATTCGTGCTTTTCTTGAAAATTGATATTTGCTTTGGTTAAAAATGCAACCGTTTGATTTCGGGTTACACATTCATCTTTTTGGGTTGAAAATTCTATTATTTTCGTAGAAAATTAAACTAATTGCTTAAAATTGCAACTATTTTAATGAAAATTCGTCAATTTTGGTCGAAAGTTCAACTGTTTTGTTAAAAATTCGTCTTTTTGGATCGAAAATTCATCTTTGTTGGCTGAAATTTGCTGAAATAAATAAACTTGAAATTCATTGATTTCAATATGAAATTTTTTTATTTCGTTTATAAAAGATTATATGTTAGAAATTTTATTTCGTTTATAAAAGATTATATGTTAGAAATGTTCAAACATTAAAATGCTGTGAGTCTTTGAATATTAATGGTCAGGGAAAATGAAAAATTTGCGAGGGAAAAATCAGGAAAAAAATCCCTTTTCTTACCTAAAATGGAACAACTATCTGATAAAAAAACACGTACTTAATATTTTGATCTCCAACATGACTGCCAGTCACACTAATACCAACAGCATAGCTGCTTTCGCTGGAAGAATTATTGGAAGATGTTCCAGTAGCTGTGCTTTCTCGTTTCAAAGCATCCTTCAACCTTTGAGCGAAAGTTCCCCCCCTGTCTGGACTATCCGACTGATTACTGAAACTTCTTAAGAATTTTTGTTCTTCATACTCTGTTGATAAAAATAAAAAATTAGTCACAGTAGGCGCCGCGCGCTGACCAAAAAGGGTTTCGTAGCCTATCAAGACGTTAATTAAGTAGTTCAAACCTCCCCCTCCCCTACCCCCTTCTCTACCCCCTACATTCCCCTACTACCCCTCACCACACTTCACCCTTCGCTCCCGACCCCTCTTCCCCATATTCTGCTTCCTGTACTTTCCCCTCTCCTCGCTAAAGGTGTTCGCACAAGAAAATCCGTTGCAGTGCGCTGAAGGCGTCACACGGACGTGCCGTCCGCGCAGGAACTCATAACGCCAACCAATCGCGTGCAACCTGTCGTGCTGCTGCTGTCCGAGCGGTGACGCACACAAGTACGTCGCTACTTACCCTAGTTCGCAACGCACTTGATTAAGTGCTGCCACGGACCGTAGTAGCATGGCAGGTTGCACGCGAATGGTTGGCGTTATGTGTTCGTGCGCGGACGGCACGTCCGTGCGAAGTCTCCAGCGCACTGCAACGGATTTTCTTGTGCGAAGACCATAACCGACTTCGCTCCCACAGCTCTCACTTCCCCTCTCCTACTCACCCTCATTTCTAATAATTTCCTCTACTTCCCCTACCCTCATTTCCCATCACTTCCCAGCCCCTCACTTCCCCTCACTTCCTCAACTTTCCCTCAATTTCCCGACTATTCCTCCCCTTATTTCCCCTCACCTCGCTTACTTTCCATCCCCTCACTTCCCCTCCAATAATTTCCCCTCACTTCCCCTTCTTGGAGAGAAGTAAAACGAACGAATGGACACCCGACTGAAACTATAATCATGGTTTCTGCCGGGGGCTACGAAACCCTAAAAATGTTGTAAATCTTCTCTAATAATTTTTGAGTGCTTTTTTGAAAATTGAAAGGTACCTTGATCCTCGTCGATTGTATCCCTAGCACTGTGAAAACTATCAGTACTTTGACTATTACAACTACTATAAACAGATGTCTGTCCTACAGATTTTCTTGTCACTGGTAATACTTCTCCACTTGATCCAAGAACTATAAAACGATTTCTTTTATTAACGCAACTTGTTGCTTTAGTTACTAGGCCAGGACTCGATGCCCCATTTCCACGGATTCTGACTTCTTTCGTACGTTCACAGGTTTCTTTGAAAAGGGCCGCAGATGCTGAAAAAGAAAATTGTTTATTTGAGGTTTTTCTGTCACCATACAAAATAAGGGTAAACATTAAGAAATTAAAACAATTCGTTTCTACATTTTTTTTTGGAAGGGGGTCGTTCAAAAAATACGTCACGCTATGTTGAACACTTTTTCCACCCCTCTGCTTCATCATCACAGGTCATCAAACAAAGCTTGAACCCTTCAGGGTGACGCACAGTTGGGCAAAAAAAACGTCCGTGAACAAATTAATTTTCAGAAGACAATTATTATCCGATTTTTAATTTTTTGTTTATTTTTTTGTTTATTTATTAACAAAAATGAAAAAAATTGTCTTTTGAAGTATACCGGTTTAAAAAAAATGCTTTGATTTAATCGAAAATACCTAGAAAACTGAAAGCAAGTATCCAAAAAGGATGTCCAATAGCAATGCAGATGTGAAAAAATTGATTGAATTTGTTATAAACAAATACGTGAATGAAAATGGTTTCGTGAGGATTGGCGGCGATTCATCACTTGATTCGCATTAAATTTGAAAAATTTATCGACAAAAAGAGTTTTTTAGTTCAATTAATAAAAGTTAATAAATGATTTGTTATTTTAAAAGCACTTTTTATAAACAAATATCCATATCAGGTATTTTTTATGGAATAAATAACGTTTTTTCTATGGAATTGATCATATATTACTTGGAAATAAAACCTAAGTATCATATTTGGTCACAAAATAAGAATTAATAATTGATCAAACTACCTTAATTAACAAATGCACTATTTGGCTATTTTTGAAGTTACAAACTTGATTTTTTCGATACAATTACCTGTAAATAACTAACTTCTAAATTTTAAAGAACATTTTGATGACTGTAAACAATCTATTATTGTAAATAGTTTCTTCATGATTATTTATTATTATTTATTATTTTTGTTTTTCATTTATTATTATTATGAGAAGTTGTAGGCTCCGGAAGCTACGATCATGGTTCTTTAAAGCAACCAATCCCGACG
>CAKNYM010053244.1:433424-466847 GCA_932195095.1 Andricus curvator
ACAGACAGACAGACAGACAGACAGACAGACAGACAGACAGACAGACAGACTACAGACTACAGACAGACAGACACCTTGGTAAAAATCGTTTTTTCTAGCTCAGGGGGTCTCAAAACGTGGAGATTTGATGAAAACCGACTATGTCAAATTTTACATAAAACCAATACCTTCTCATTAGAATGAGAATGTAAAAAATCAAGCCATTTTTACAAAAATCTACAAATAAATACAATGAATTACAATCAAAATTACAGGAAAGTACAACTATTTTTTATTATTCAGACGAATTTGGTACATTCTTTGCATTTTTTGTATATTACTGTATTTGATTCTAGTTTTAATTTCCCACAACAATTTACAAAAAAGTACAACTTCAAGCATTAACCACTACAAAAATCTACAGGAAATGACAAGTTTTTTCAGCCAAAAAGTTGTTCTTTTTCGATTCGAGATGACAAATATTTAGAATATTGTAATAAGATAATTTTGAATTAAGATGTGCACATGATCGATCGCTATCACAAAAAAGGTTCTATGCTAAAACTTTAATGGAATAGTAGAGTATTTAAAGAAAATAAATACATAATAAATAAAAAAGCATAATAATTTGATAAAAATTTATTTTTTTGCTTGAAAATATTCATGTCTTTGATTGGAATTGTAACTATTTTGTTAGAAATTCTTCTTTTTGTGTTGAAAATTCAACAATTTTTAAAAATTTTTTTATTTGTTGACTGTAAAACCTTTTTTTGTTAAAAAAATCAACTATTTTCTTGAAATTTTATATTTTTGGGATGAATTCAACTGTTTTTGCTCTAAAATTAAAATATTTTTTGTTTGAAATATGAAGTATCTTACATTTTTTGTTAATAATTCATCTTGTTTTATTAAAAATTCAACTATTTTGGTAGAAAATTTAACTATTTGATTGAAAATTAACTTTTTTGTTGAAAATAAATATTTTCAGGTTGAAAATTCAACTGCTTTGTAGAAAATTTGTTAAAAGTTGAACTAATTTGCTAAAAGTTAATTGTTTCGGTTTAAGATTCATAATTTCTTAATTATTATCTTCTTGGTTGTAAATTTATCTTTTTGCTTGAAAATGTAACTATTTGGTTAAAAGTTAAACTACTTTGTAAAAAAGTAATTTTTTTGCTTGAAAATGCATGTCTTTGATTGAAATTGTAACTATTTTGTTGAAAATTCGTCTTTCTTGGTTGAAAATTCAACAATTTGGTTGAACCTTTTTTCTTTCTGGACTGAAAAATCAACTATTTTATTAAAAATTCGACTTTTTAAGAATGAATTCAAATGTTTTTCATTTAAAATAAAAATATTTTCTGTTTGAAATATCAATAATTATATTTTTCATTGAGAATTCATCTTTTTTTAAATAAAAATGCAATATTTTTAATTGAATTATTAGGAATTTGAAGCGTTACAATTTGAATTTAATATTAGTACCTACATTAATTTAATTAAAAAAATCTGCCCGCTTCGCGGGCACATTCTCATAGCGCGCTTCGCGCGCGGCTCGCTTCGCTCGCAAGTTTCAGCGCGCCTAGGGCGCGCACCTGTTGGATCTCGCGCTTCGCGCTCGATTGGGTATTCATCTCGCGCTTCGCGCTCGTTTATATGTTTATCTCGCGCTTCGCGCTCGATATTGTATTCACCTCGCGCTGCGCGCTCGGACACATTTGTCGTCTAGGTTTTCACACTTCGTGTCCTCGCTAGTGCACGCTTCGTGGGCTAATACTCTCTTAAAGCTTCATCGTTATGACCTGCTTTTGGTTTAATTATGTCAGTTTTACATAAAAAAAAGAACTAATTTACTTAAGGTTCTATCGACCTTAAGGAACACATTCTCATCACGACACTCGCGCTTCGCGCTCGATATTTCGTTTGATCATCATGTGAACCTCGCGCTTCACGCTCGTTTCTGTTCATCGTATAATAGAAACCCAAAAGTTCGCAACGACCATATGTTATGTTCAATCTTCTTCAGATAAAAATGACTAAAGTTGTATTTGATTTAAAATGAAGAAGGTAATTCCTTTACTTTAGCGTATATTTCCGTATCTTTATAATAAATCCTACAATCAGAAAGATTTTTTTCCAACTATCTGAAAAGGGGAGAAAAGAAGTATTTAAGTCGTTTTTGGAACATATATCTTGCTTTTTCATTCATAATCAAACCGACCCCTTGACTACCATGTGATTCCCTATCTACTCCTAACCATATTTCAAAACCGCTTTTCAACACCCCATTTTCTATGTTTCTACTTTCGCATCCCTTTTTCTTTGTCTCAGGTACACATAAAATATCTAGTTTCCTAGCATGCATAGTTTCTCGTAGTTCTCTTACTTTAAGATCATTCACTCCTCTAGCATTACAAACACCCAGTCTCCATTCATCGCCTGAAACTCAAACTTTACGTTTACCGTGTGTATGCATTTAGTCAATCAAAGTTTCAGTCCAGTCCGAGGCTACTTTATTGTTTGTATTGTTCATGTTTAGATTGTACACCCAACTACCACCTTTATGCGCGAAATTTGTTTTGCGAGTTGAAATCATGTCCAAGTCAAGTAGTGATTCACCGTATAGTGGAGAGTCCAGCTCTAACGTCAGTCCCACGAAAACTTCTGTCACGGGTGTAGAGTCTGAACATGAACAGTACAAACACCCAATCAGACGCAATTGGTTGATGTTTTATGCTGAGAAGGTCACCAGCCTTCAGCAGCGTTGTATTACATAGGAGTTCATATGTTTCCATCTGCGCATTCCCGGCCCACCTCTAAACGAGGAGCCAATAAATCTTTTTTTTTTTTTTTTTTTTTTTTAATATATATATATATATATATATTTATTAATTTCGTCTATTTGGAGCATAGTTCTTGAAATATAAATGTACTAGTCGAATTTTTTCAGGACAATTATTTTAGTAAATAAAGATCAAAACGCATTCTGAAATAAAAGTCAGATTTTCAGTCAGAATAAATTGTTTGAATTATTATTATATTTTATTATATTTTATTGTTGCCATCGTTAGAAATAGTATTGAGAACACAAAAACAATGAAATATTGTGAAAAAACACACCCGAGATGAAAAATAAAGTAAATAAGCAAAGTTTTGATGAGAATGTGCCCGCTTATCGGGCCGATTTTTTCACTGTTAATGTTATTTTTTACGAATAAAACAAAAACTGCACATCCTATCAAAAAGTGACCCATGAAAAATTTGTAGATCTTTTTTGAATGCACAATTTTAGTCCAGTCATGATTTGTCGTATCTTGCATAGTTTGACCGTGAAATTGATTTTTTTGATTTTTCATTATTTCTTGTGCAATAAAAATATGAATTTTCGATTTTTCAAGAAAATTCAAAAAGTCGTTATGATAATATTGTAGGACGTGCGGAAAGAAACACTTTTCCTATCTTGACTTTTTTTCGTATCGTGCGTTGTTTGGCCGAAAATGTTACTTTTCGCTTTTTTGGGGGGATTTTGAAAATACTGTAACTCGGACAATTTTCTTTTCATCAAAAAAAGTCGTAAGGATAAATTGTTTAGATTTTCGAGTACTATAAGGGCCCGCACATATAATTTTGAAATTTGGAAAAAAGTGGTCTAAAAATTTTTGAAAATGCTCTAACTTTTTGAATTTTCATCCAAAATGGCTGGTTAACGAACTCGATTCCTCTTTTTGCCCCCTGAAACTGTGTGCCAAAGCACAATCTAATCCGATTAGTCTTTCAAAAGTTATCCGATATACAGACGACGACGACGACGACGACGACGACGACGACGACGACGACGACGACGACGACGAGGACGACAACAACAACGACAGACAGACAGACACCGACGTAAAAACCATTTTTTCTGACTCAGGGGGCCTCAAAACGTCGACATTTGATGGAATCCGCGAAAGTCATTTTTCACATAAAACCAATACTTTCTCATTATGATGAGAATGTAAAAAAGGCTTTTCCCTGTTTTCGTGAAAAATCTCCTTACTTAATCATCAGCGATTTCTTTGCTATCAATGATATCTTGCAAATCTACAAAATTAGAAAATGAATCGTTGAGGAAATATTTGAAAAATTATATCATAAAAAGGAATCCTTTTTAAAACAACTTTTTTCGAATGGCTCGAATTTCTGTTTATTATTCTTAAAAATGAATCGAAACTTAAAAAAAAGTGGGAAAATGGGGAAAAAGGAGATTAGGTAAAAAAAGGGAACGGACTGTGATCCCTGGAAGTTTGAATTTTGAAAGTTCACTTACAGTACTTGGCTCAGGGATAACTTCAAAAGAAGCTCGGTTTTTAGGATCATTTATCCTCGAAATATGTCTCACACCTTCCACTATTAAAACTTCGTTGTCTTCTAAGGCCTCGACGGATAACATTGCAGAGAGGAGTTCTGGATGAGTGTTTAACTAAAACCGATAAAATAATAATTTTATTCATGGGCATTGTTTTTACTGCCGTATTATTAAAAAAGAATAATTTATGAATAGATTAGTTAATTGATTATTAATATTAATGATAATAGTCTTTAAATTCATTAATTCACTTTATCCACATTGAAGCATTAATTTTAAACTGTGAAAATTACAATGATTTTTTTGTTGCGAGAAATCACATTTTTTATTTAAAGAATTTGTCCAATGAATTTGAATGTCAATTGATACTATATGATATTATGTTAATTATATATATATATATATATATATATATATTTATATTAAAATTTATATAATTTAAATTTATAATTTATTCCGATACAATTTCACCATTAAATCTTTCAAAATGTTATAAGCTCTGTTAGTCAAATTTAAAATGTCATAGTTTCATATTTAAATATTCTAAATTGTTTGGTTCCAATTTCAGTCAGTTCTAAATCTAATAATTTTATATTTTAAAATTCAAAATTGTTTTGTTTTAATTTTTGAACCTACAAAATTGTATTGTTGTCAAAATTTTTCGAAATCGTAAAATATGAAATTGAAACACTTGACAGTTGAACAATTTTGCGCTAGAAGGATTTTCAATTGAATCATTTTGAATTAAATTCGGGACGACTGAAAAATCCTGAAAAATAAAATTCCCGACACTGTAAAATTCCCAAAAAAGAAAATATTCCGACAGGAAATTGCCGGATTATAAAATATGCGATACTGCGAAATTCCCGACACTAGAATATTATTGAATTTGATCAATTAAAAAATTGTCTTTTAATGAATCTTATTTATTCATTAAAAATAGTACAATCAAATATTTAATAAAAAAATTTTGTTTGGAACTTCAATGTATTTAAAAAAAATTTTGTTTGAATTTGAAATAATAATTGGAAACAATATTTCTCATTGCATCAACTTTGAAATATGTTAGTGAACAAAGTTATACTATAAAAAACCGTGTTTTCAAATATTATGCATTACCATAGCTTCCTTACTCTTCAATAAAATGTATCAATCATATAGGTCAATCGATTCGTCTTGAATCAACCCAAATTTTCTATTCTCGCATCAACTTTAGATTATGAGAATGAGAAAATTTTTACTCTTAAAATCGATTTTGAAAATATATGAATGAAACAATGAAAAACTAGGTCAATAATTTCTCAAATTCTACAAGATAGAAATTTTGTATTATATATTTTTTAATTTTTGATTTGCAACTATTTACATTCTAACTATTTATTTTAGAAAATCAAAATTTCAAGAATGAATAATAATTATAAAATGAAGTGTTAAGAAGTAAACGATTTGAAATTAAAAATTAAAAAATTATGTTGTTTAAAATTAAAATAGACTTGTTCAATAATTTTGAATAGTTTGAGTATAAAAAAGATTTAATATCACAATTCATGATCAATAACTTCTTTTCAGTTTTATATGAAGTTCGTATTAATTTAATTTTCAACGTTCCATAGTAGACATTCTTTCATCTTTAATGTTTCCCATTTAAAATTACTTTTGATTTTGAACGTTTTTTAGAATAATTCAATTTTAAAGCGTTATAATTAAAAGTTTTTACATTTTAAACGATGAAAAGGTCACAAAATTTATTTTTTGATCTTAGAAATGTCTAATCAATTTTAATGTTAATTTACAATTTTTCTTATGTAATAACAATTTGAAATTCTAGAATTTCAAAAGCTATGACTTTAAAACATTTAATTTAGTTTTAAAATTGAAATTGTCTTTTAATCACTTCGAATTGAAAATTATTTAAATTCAAAAGTTTTCTGTTTTAAATTATTAAATTTGGAACGCTTTTAAGGTAGTTGTTGTGCCAAAAATCAGATTTCTGGAAAAATAGTTTTTCTATCATTTCAAGAATGAAAATAATTTCACTGATTATATAATTTCAATTAAAAAACATTTATTTTAACAATTTTTTTGCAAGTGAATTTTTTCTTACTGCCGCTTCTCACTAATTTGTGAAAAATGGTTGAATTTTAATTAATGATGGCTGATTTTTCGGAGAAAACATTCTCTATAACTCTATCGTTTCCAGTTTTGAAAGCAAATTCTTCTATAGCTGAAATAGTTCAAACAATTTTTTGTAAATCAAATATTGTTTAAACAAATAACTGTACTTGAAAATAATTTACTTATTTTCAAAATTAGAAGCAGTAGAGTTGTAGGGAATGTTTCTTGGAAAAATAAGCTATGCTTTATTAAAATTCATCCATTTTTAGAAAATTGGTAAAAAGCGACCATAAGAAAAAATTTATATACAAAAAATATTGTTGAAATACATATTTTTCGTGAGTTTTAAACTATTTTCATAAAACTGATGCTTTTTCTTTCATTAAACATAATTTACAATAACATTTCAATTAGTAAATTTTTAGAAAATTTGTTTCCAGAGATCTGATTTTTTGCACAATTACCATGATTAGAAATAATACACTTTTAATTCCTTTGAGTTTCAAATAATCTGATTTTTTAAATTCTAATCTGAAAATGTTAAATTTTTTACGTTTTGAAACTGCCCTTTTATCGATATTTTAATCTGAAATCATTCAGTTTCGAGATTCTTTAATAAAAAATAAAATTGTCGAATTTGAAACGCTTTGAGTTAAAAATGATACAGTTGAAATGAAATTGTCCAACTTTTAAAATTTGTGTATAAAATTTTTCAATTTTGAGACTATCAGCTTAAATGATTAATTGTAAAACGCTTTTATTCAGAAATTACACAAGTTTAATTCCTTATCATTCCATTTGAAATATTGTCCTTTTTTCAAAATTTTACTTAATCTAAAATTTTTTGATACCGAACGTTTTCAGTACAAAATCGTTCAATGTATTTTTCAAATATTTCAAATGCTTTTAATTCAAAATTAATAATTATTTATCATTTTTGCTTCCTCTTAGAGGACGCTTTGTAATGGTAACATTTTCCAAAAATTTTAAATTCATTTAATTGAACCTTCCTCAATTTAAAAATGTCTAATACAATGTTCTAAGCAATTGTCCGGATGTGTGTGTGTGTGTGTGAATGTGTGCGGATGTGTGTGTGTGTGTTTGCGTGCGTGGATGTGTGTGTGTGTGGGTGTATGTGGATGTCACACTTTTTTGTGAACATGATAACTTGAAAACGGTTGCAGATAAATTGATGAAATTTGGATGGCTCATTTTTCCCACTAATATTTTATTTAATATTTTTTCATTCACATAATTCAAAGTTGATGCAACAATATAAAAGACTCCTTGGTTCGAGGCGAATCGATTGACCTATAATATTAATATATTTTATAAAAGCGTAGGGAAGTTATGGTAATTTATATACTTTGAAACACGGTTTTTTACAGTAAAACTTTTTTCATTAACATAATTCAAAGTTGATGCAAAAACAGAAAAGATGTGTTGATTTAAGACGAATCGATTGACCTATAAAATAATGCATTTAAAAATAATTTAATCATATATATAATAAAACATAAAATATTTGAAAATACGGTTTTTTATAGTAAAACTTTTTTCTTCAATATAATTTAAAGTTGATGCAAGACTATAAAATATTCCTTGGTTCGAGGCGAATCGATTGACCTACAATGTTAATAAATTTTATCAAAGGGTAGGGAAGTTATTGTGATTTATATATTTTGAAAATCGGTTTTTTTATAGTAAAACTTTTTTCATTAGCATAATTCAAAGTTGATGCAAGAACAGAAAAAATGTGTTAATTCGGCACGAATCGATTGACCTATAATATTATTACATTTTATTAAAGAGTAAGGAAGCTATGGCAATGCATAATATTTGAAAATACGGTTTTTTATAGTAAAACTTTTTTCTTCAATATGATTCAAATTTGATGCAGGACTATAAAAGATTCCTTGGTTCGAGACGAATCGATTGACCTACAATGTTAATAAATTTTATCAAAGGGTAGGGAAGTTATTGTGATTTATATATTTTGAAAATCGGTTTTTTTATAGTAAAACTTTTTTGATTAACATAATTCAAAGTTGATGCAAGAACAGAAAAGATATGATGATTCGAGACGAATCAATTGACCTATAATATTAATACATTTCATTGAAGAGTAAGGAAGCTATGGTAATGCATAATATTTGAAAATACGGTTTTTTATAGTAAAACTTTTTTCTTCAATATAATTCAAAGTTGATGCAAGAATATAAAAGATTCCTTGGTTCGAGACGAATCGATTGACCTAGAATATAAATACATTTTCTTAAAGAGTAGGGAAGTTATGGTAATTTATATATTTTTAAAATCGATGTTTATATTAAAAATTTTCTTATTCTCATAATTTAAAGTTGATGCGAGAATAGAAAAGTTGTGTTGATTCAAGACGAATCGATTGACCCATAGCATTGATATATTTTACTGAAGAGTAAGCATAATATTCGAAAACACGACTTTTTATAGTAAAACTTTTTTCTTCAATATAATTCAAAGTTGATGCAAGAACGGAAAAGATTCCTTGATTCGAGGCAAATCGATTGATCGATAATATTAATACATTTTATTGAAGATTAAGGAAGTTATGCTCATTCATAATATTTAAGTCATCTGTTTCTAACAGAAAAACTTTTTTTATCGACATAATTCAAAGTTGACGCATGAATAGAAAAGATTTTTTGATCATAAATTTTCAAATAGAATAATTCTGACAATTTCTGTAAAAAAATCATAAAACTGGGAAAGGGATAGGGTTCGACAGAACTTTTCCCTTCCCTTTTCTAGCTCGAAAAATTATCATTTCGAATACAAAATTTTATTTGTCTGATTTGTCTTTGTATTTAAAGAATTGTTTGTATTATTTTGTAATTTTGTATTTTTGGTAAATTTCTATTTTTAAATTGATCAAAACGAAGACTTTGTTTTTTCTATTGTTGAAAAAAATAACTAATGCTTGATCTATGAGGAAGCAAATACATTTGCTGACGGGAAGCAAAGTACTCGTGAAATGAGTACCATATAATTATAAATACAAACAAAGTGGAAACACTCGAGATCGAATTCACAGCTAGTTTAAAATTTGGTTGAACCTAATATTTAAAATTTTGCTTATTAATGCATTTTTAAATTATTTATATTCTTAATTTCACCAAACAAAATTGCAGAGAGGTTAAGGCGCGTGAATTTGCTGCTAGTATCATATTAATTGATGTTATTATTTAATTATACGAAGAAAAGTATACTTACTTACATGTATTGTTTCTTGGGAAATTTCGTCTTCCAGAACACCTCCACCTAATCTCGAACTTGCAAAGCAAACGTGTAATACTTTCGTTTCTGATTCAATTCTATCCATGCGACCTTCATGGCGAATTGTTAAGGGACAAAGAGGGACACTACTCTCTAGCCAGTCTTCAATAGTCAGCCATTGTTTGGACGTCATTACCTAAATTACAGAAAATCAACATCTAGGAGAATAAATTACATTTAAGAGAAAATATTTTCCTGAAAAAATAACTTCATTTCAAAATAATAAAAATCAGTCTTATAATTGTATCCTTAATGCCAAAGTTTCTAAGATATACACTCGTCATCCGATACTATCCGTCTTTAGTACAGACGGATAGTATCGGACGAATAACCGGATAACCTTCAAAAAATTAGAATTGACTTTGAAATATGATAGCACCTTCTAGAATATATATCAGAATATTTTTAGAGCTATTTGACAGATTATTAAATTCTGCGTTAAATGAGCTCTTTTTGAAGTAATTTGGCCTGGTGGATATTGAATTATCACGTGAGAAAGATAAAAATAAAATTCTGGTTTTTAAGGAATTTTGTACTTCAACTCTTGACAGGAGCTAGGAAAAATGATTAATTAATCTGATATTTTACAAACGTGATCTTCAGGATTTTACCTTTTATTTGAGCCAATAAACATTAAAAAACCTTCACGGGTTCATGAAATAATAATTTTTTTGTGGGAGCATGTTTAATTTGGAATAGATTACAAACAGTCAAATTACGTTAGCTTAGGCTCATTTAACGCAGAATTTGGTAGGCTTTCCATCGATTTAAAGAAAATATTTGTATCTGTATTCTGGGCGGCGCTATTACCTTTCAAACTCAAAGCTAATTTTTTAATAGGTCATCCGGTTAGTGGTCCGATACTATCCGTATCGGATAGTATCGGTGTCGCTGAAATGACTTTCACCCAAAGGTGCGAAGACTAAGAATGTTTTTCTTGATTTTATATTTGGGATATCTTACAACTATTTTTCGAATAAAAAAAATGTTCACTTGAGCCGTATTTGAAAAAATTTATATTTAATGTCAAAAAATCGAAATAGTATTAAATATATATATATATATAATATATATAATCGCATAGTAAGATCCATATTCTTTACTTCAATCGCGTCCACTAAGTTTTCCCTCTTGTCAAACAGTGCTTCCTCTACACCACATTCTTTGAGAATCCTCTCATTACTGACTTTTCCAGGTCAATAAATGGACAGAAAACTTTTTTGTTTACTCTCAAACTTTTTTTCTGTGATCTGTCTCAAACTAAATATCTGATCCGCACATGATCTTCCTGGCTTAAATCCACATTGGACTTCTCTGATCTTTTCTTCTGTTATCAAATACAAGGAAGTGCGAATAGATTTTCAAAATAGGATAAACGAATGTATAGATGAGGCAACTTGGAAGGCGCTAATGAATAATAAAGATATAGAGGGCGCATCGACTATGATCCGGGATATCATTGTTAGGAGTGCGACTGAAGTGTGTGGTACTGCGCTTGTAGGAAGAATGTCTGGAAATGCGTGGTGGAATGATGAAATCCAAGCAGCCGCCCAAGAAAAGAAAGAAGTGTATAACAGAAAGTTGAACATCACAGGCCTTAGCGATGAGGAGAGAAATAGACTTGAAAATTATTACAGACACAAAAAGAGGAAAGTAAAACTACTAGACAAGGAAAGTAAAGATGAAATCAAAACAGAAGAAGAGACGAAAATGTAAAACGATTTTGAAGGAAGCAAGAAACTTTTTTATAAATGGGCGTTGATCAATATGAAGGGAGGTAAAAGTACAGAGTTAGGTAGCATGAGAAATAGCAAGGGTGAAATGCTATATGATACAGACGGGATACTAGACGCTTTGAGAGACTCTTTTAAGGACTCTTTTATTGTGAGGTGAAGCTTGAGGGGCACCACAACTGCGATATAGAACATGATACGTTAGAAAATCCAATTGAGAGAGTTTGTGCCTCTGAGGTTAGGGATATAATTAAGAACTTAAAAAAATGGTTTGGCTGCTGGTGTAGACAGTATTAACGCTAAAATGCTTACATAAATACGGAGGCGACTGCATACCTCACAGGTTGTGCAAATTGATCAATTTATGTATCTAGATGGGAGAAGTTCCAGATGACTGGAAAAAAGCGATTATCGTACCAATATACAAACGGAATGAAGATGAAAGCAACTGCAATAATTACAGAGGTATCAGCTTATTAAGTACCGTAATTGAAATATATATTAAAAAATACTTATTCGTAGGGTAATGAAAATAACAGAAGAAAATATATGGGATGTCCAAAGTGGATTTATGCCAGGAAGATCATGTACGGATCAAATATTTAGCTTAAGACAGATCACAGAAAAAAAGTTTGAGAGTAAGGAAAACAATTTTCTGTGCATTTGTTGACCTAGAAAAAGCATTTGACAAGGTGGATAGAAGTAAACTTTGGGAAGTCCTGGAAAAGTACGGAGTCAATAGATGGCCCCTACAAGCAATAAAAACAATATATGCTACATATCCACGTAAGAATGTAGGATTTTATTACTTATCCCAAAAAATATTGGATTTAGAGAATAAATATTGTACAGGAAATGTTTCAATTAAATTTCTTTCCATAAAATTATCTTTAAATAAGTTTTGAAATAAATAACTTCCAAATCAAACAATTTATAACTCAGCCGGTTTGAATATTTCAAAATTGAAAAAGCTTTAGATGAAGGTTTTAAAATTAAAAAATTTAGGATTGAAAGTTGAAATTAAACAATGTAGAAGAAAATTGAAAATTTTCAAATTGAAAAGTAATTCAATTTTCAAACAACTTAAAATGTATTGCAAATTGGAAATCTTGGAATGAACAAGATTTAAAAATTCAGAAAACTCAAGATCCAGGAGATTGCGGTTATTATTTTTATTGGAATTGAAAAAGTTTCCAAATTTAAACAGAATTAGAGTTTAGATATACAATTTTTTAAATCTTATCCTTGAAACGGAATGATATATAAAGTCCTCAGAACTTAAACTTTGAAATTGACTGAATCTTAAATTGGATTTTGAATTAAATTTTGGAAATTAGAAATAAACTCCATTTTGAAAGCCCTGGATTTTAAAGGATTATTTATTTATCTTTGAAAATAATTCAAAACTAGAGTTTAATTAGGTATTGAATTTTCGAATTTTGAACTCGATTTTTCATTTAATTTATATTCGGAATAAATGTATGAAATTTTTCAATGAAATACCTGTCTTGAAATAGTTATCCTTCCCTCTAAAGAATTCTCGGTATCGAGAAAATCGAAGTAACTGAATATACTTCGTAATTTTGCTTTCTGACAATTTCTGAAATTAAAGTACGATTATATGGATTTAGTAAAAATGAGATGGTTTATATGCATTTAGTAAAGTTAATACCGAAATTATAAGACACAAATAATGTATAAGAGAAATTTACTTGGTCCAGTAGAAAATGCAGTTTTGGTAAGGCACATCAGACTAACAATTTTACTTTTACTACTATATATCAAATAATACATTTTTACTTAAAAAGATATAGAATAAAAAATAAATTGTACTTGTGGGATAAATAAAGGTGGGATAAATGTAGGATAATTAAATTGTAACTGTAATCTAACTGTCTAACCAAACATGCGTTCCCTATTGCAAGATAAATCTTTAAGTAGGGAAAGCATGTTTGGTTGGGCAGACATGTGGATAACCAAACTTGTACTTTTTCTACTCGCAGATCTCCTACTTGTTATTTGCAACACTTATAGTTCTCTGCGTAAAGTAATAACTCACAAATGTAATTTTTTGAAGAAATTCGTAAAATTGAAATCCCTCAGAGTGGGATGAGTCTTTGCTGTCCTTTTTGGATAAGTGGAAAAAAATGCATTTGCTATTAATGATGATATGAATCCATAATTATAATCTACGGTGTCCCCTGAAATCAATAATATTAAATAATATTAGTATTAAGTAAGTCAACAGTTATTTTTCAATGTAATCTAATTCTTACTGTAGTACCTAGTACATTAAATGTAAACAAATTTAAGTTACTTTGTTGATAAAATAAAAAATTAGTTATATTAGTTATATTAGTATTAATATTAAATGGCATGAGCATAAATTTACGAAATAATAATAAATGAATGAACAAATAAACGGTCATCCACAAATTAAGTCAGGTGTTTTTCTGAAATATTCATACCCCCCCCTATTCCCGTGTGAGATTTTAGAAAATAAAAATGTGTTAATAACAATAAGTATTTATTTCTACAAACGTATAATTTTATAATTTCTTCAGGGCATAAAATGTCTTTTTGACTTTAAATTTCGAAAATTATATTAATATTTTTTTTCTTTTTTAGTTTCGAAATTCATCTCTTTTTTTAGAAATTTCACCTTTTTTGGTTAAAAAAGCAAATGTCTATAGTTGAAAATTAATCTGTTTCGGTTGAAAATTAACTGTTTTGTTGCAAATTCACATATTCGGGTAGAAAAATCAACAATATGGTAGAAAATTCAACAATTAGGTAGAAAATTTAACTATTTGGTCAAAAGTGGAACTACTTTATTAAAAATTTAATTTTTTAATTGAAGATTCATCAGTTTAGTTAAAAACTCATTTCTTTAGTTAATTTTTTTAACTGAAGATTTAACTGTTTGACAGAAAATTGATTTATTTTGTTGAAAATTTGTCTTTTTGGTTAAATTCAATTGTTTTTTATTACAAAAAAAATATATTATTTTGCTTATTTTTGCTTTGTCGAAATTTTCATTTTTGGCTTGAAAATTAATTTTTGTAACTGAAAATTTTTACTATTTGGTGGAAAATTAATAATTTTGGTAGGAAATTGAACTAATTTGTTGAAATTTTATTTTCTGAGTCAAAAATTAATTTTTTGAACTGAAAATTTAACTGTTTCGTAGAAAATTCATTCATTTTGTTGAAAATTCGTCTTTTTGGTAGAAAATGATTTTTTTGGTTAAAAATGCGACTGTTTCCTTGAAACTTAATCTGGTTTAGTTCAGGATTCAAGTAATTTGTTGAAAATTCGTCTTTCTGGTTAAATTTAATTGTATTAGACTTAAAATTAAAATCTTTTTTTGTTGCATGATCAACTATTTTTTTTTAATTCATCAACAATTCGGTAGGAAATTCAACTTTTTTGTAGGAAATTCGTTTTTTTATTAAAATTATTTTTTTTATTGAAAATTTAACTGTTCCATTTTTGTTTAAAAATTCAACTTTTTGGTTAGAAATGTATGTATTTTGTAACAAAATCATATATTTTGTTACAAGATCATCTTCTCGGTAACAGATTATTCCTCTTGGTTGAAAATTTATCTATTTGGTTGGAAATTTATTTATTTTGTTGAAAATTCGTCTTTTCCGGTTGAAAATAAATTGCTTTGTTTAAAAATGCATCTGTTTTGTTAAAAATTAATCTGATTTAGTTGAGGATTCAAGTATTTTAAAAATTTGGTCTTTTTTGGTTAAATGCAATTGTTTTTGATTTAGAATTAAAATCTTTTTTTGTTGCATGATCTACTATTATTCTTTTTAATTCATCTTTTTAGGTTGAAAATTGAACTATTAGACTGAAAATGAACTTTTTTATTGAAACTTTATATTTTCGGGTTGAAACTTCAACCGCTTTGTATACCTTTTTGGTAAAAAAAAGTATATTTTTAGTTTGTAAATTCAACTATTTGGTTAGAAATTGATGTATTTTGTTGAAAAATCATCTTTTTTGGTAAAACATTATTCAAATTAATTAATCAAAATTAATTTTCTCTGTTGAAAATTTAAGTATTTGGTTAACTATTTATGTATTTTGTTAAGAATTCTTCTTTATTTAGTCTTTTTTAGTTGAAAATTAATCTTCTCGGTTGAAAAATTCTCTTTTTGGTTAAGAATTCAATCATTTGATTGAAAATTCATCTGCTTTGTAGAAAGCCCGTCTTTTTGTCTTGAAAATTCAACATTTTGGATGAAATTTTTTTCTTCATTGACTGAAAAATCTTTTTTGTTGAGAATTCAACTATTTTGTTAAAAATTCGTCTTTTTGGTTGAAAATTCAACTACGCTGTTGAAAGTTAACTACTTTGTTAATTAATGGGGGGGTTCAAAACTTACGGACCCCAACAAAGGGGGGTACATGGTTCAAAATTTCCGAAAAAAAAACTTGACGTAATTTGTGTGCAGCCTCTAAAGTAACTGAATTTTCAGAAAATAAATGATAGCTTACCTTGTTGTTGTAAACTAAAATGCAAACCCTGTGGTGGTTTACACGATCGAAGAGCTTTCGCTCTCTCTACTATTTTTGGTATTGTTTTTAAAAAAATGTGCTCCCGCTCCGTTACGTTAAGATCCTCATCCAAGAATCGTCCTAGGCCGACAAATAAATCAGGGTCCTGTTGATCCTCATCAGGGTCGAGGCTTATGCTGAAAAATATTTTTGATAAATATTAAAAATTAAAAATACATATCACAGTAAATGCAATTTGATCTCGAAATTGGATCAAAATGATAGTCAACGCTTTTATACAGATTCTGGATTTTTTATTTGATCAGCTAATTGCGAATCAGAAAATTTCGATTCTGAAGATCACGTCCCAGAATAATAAATAAATCCAAAAATATCAATTCTGCACGAAATCTACACTTTCGAGCACTTTGTTCACGTTTTTTTGCCAAATATAATTAATGTTGGTCCAGTGGAATAATGATCAATATTTTGAAATCATTTTAAATTATTTAAACAAAGTACATTTGTTTGAATAATTGCTTTTTCTCATAAAGTTGGCTTTTTTCTAACAGAATGAAAATCTAGTTTACCTTTTTATATATTTTATACATTTTTGATACCCTAGCTTTATGATTCAACAAACCCTTATTTTTTTAAACAAATTAAATTTGCTTAAACAATATTTTTTCAGCGAATTTGAGAATTTCATCTTTTCTGCTATAAATATTACCACTAGTGGTTGTTGAAAAGATATTGAAAACATACATTTTATTTTTTATATTCATGAATTGTTTACAAAATTAATTATTAGTCATTGAAATTTGAAAAATAAGTTACCGAAGAAATTTCCTACATTTTTGTAAGCTAAAAGTCATTAAGTTTCAAACCATAGAGATTAATAGCCCAATATAGGCAAATTTGAAGTATTCTTCCACCCTGAAATTCATTCCTCTTTGGTCCTAGGAAGTTGCAAATCTTCCAGAATGGGATTCCGAAGTAGGTAAAATCTATAGAATTTCTTTCAGAAAAAAATAAATTATGTTAAGAGTTGAATATTCGTTTTTTGCTTAAGAATTAATCTTTTTTGGTTAACAGTGTTATTATTTAGTCGAAAATTTAATTATTTTGTTGGAAATTCCAAAATTTTGTTAGAATTTAATTTTTTAGGTTGAAAATTCAATTGTTTTTTTTGTTTTATTTTTTTTTTGTTGAAAATTCGTCTTTTTGGTTCAAGAATATATCTTTTCTTGTAGAAATTTCCCTTATTTGTTAAAAATGCAACTTTTGGTTAAAAATTAATCTGTTTTGGTTAAGCATTCAATTATTTGGTTATAATTTTAAATGCTTGGTTGAAAGTTAAATTCCTTTGTTAACAATTTAATTTTGTTAATTAGATTTTATTTGGTGAAAAATGTATTTTTTTAGTTGAAAATTTAACTATTTATTTGAAAATTATTCATGTATTTTTTTACTGAAAATTCAAGTCCTTGGTTGAAAGTTGAATATTCATTTTTTGGTTGAAGATTCATAATTTTAGTTAAAAATTCATCTCCTTGATTGAAAATTGAACTATTTTGTTAAAAATTCATATTTTCAATAGAAAATTAATCTTCTTGGTTGAAAATTCATCTTCTTGGGTTGACACATCTGGTTTAACTTTTTCCCTTCTCGACTAAAATATCTTTTTTGTGTTCAAATTTTAATTTATTATAGGTATATACTTTTTCTCTCTGATTCTGATAGAATTTATTGTCTTCTTTTGAAATCTTTTGAAAATGGAGTCAGAAACTCCAGCGTTTTTTTCTTTTCATTTTTTTTCTAGATTTTTTCTAATGTAAAAAGTATAATATGCCATAATAGGGTACCCTGTACCCACACTTTGGACAGAAAAGAGAATATTTTTTGTCGGAAAAACGAAAATTCACGTTTCTTGCCAAAATGATACAAGATACAAAAAAATCATGAGAACAAACTTATTTCTCTTAAAAAAGTATAAAATCCTTTGAGATTTACTTTTTTCTCGACAATACAATGTTATGGTGTGATACAAAACTAAAAAGGACAAAAAGGACCCAAAAGGGCAAAAAATGTGAATTTTCGTTTCTCATAAAACAAAAAATCTCGCTTCTCTCCAAGGCGCAGGCATAGGATAGACAGGGAAAATCTAGAAAAAAAAATCATGACAAAAAAAAACGCTAGGGTTTTTGAGTTAATTGACATTAAATATTTTCAGAGAAACCGGATTTCGCAAGAAGACGATAAATTCTATCAGAATCAGGAAAAAGATGAATATCTTCATTACATTAAAAAATATTGCATTTTTAACAAAAATTTTGACCATTTTTTGATCATTCGCTATTTCAATATTTAAAATTCAAATATTCATAAACATTGTTAAAAAGTGGACAATTTGAAAATGATTCTGTGACTTGAGCATGGACTGCCTACCCATTTTGAAATCAATTTTACAAACTATTACATTTTTCGTTAAAAATGTGTTTTTTTGTTGTTGATTTTTTGTTTGAAAATTAACGTAACTGAAATTTTTTTCTTGTTTGTTGAAAATTCGTCTTTTTTAGTAGGACATTAATTTTTTTGATTGGAAATTAATCTGGTTTTGGTTGTTGAATTCAACTTTTCTTAAAAATTATTTTTTTTCTAGAAGTGTCATCATTTTAGTTAATATTAATTATTTTTTTTAAATAAATTTTTTGAAGTGGAAATTTAACTATCCCATTTTTGGTTGAAAATTGATCTTTTTTAGTTAAAAATTCAACTATTTGGATGAAAATTCATCTTTTTTGCTCATTTTTAATTTTAAGTAGTTTTCTGTCTGAAAAAAGATCTCCTTTCGCTTCGCTGGGAGTCGAACCACAGACCTTCTGATTTCCGGTCAGGTGCTTTCCCATTAAGTTTCTAGAGAGAGCGAGAGAAAAAACTATTGTCAGTAATACACGCATTATTATGCTAGATGGTACAGATTCAAATTTTCAAGGAATCTGTATTATCATTTAGAGAATAACAGAACATATTTTACGTCTTTTTCAGACTAGATGGAGCTATGAATTAAAAATTATTTTAATTTTTTTCTGAAAAAAAAGTTCTTCTTTCGCTCTTTTCGCGGAGCGAACAGAGAATATGTTTTTTTCAGAAAAAAAATTAAAAATAATTTTTAATTCATAGCTCCATCTAGTCTGAAAAAGACGTTGCAATTTCTGTTATTCTCTAATTATAATACAGATTCCTTGAACATTTTTAAGTTTTCACTATTTTGTTCAAAATTCGTTTTTTCAGTTGAAAATTAATATTTTCAATTGAAAATCTTACTATTCCATTTTTTGTTGAAATTTTCGCTTGTTGAAAATTCAACTATATGGTTGAAAATTTATCTTTTTTAGTTTAAAATTCAAAGTTTACTAAAACATTTTCAGTTGGTCCAGATGGTTGAGGCTCACCGGGACAACTGAAAAATCAAGAAAAATAAATATTCGAAATAGAAAATTCCCGAAATTATACAATTGCTGAAATATAAAAATCTTAAATTGGAAAATTGCCGAATAATAAAAATCCGGAGCAGTTTGTATTACCGAATTTGAAAATTAACGAATAATAAAATTCTCGACAGAAAATTGCCGAATTATAAAATATCCGACACTGTCAAATTTCCGACACTAGAAAATTCCGGAGTTTAAATAATTAAAAATTTTTTTTTTATTAATATCATGTATTTATTGAAAGTACAATAATGAAATATTTTGATGAAAGAATTTTTTTCAAATGTTTTATGTATTTTTAAAAATTATTGTTTAAATTTAAAATAACAATAATTCAAAAAAATGTCACAATTAAATTTTCTTTTGAAAATGTGCGTAGTATTTTTTAAAAATGATTTCTCTTGTAATTAAAATCATCTTCTTCTTTTATTGTTCTTTTGCATTGAGAAATATTTCTTTTTTAGTTATTGTTATTTCCAATTCAAAAAAAATAATTTTATAAAAATACATTTAAAATTAAAAAAAAATTTGTTTGATCAAAATATTTCATTGTTGCATTTTTAATGAATAATATATTTTATTAAAAACAACTCTTTCAATTGTTTAAATTCGATAATTTTTTTTTTTCGGAATTATACAGTGTTGGGAATTTTACTTTTCGGGATTTTTCTGTCGTCCCAATAATAAAAATCCGGAATAGTTTATAATATTACAGACTTTGAAAATTCCTGAGTAATACAATTCCGGATAAATAATTGACGAATTATAAAATATCCGATACTAGAAAATTCCCAAATTTAAACAATTAAACAAAAAAAGTTGCAAGAACAACAATTTGTTAAAAATACTATGCAAATTAAAAAAAAACGTAATTCAGAAATATTTGGTAAAATTATTGTTATTTTAAGTATTATTAATAAATGTGACACAATAGGGTTTATAGCTTGAGCGCCAGGGAAGCTCCAATGGGCTTCCCGCCCGTTTTAAAACTATTATTAATAAATATTTCTTTAATTTTTTAAATTTGGAAATTTGATAGTCGCGGGAATTTTACAGTTTCGCACATCTTATAATTCGGAAATTTTCTGCCGGGAATTTTGAAATTCGGTAATATTATAAACTGTTCGGAAATATTACTATATTTTCTTTTTCTGGAATTTCAGTGTCTCGGGTATTTTATTTTTCGGGATTTTTTAGTTGCCCTAATAATAAAAATCCAGAACAGTTTATAATATTACGAATTTGAAAATTGCCGAATAATAAAATTCCCGACACTAGAAAATTCCTAAATTTCAACAATTAAAGAATTTTTAAAAAATAAATGTTATTAATTTAAAAAAAATACAATAATGAAATATTTTTATAATTTGTGAATTTTTGTTAAGTTACAAAAACAATAATTTGTTAAAAATACTATGAAAATTTTCAAAAATTTGTATATTTCGACAATTATACATATAATGAAACGACCTAAAAATCCCGAAAAATAACATTCCTGATACTGAAAAACAAGGAAAATGTATTGTCTTTTAATAAGCCATATTCATTCATTAAAAGTAGAATAATAAAATGTTTTGATCAACAAATTTTTTTTTGTATATTCAATGTATCTAAAAAAATTATTGTTTGAATTTGAAACAACAATAATTGAAAAAAATATTTCGCAATGCAAAAGAACAATATAAAAAAAAGATTTTCATTACATGAGCAATAATTTAAAAAAAATACTATGCGCATTTCCAAAAAAAACTTGCATTAAGAAATTAAAAAAAAAAGATTGTTATTTAAAATTTGAACAATAATTTACAAAAATAAATTAAACATTGAAAACATATTTCTTTCTTATCAAAATATTTAATTATTGTATTTTTAATTATTAAATAACATTGATTGAAAAACAGTTTTTGTAATTGTTCAAATTTGTGAATTTTCTAGTTTCGAGAATTTGACAGTATCAGATATTTTATAATTTGGCAATTTTCTCTCACGAATTTTATTGTTTGGAAATTTTCGTATTCGAAAATAATGTAAACTGTTCGGGAATTGTATTATTTGGGAATTTTCCAATTCGGAATTTTTACATTTCAGCAATTTTATAATTTCGGGAATTTTCTATTTGGAATGTTTTCTTTTTTGGGAAATTTACAGTCCCGGGATTTTCCGACGTCCCTTTATAATTTCGGGAATTTTCTATTTCGAATATTTTCTTTTTCGGGAATTTTAGAGTCTCGGGAATTTTATTTTTCGGAATTTTTCGGTCGTCCCGGCTTACCGTGGCATTTCTTTCGTATACTTTTGAGTCTGTGAGAAACAAGGAAAATGTCAAAGAATATTTGAAAACATGTGTTCAGTGATTTATTTTTAATTCCATTATAGTGTGGACAGGATAGAAAGCGAAATAGCCACTGCTAGTGAGATCAGTGTCTGAATATAACTGCTAGCATACGGATGTTTGCTGACAGGCATCGAAACAGGAACTGCTCTAAATACAATATAGAGAAAAAGCAAAATATTTTAAAATCTCAAAACCACTTCCAGTTTTATTTAATTAAATCAAATTCTGACAGCTTATCAAAATAAGGAATTCACTTCCATAAATTTTGCAGCAAACATATAAATATTTTAGAATAAATGTGTCAATATAATTTGCAGAGAAGTTTCAAATTTCCTTACGGCGTTTATTTAATGGAACATTTATGTATAGGATCAATAAAATATTCGATTAATAAAAAAAAAAAGTTTTTGATTCAAAAACCATTTAATAAACAAATTTTGTTTGACTTAAACAAGTCAGGGCTGCCAAACAGTCAATTTGGGTCACTTGTTTCTCAACTCAATTTTTAATAATTTTTCAAGATAAAGTCACTATAGTCACTTTGAAAATGAAAACATCACTTTAGTCACTTTTCTTTCAATAAATTAATTCATGGGTTAACCATACTATAGGATTCAGAACTATAAGTACTTCTGAATTTTTCTGAATTTTTTTGAAATATTCAAGGGCATTTCAATGAATTTCAATAATTTAAAGGGATTCCAAAGGGTTTGAAAGATTTTAGGATATTTTTAAAAATGCTCAGGTATTTATAAGAGCTAAAATAAGTTTTAAAGGATTTATTATAAAGATTTCAATAGACTTGAAATATTTTAGGGTATTTCAAAATTTTCAATTTCAATAATTTGAAGGTGTTCCAAAGTATTTTAAAGATTTTACGTTAGTGTTAAAACTTCCAAGGAATTTTCAAACGCTTTACACAGTTCCAAGGAATTTCAAAAAAATTGTTCACAGGATTTGAAATATTTTAAGGTATTTTAAAAGATTCCAAGACATTTTAAACACATTTCAATAAGGATTTTAAAGATTTTACGACAGTGTTAAAACTTCCAAGGAATTTTCAAACGCTTTAAACAGTTTCAAGGAATATCAAAAAAAATTGTTCACAGGATTTGAAATATTTTAGGGTATTTTAAAAGATTTCACGGAATTTTTAATATATATCAGTAATTTGATTATATTCCAAAGAATTAACCATTTTTTAGGGAAGTCTTAAAACATTCAAGGAATTTTCTGGAGGTTTAAAAATTTCAAGGGATTACAAAAAATTGCTGAAAGGATTAGAAATATTTTGGGGTATTTTTTAAAGATTTCAGTAATTTATAGGTATTCCAAAGGTTTTAAAATATTTTAGGGCAGCTTTAAAACTCCCAAGGAATTTTCAAGAGCTTCAAAAAGTTTCAAGGGATTTCAAAATTTCAAAGGATTTGAAATATTTTAGGGTATTTTAAGAGATTCCAAGGTATTTTTAAGAGTTTCGCCAATTTTCAAAGAATTTCCAGGGCTTTGAATGATTTTAAGGGATTGAAAATAAATTTTCATGGGGTTTTTTAGAGAATTTAGGAAGATTTGGAACAATTTTACAGTGACCTATAAGGTTTTAGGGCATTTTAAAAGATTCTAAGGGTTTGTCTAAGATTTGTGAGGATTTTAACGATTTTAAGGGATTTCAAAAGTTCTCAAGGTACTTGAATAAATTTTTCAGACTTTTAAATTTCAAAGATTTTAAAATATTTTATAAGATATTATAAAAAATTCCAAGGAATTATCAATTGATTTCAATAATTTGAAAGGGAATTCAAAAATTTTTAAAGATTTGAGAGTATTTTTTTAAATTCCAAGTAATTTTTAATAGATTTCAATAATTTGAAGGAATTCTGAAGGATTTTGAAGTTTTTAGGGTTGTTTAAAACTTCCAAGGAATTTTCAAGAGCTTGAAAAATTTTCTAGGGATTTGAAAGAATTTTGAAAGGATTAAAAATATTTAAGGGTAATTTTAAAGATTCCAAGTTATTTTTAAGAGATTAAACACTTTTCAAACAATTTTCAAATACTTCAAACAGTTTTAAGGGATTAAAAAAAATGCAAAGGATTTGAAATATTTTAGGGTATTTTCAAAAATTTCACGGAATTTTCAAGAGCTTATAAAAGTTTCTGAAAATATGGAAGGATTTAATATTTAAAAGATTCCAGATGATTTTGTAATTTAAAAGAACTTATTTACAAGAAGTGAGGGATTTCGTAGGTTTTTAAAGATTTGAAGAGATTTTCATATATTTTTCCAATTCATTTTAATTTATTTGGAATTCACCCTAAATTCTTATTAAGTTATAACGAATTTTTTTTAATTCTTTGGAATTCTTGCAAATTCTTGAGAATTCTCTAGAATTCTCTTGGTTTTCTTTGAATTCACTTGATTCTTCTAAATTCACTTAATTTTACACAATTCAATGGATTTAAAAAAAATTTATAGTGAAGTTTTTAAAACTCACATTGAATTCCTGGGCATTTTATCAGATTCTTTTGAATCCCCTTTATTTTTCTAAACTTATTTAAAACTTACTGAATTCAATGAATTTTTTCATATTCTTGAACTGGTTTCAATTCACTTGATTTTTAAAAAATTAACATTGAATTTTTATGCATTTTAGCGAATTCTTCTAATTTCCCTTTATTCCTCTAAATTCACTCTCATTTTACTGAAATCAATGGATTTATATATTTTTCCCAATTTATTTGAATTCTTTTGAATTTAATTTTAACTTTTTTGAAGTAGCAGCCCTAATAGTAATAAATTAAACATGTATAAATTTAAATTTAAAATTGTTATCAACAAACAACAACTTATATTAATATTGTTTTATTCCATTTATAAAAGATTCTATATATATATTAAAAATGTTACAAGATGAGAATTTTTGTCTCCAAATATTAATGATCAGGGAAAATGAAAAATTATGTAGACAAAAATCAGGAAAAAGTAATGAAATTTTGAAAATGAAGTTTTTCGGCCACCCCGAGTGGAAAAAATATTTTTCTGATGAATAGATCATAACTGTAAGAGATCTCTCTGTTGTTTACATCGACTCTCAGTTACTTAAAATCTAAATATAAAATTTAGTTTATCATAAAACTAGGTTTATGAAGCATGATGATTTTGGCATAATTTCAGGAATGAAAAGTGAAAATGACAGAGATTTAAAAAAAAGTGGCACTTACTTGCACATGTCATGCAACCTTAACATCGCGTCTAAAAGGTCTTCCGTATTTCTGGCAGCTGCCGCCTTGTCAAGTTGTTTGACCACTGCTGCCCACCATGGCAGGTCGCAAGGCAACATTACCAGAGCCATGGTAATTGGGTTTCTATAATTAACACAAAAAAATTATTAAAAAAATTTCATTTTATAAAAAGAATTATCAATAATATTTACCTATCATACTTGAAACAATTGTCGGAAATGCCTTTCTAAATGACTCAGTAGAATTTCACTGAAAATCAGTTACTTATTTTTGAAAATTTAATTCAGTAAAATCCACTGAGAATCAGTAAAAATTCACTGAAATTTCAATTCTTAATCACCGATTTTTTATAGAAAAAGGTACTAAATAGTTTTAGTAGAACAGACTAGAATTTCAGTGAAATAAATCACTGATTGTCTATGAAATTCATTTTAATTTTTGAGAAAATTGAAGTCAATAGTACCTGAAACCGGATTTTATTTTGTATTAAATTGATGAATGTTGAAACCTTGTTCTTTAAGATTGGTATAATAAAAATTCCCGAAATTTTTTGTAAATCTTGCAGAAATTTTCGGTAAATCATACAGAAAGTTGTACAAATTTCACAGGATTTTCTGTAAACATTACTTTGAGTACAATTTTTCCATAATTATTTTTATTACATTCTCATCAGAGAAGGTATTAGATTTTGTGTAAAATTTGGGCCCCCCCCCCCCCGGGGTGGGGGGATGTGGACGGTTGGGGACCCCCTGAATCCGAAAAAAAGGTTTTTTTTTTAGAAATATGTCCGTCTATCTGTATGTCTGCATGCATTTATGTATGTATTTATGTATGTCTGTCTGTCTGTCTGTCTATGTGTCTGCCTGTATGTATGTATGTATGTATGTATGTATGTATGTATGTTTGTATGTATGTGTGCATGCATGTATGTATGTATCTATGTATGTATGTCTGTATTTCTGTATGTATGTATGCATATATGTATGTCTGTATGGCTGTATGTCTGCATGTCTGCATATCTGTATGTCTGTATGTCTGTATGTCTGTATGTCTGTATGTCTGTGTGTCTGTGTGTCTGTATGTCTGTTTGTCTGTATGCATGTATGCATGTCTGTCTGTATGTCTGTAGGTCTGTAGGTCTGTCTGTCTGTATGTCTGTCTTTGAGGATGATAACTTTCGAAAGAATTGACGGATTGGATTTTTCTTTGGTATACTCTTTTACTGCCCAAAAGTGATGGTCAAGTTCGTTAGCCAGCCATTTTGGGTGGAAATTCAAAAAGTTTGAGCATTTTCAAAATTTTTGAGATCATTCATAACTTTTTTTGATAAAAAAAATTACCAGAGTTATACCATTTACAAAAAAAAAAACGAAAATGAAAATTTAAAGCCAAACAACGCACGATATCAAAAAAGTCAAGAGGAGAAAAACGTGCTTTGTGAATACCCTACAAGAATGTCATAACTTTTCGAATTTTTTTGAAAAATCGAAAATTTTAATTTTGATCGCACAACAAAATAATAAAAAATACCATTTTGCGGTCAAACTATACTAGATACGAAAAAAGATGAGGAAATAAAAATTGTGCATTTAAGAAAAATCTACAAATTTCTTGATAATCACTTTTTGATTGGACGCGTTGTTTTTGTTTGAATTCGTAAAAAACAGCATTGAAAATAAAAAAAATTAAATTTTTAGACAAACGACATAAGCTAAGAAAAAAAAAATAATGAGACAAAAGTTGTTCACCCAAAAAATAGCTACAAGTTTGTTATTAATTATTTTTTGATAAGATGCGCTTTTTTTGTTTTATTCGTAAAAAACAACATTAAAAAATAAAAAATTCCATTTTTGGACAAACAAGACTACCTATGGAAAGAATAAATTGACAAAAGTTGCTCATCCAAAAAAGAGCTAAAAATTTGTCATTAATCATTTTTTGATAGGACGCGCAGTTTTTGTTTTAATAGTAAAAAATAACATTAAAGATACAAAAATTAACTTTTTTGGAAACACAAGAGACGAAAAAAAAATGAAAAGACAAAAGTTGTGTTTTATAAACTCTTTTTATAAAGAAAAAAGAATTACCTTTTTGAAAAAAGGACACAAGCTACAATAACGTTTTATTTAACAAAATTTTTTGCATAAATTATATCTACAAATTGACTCAAAACCACTTTACGCTAGGATGCGTATTTTCAGTTTAAATCGCAAAAAATAACATTGAGAATAAACAAATTAAAATGGAAAAACGATACAAAATTCAATAAAATATTAGATAACAAAATTGTTTTTTTCTTATAGGATGTGCACTTTTTTTTAAATTATAAAAACAAGACAATGAAAATACGTATGTTTCAATATCAATGCATATTATGAATTGTAATAATATACCTAAATTAATTGAAATGATACATTTTCAGGGTAGTTGAGAAACAAATTTAATGCAAAATAAGAAACAAGATTAATTTTACACCAAAAAATACGAATTCACAATGAAATACATCGATTTTCAAACAATTTGTTCAATTTTCCACTAAAAAATATCAATTGTTGACCAATTATAAAATAGTTAAATTTTCAGTTAAAAGAATCAACAAGAACAAATGTTCAATAAAATAGTTAAATCTTCAACCAATAAAATGAATGTTTAACAAAGTTGTTTCCATTTTCAATCAAGTATAGTTGAATTTTCATCCAAAAAACATTAATTCTTCATGAAAAATTTAATTGTTGAATTTTCAACTAAAAGCGATCAATTTTCAACCAAAAACAGAAAAGTTACATTTTCAGTTAAAATGATTAATTTTAAAAAGAAATATTTCATCTAAATAACAGATTTTTTAAACGAGAGAGATGAATTCTGAACCAAACATTCAATAGTAGGCATTTCAGTTAAAAATATTGAACTTTCAACCAAAAATAGTTGCATTTTTTTACAGGATTATATTAATTCAGATAGCATTCAAGCAAAAACTGAATAACTTTTCTAATCAGGAGCAATTTTTTTTCATAAAATCGAATTTTTTCATTTTTCTCACAACAACGACAGATACAAAAAATAGTTAACATAAAACTTTGCACATCTATAAAAGTTCTATGAAAAATATCTCTTTCTTTTTATGACATCTTGCATTGTTTACAAAAAAAATTCAAAAATGATATTTTTAAGGAAAAAAATTCTCGCGAACTCAAAAAATGATTTATCCCGCATAAAGCTGATAGGATGCCTTTCTTCTATTAGCAGCAAATCGTTAAAAATATTAAGAAGAATAACAAATGTGGAATCTTCCAGCAAATATTTCTTTCATTTTTTCAAAATTTGAAGAAAAAAATATAAAATATTTTCTGCAAAACCCCAGCTCTTTTATTTTTGCCCATATTTTTTTACAGTTTCTGCTTATATAAGGAAGATATCCTATCAGTTTCATGCGGAATGAACCATTTTTGAGACCGATAGACTTTTTTTCCCTATACATATGATTTTTGAATTTTTCTCGTAAACGATGAAAGATATCGCAAAATTTCTGTAAAAAATAAGAAAATTCGATTTTATGAAAAAAATTCTCCTGACCACAAAAGATATTGAGCTCGCATAAAACTCGCAAAATAATTTTGTCTTATAAAAGTACAAATTTAACAAAAATTGGCAAAAAAATATAAGTGTGGGTTTTTTGTGAAAATCGAATTTTATTATTTTCAGAAAATCCGATTAGAATCAGAAATGAAACCATACAGATCTTAATTAGGTCAAAAGTTATAGAAGTTTAAAGAAGACATTAGGATTTTTTTACAAAACAAACCACAACATTCAAATACGGATAATTTCATAGAAAATTTTTTTTCGGTTAATTATTCTTGATTTTACTTATGTTTTGGAAATGAATTGAGTGATTTGTGTTTATTTATAACTTTATTTAATTAATAATTTTGTATTTTTAACTTAAAAAAACATCTAATTTTATTTGGATATGTAGTACCGTCGGCGAGAAGTTTTTTTTTTAATACAAGAATTTCTTGAAGTTTGTACTTCAACATGTAGCATGACCTAGGGAAGTCGTAGAAAAAATCTGAACATTATATCACAAATTCTCTGAAGACTTATCTTTGATTTAAGCCAATAAAACTGTAAAAATTGAAGAAAGTTGTCGAGCCTGATTTTTTATTTAGTTTTTCATTTATTTTTATAAATAAACAAATATGACGAGAAAATAACAATTTTTCTATATTTGACGTTTCCGGTGCTCGTCAATAACAGGAAAATTATTGTGATCGCCTAAGTTTCATAGATTTATATTAGATAAGAATATTCCATCATGATACAATAAACAAAAAAAATTCATAAACAAATTATTTGTTGAAAATGTGTTTTCTATAATTTTCAGTAATTTTACGTTTTTTTAAAGATATATTGCAAAAAGTTTGGATGAAAACAATATTATAATGAAGAAAATTTCTCATAAGATTATTCTTGTTAGTATTATAAACAAATTTAATATGCAAATGGATTATTCAGGAATTTGTCGACAGAAAAATTCATTTTTCCGGTATCACTTTTTTGAAAAATTAGAAACCTCATGATAATTTCAGCAAAATTCATAATTTTTTGATAAGTGTTGTAATTTTTTAAAACAAATTCAATAAACAAATGCATTATTTGGCCATTTGTCGACGGAGAAAGTAGTTTTTTCAATGCTAGTCTTTTTAATTGGGAACTTCATGATAATTGTTATTTTTATAATTGCTTGAAAAAAAATAATTGTTTTAACGATTCAAAATTATTTAAAAAATACTTGGAAACTCGTCACCTATCGATTAAAAATAACTCTTGTTGACAAAAATTCGTAAAATACCGGCTTTAGTATTTTTTTAAATTAGGAACCTCGTGATAATTTCAGCAAAATTTATAATTTTTTGATAAATGTTATGATTTTTTAAAACAAATTTAATAAACAAATGCATTATTCGGCAATTTGTCGACGGAAAAATTAGTTCTTCCAATGCGAGTCCTTTTCATTGGGAACTTCATGATAATTTTAGTAACATTCAAAATAAGTTGATAACTTTTATGATTTTTGTAACAAATTTAATTAAAAAATGCATTATTTGGGCATCTGTCTAACGAAAAATTTGATTTTTTTCAATGTTAGTTCTTTTAATTGGGAACTTCATGATAATTTCAGCAACATTCATGATTAGTTGATATTTTTTATGATTTTTTTAATAAAGTTGAGAAATAAATGTTTTAGTTTTTTATAACTTTCATTCTTTTGACAAGTATAATTAGTATCAATATTAATAATGCATTTTTTTAAATTTGTTTAAAGAAACGTGAAATGAATCAACTAATTACAAATAATGAATAGTTATGAATGTGGCTGAAATTATCATTAAGTTCCCAATTAAAAGGACTGACATAGAAAAACAAGAATTTTTCCGCCGACAGATGCCCGAATAAGGCGTTTGTTTCTTAAATTTGTTAAAAAATATCATAAAATTCATCAACTAATTATGAATGATGCTCAAATTATCACGAAGTTCCCAATTAAAAATAACTGGCATAAAAAAAACGAATTTTTTCGTCGACAAATGCCAGAATAATACAATTTGTTTATTATATTTGCATCGAAAAATCATAAAATTTATCAAAAAATTATCAATTTTTCTGAAATATCATAGGTTCCTTATTAAAAAACTGTCATCGAAAAAATGAATTTTTCTATCGATAAATGTCTGAATAATGCATTTGTTTATTAAACTTGTACATCATATTAAAAAGAATAATCTTAAGAAAAATTTTCTTCATTATAATTTTTTTTTCTTACAAATTTCTTGCAATATAACTTAAAACAACGTAAAATTATTGAAAATTATAGAAAACACACTTTTAACAAATAATTTGTTTATAAACAAATTTTTCCTTCATTGTATCATGATTAGTTTCTTTTTTTAATTCATTTTTTTCAAACGTATCATGATTAGTAATCTTTAAGTAATGTAAATCTATGAAAATTAAGCGATTAAAACAATTTTCCCATTATTATTGACGAGCGCCGGGAACCTCAAATAGAAAAAATTGCTAAATCGGGAATTTACTATTCAAAATCACCTAAAGCCTACAATTCTTAACCGATTTTCAATTTTTTTCAGAAGTGATGAGCGATAGTTATACAAGAGTGTCTATGGATTAGATTTTTTAATTATTGTCATTTTCTATTTTTTATACAAATAAACAAAGAGAGAAAATGAGACATTTTTTAATTATTATTTTTTACGTTCAAATCAAAAACTTAATTAATCCCATTCTCGACGAAAATGAATGTCGGAGTATCCAAAGAATATAAATAATTTACAGGATATCGAATCTAATTGCTATAAATTATAATATAAAATAATTGTTATATATTAACAAAATGTCAACATATTGGAAATTTTGCTTGCAAAGTATGTTTGTAAGTTGAAATTGCTTGATTTTATCAACAGGATCATATTTGATCATAAAAATTTGTTGTATGGTATAATTTTTTTATTTTATAAACAAATTATGTAAAGAAATGCATAGTTTAGGCGTTTATTGGCAGAAAGTAATCGTTTTTCTTTATTAGTACCTTCAATTTATATGAGTGGTAATATTTAGTGATTAAGATTGGTCAATAGATATTATTTGTTTATTTTATTAACAAATTTTATAAACAAATGCATAGCTGGACATTTATAGACAGAAAGTAATAGTTTTACTTTCTATTCGTCTTCAAATTACATAAGTGGTGATGTTTAGTGACGAAAAATTGTCCATCGATATTATTTGTTTATGTTATAAACAAATTTTATAAACAAATGCATAGTTTGACCATTTATAGACAGAAAGTAATAGTTTTTTTATTATTGCCTTCAAATGATATCACTAGAAATGTTTTGTGATGTTCTAGAAGAATTAGCTTCCAAGTTGTACTTGTCAATCATTTAAATAATTTTAGGATCCATTTCAAATTCATTCTTGCTCCACTTTGAAGACACTTTGAAGACGATTAGAAAGAAAAACGATCACTTTCTATCTATAAATGGTCAAACTGTGCATTTGTTTATTAAATTTGTTTATTACATAAACAAATAATATCGGTTGACAATTCTTCGTTACTAAACATCACCACTCATGTAATTTGAAGACGATTAGAAAGAAAAACTATTACTTTCTGTCTATAAATGGTCAAACTATGCATTTGTTTATTAAATTTGTTTATGACATAAAAAAATAATATCAATTGACAATTCTTCGTCAATAAGCATCACCACTTATGTAATTTGAAGACGATTAAAAAAAAACTACTACTTTCTGTCTATAAACGACCAAACTATACATTTGTTTATGTAATTTGTTTATAATAAAATTGAATAATATCGATTGACAATTCTTTGTCACTAAACATCACCACTCATGTAATTTGAAGACGATTAGAAAAAAAACTATTACTTTCCGTCTATAAACGACCAAACTATGCATTTGTTTATAAAATTCGTTTATAAAATAAACAAATAATATCCAATGAAAATTTTTCGTCCCTAAATATCACCACTTATGTAATTTGAAGACGATTAGAAAGATAAACGATCACTTTCTATCTATAAATGGTCAAACTATGCGTTTGTTTATATTTTTTTATAAAATTTGTTTATAATAAAATCAAATAATATTGATGGACAATTCTTCGTCACTAAATATCACTACTTATGTAATTTAAAGACGATTAGAAAAAAAAACCGATCACTTTCTATCTATAAATGGTCAAACTATGCATTTGTTTTTAAAATTTGTTTACAACATAAAAAAATAATATCGATTGACAATTCTTCGTCACTAAACATCACTACTCATGTAATTTGAAGATGATTAGAAAAAAAACTATTACTTTCCGTCTATAAACGACCAAACTATGCATTTGTTTATAAAATTTGTTCATAAAATTTGTTTATAAAATAAACAAATAATATCCAATTACAATTTTTCGATACTAAATATCACCACTTATGTAATTTGAAGACGATCAGAAAGATAAACGATCACTTTCTATCTATAAATGGTCAAACTATGCATTTGATTATAATAGAATCAAATAATATTGGTTGACAATTCTTGGTCACTAAATATCACTACTTATGTAATTTGAAGACGATCAGAAAAAGAAACTATTACTTTCTGTCCATAAATGACCAAACTATGCATTTGTTTATAAAATTTGTTTATGAAATGAACAAATGGTATTCAATTACAATTTTTCGTCACTAAATATCACCACTTATGTAATTTTAAGACGATTAGAAAGATAAAAGATCACTTTCTATCTATAAATGGTCA
>CAKNYM010053244.1:466857-521345 GCA_932195095.1 Andricus curvator
GTCTATAAATGACCAAACTATGCATTTGTTTATAAAATTTGTTTATGGAATAAACAAATGGTATCCAATTACAATTTTTCGTCACTAAATATCACCACTTATGTAATTTGAAGATGATTAGAAAGAAAAACGATCACTTTCTATCTATAAATGGTCAAACTATGCATTTGTTTATAAAATTTGTTTATAACCTAAACAAATAATATCGATTGACAATTCTTCGTCACTAAACATCACCACTCATGTAATTTGAAGACGATTAGAAAAAAAACTATTACTTTCTGTCTATAAATGACCAAACTATGCATTTGTTTATCAAATTTGTTTATAAAATAAACAAATAATATCAAATAACCAATCCTAATCACTAAATATCACCACTCATATAATTTAAAGGTACTAAGAAAGAAAAACGATTACTTTCTGCCAATAAACGCCTAAACTATGTATTTGTTTACATAATTTGTTTATAAAATAAACAAATTATACCATACAACAAATTTTCATGATCAAACATGATCCTGTTGATGAAATCAATCAATTTCAACTTACAAATATACTTTGCAAGCAAAATTTCCAATATGTTGACATTTTGTTACTATAATTTGTTTATAACAATTAGATTCGATATCCTGTGAATTATTTATATTCTTTGGATACTTCGGAATTTATTTTCGTTGAGAATGGGATTCATTAAGCTATTAATTTTAAGATAAAAAATAATAATTAAAAAATGTCTCATTTTCTCTCTTTGTTTATTTATATAAAAAATATAAAATGACAAAAATTAAAAAATCTAATCCATAGACACTCTTTTGTAACTATCGCTCATCACTTTTAAAAAAGAAAATTCAAAATCGGTTAAGAATTGTAGGCTGTAGATGATTTTGAATAGTAAATTCCCGATTCAGCCCACTGTGCGGTGATCGCTGACTCAAACTCGAAGTAGACACGCTTGGATATTTGTTGACATATCTTGGGAACCCGTGTATATTTTTTAAGTTTTATTGGCTTGAATTGAATATAAGATTTCAGAGATCACGTCCTCTCAGTTTTACGTTTTCACCCTAATTTTCCTACGTCACAGCACGAGTTGAAGTTAAGGAACAAAATCTGAGAAATTCTCGGCGATCACCGCACTTGCGGCGGACAGCGATAATCACCGACTTGCATTTTTGAAAAACTTCTCAGGTGGTCTATTCTCTTCACAAGGTTTAAAATATCTCTCATAAAGTTCATTCGACACGGAATTTAATAAGCATTTCATCGGTTTTTTAAAAAAGTTTCTGGCTTCTATTTTGAACGAGTAATCACCTTTCAAAGTCAGCATAGATTTTTAATAGTACTCGCGCTGGTCGTACCGACAATTTCTGATGGTAGCGTACCGTTTTACTCAATTATGTATCTCGAATTAGAAGAATTTTTTTGGCAATAAAATGAACTTTGAAATTATCTGAATTAAATACTCTAGAGTTGATACCCTTACAAATTAAAAATGTGTTAATATTAGGGTGGTCCAAAAATTGGACTTTCGATTTTTGATGATCGACCCCTCCCCCCAATTTGTTCGTTTTCCGGAAAAAAATCCGTAATCAAATTTTTTTTTCAATGTTGACCCGTGCCCTCAGGCTCTTTAAATTAACATGGGGTTTTTAATGGGAAAAGTTTGGTTTAAAAAAAAATGGAAAAAAGTACTTGTTATAAACTTTTTGTGAATTAAAACAATCCCCTTTTATTGTGCCCGAGAACTGTCCCCAAAAATGGAAAATAGTAACACAAAATATTATTATTTTTAATCTAAAAGTGACGAGTTTCCAGGTATTTTTTAAATAATATTGTATTGCTTAGATCATTATTATTTGTTTAAACAATTTTCCGCCTACTGTAAGTCATGAAAAGTTATTATCTTTTGGGATAAATGATATAAAGTTGGAGACTGTCAAGAGTAGAACTTCTTGTTTAACGTATTTGGTAATTATATAAACAAATTTCAATTGTTCAAACAATTTTTTTCTTCTGTAAAGCGTGAAAAGTTATTATTTTCTGAAATTAATGAGACAATTAACGGATGTTGAGAGTGATATTATTTTTCTTGCTAATATTTAGCAATTTTTAAACAATTTTTATTGGTTTAAACAATTTTCTTTTTCTGTAAATCGGGAAAAGTTATTCTTTTTTGCAATTATTGACACAATTGAAGAATGTTGTTAAAATAATATATGGTATACGTTCTAAGACAAGGAAATACTGAATATAATAGGGACATAATGTAAGATATTCGAAAAAACTAGACTTTTCTCCACCTTCCCAGTGAAAAGGCACAAGTGAATGATTATTAATTGTTTAAATAATTTCTGAATAAAGTGAACAAAAAAATATTACTCGAAACATTCGTTAATTGTTTCAGTAATTCCAGAAAATAATATCTTTTCACGCTTTACAGGGGAAACATTTTTTTAAACAAATAAAAATTGTTTACAAAATTGCTAAATACCCTTAAGAAATTTTTTTTTAATAATTATCAAATATTATTAAAAAATAAATTACTCTCATCATTCGTTAATTGTGTTATTAATTCCAGAAAATAATAATTTCACGATTTTAAGGCGAAACAATTGTTTGAAGAAATGAAAATTGATTAAATATTTATCATTTATCCCGAAAGATAATAACTTGTCACGACATACGGAATAAAATTGTTTGAAGTAATAATAGTTGTGTAAAAAATTCAAAATTATTTGTAAAAATTACTTGGAAACTCGTAACTTATCGATTAAAATCGATCAACAAGAATCGAAAGTCGAATTTTTACAGGTATAAATATGGACCACCCTACTATCTGTCCAGAAAATTTAGATGCCTTGATTTTCGTATAGATATAGTGAAAATCTCAGCAGAAAAACATTCTAAAAACATGGGACAAAGTCGATTAGCGATTATTTACTGGTGAGCGAAAGGTGAAAAAGTACCATCATCTTACGATCATTTGAGAATTCTCAAATTTGAATGGCTGTTAATCCCTAAAAATGAATTACAAAAATTCTGCAAAAAATATATGAATTTCTTTGATTCTTTCTGTGCACAGTGGTAAAATTTAGAGTCAGAAATAATTATTTGTTACTAAGTTAATAAAAAAAGAGAGCCATTCAAAGCTGGGTATTCTAAAATGATCGGAAGAAGACAGTTCTTTTTCACCTTTCACTCGCCAGTAAATAATCGCTAATCTACTGAAAAATTCAAAACTCTGTATCAGTATAGGCAAAACCTTCATGTGCAACATATACACCGTCCCATATTTTTACATTTTTTTTTTTGCTGAGATTTTCACTATAATCTGTACACAAATCGAGGGCTCGGAACTGCTCAAGCTTAAAAAAATAGTAACCATACTTCTCTCAAAAAAATTGACCAAAAAGTAACAATAATGTGGCGAAAAAGTAAACAAAAAGAAAGATTTCTTACCAAAAAAGAGGAAGTTTCCACCAAAATTATGAATATTCAACAAAAAAAATGTATATTTAAGAAAGTAGTTCAACTTTTAACAAAATGGTTGAATTTTTCTGACTAAAAAGATGAATCGTTAACGAAAAATGTAATAGTTGATATAATACCCAAAAAGTCTTTTAATTTAATATAAAAAACAGTAGAAATTATTTGAAAAATACGATTTTTCAACAAAATAGGTTATTTTTCAACCAAATTGTTTTTCAAACCTTTTAAATTTTTATAAAATATTTGAAATCTTTCTAAAATATTTGCGAAACCTTCTGAAATCTTTGTAATGTTTGAAATTTTTTGTGGAATCTTTGCGAAATCTTCCGAAATTTTTGTGAATCTTTTAAATTTTTCTGAAATATTTGTGAAATTTTTTTAAAAATCTTTGCAAAATCTTCGAAAATTTTAAAAAATTTTCTGAAATTTTTTTTAAGCTTTGAAAGGTTTGAGAAATCTTTGTGAATCTTTTGAATTTTTTTGAAGTTTTTGCGTTATCTTTCAAATCTTTGCGAAATTTTCTAAAATATTTTGAAACTTTTATAGAATTTTTGGAAATTTTTATGAAGGTTTCTGAAATTTTTGTGAAATCTTTAAAAATTTTCTAAAATCTTTGCGAAATCTTTCTAAAATCTTCTATAATTTAAAAAAATTTTCTGAAATCTTTTTTAAGCTTTGAAATGTTTGAAATCTTTGAGAAATATTTGTGAATCATTTGAAATTTTTGCATTGTCCTTGAAATCTTTGCGAAATTTTCTAAAATATTTTGAAACTTTTATAGAATTTTTGGAAATTTTTATGAAAGTTTTTGAAATTTTTGTGAAATATTTAAAAATGTTCTAAAATCTTAGAAATATTTATGAAATCTTTCTAAAATCTTTGCAAAATATTTTAAAATGTTCTGAAATCTTTTTTAAGCTTTGAAATGTATGAAATCTTTGAGAAATCTTTGCGAAATTTTCTAAAATATTTTGAAACTTTTATAGAATTTTTGGAAATTTGTATGAAAGTTTCTGAAATTTTTGTGCAATCTTTAAAAATTTTCTAAAATCTTTTAAATCTTTCTAAAATCTTTGCGAAATCTTGTGAAATCTTTCTAAAATCTTTTCAAAATCTTCTATAATTTTAAAAAATTTTCTGAAATCTTTTTTAAGCTTTGAAATGTTTGAAATCTTTGAGAAATATTTGTGAATTATTTACAATTTTTTCGTTGTCCTTGAAATCTTTGCGAAATTTTCTCAAATATTTTGAAACTTTCATTGAATTTTTGGAAATTTTTATGAAATCTTTAAAAATGTTCTAAAATCTTTGAAATCTTTCTAAAATCTTTGCGAAATCTTCTAAAATGTTTGTGATGTTTGAAATTTTTGTGGAATCTTTGAAAAATCTTCTGAAATGTTTTAAAATTTTTGAAATATTTGTGAAATGTTTCTAAAATCTTTGAAATTTGTTTGAAATCTTTGAAATTTTTGTTTGAAATGTTTTAAAAATTTTGAAATATTTGTGAAATCTTTCCAAAATCTTCTAAAATCATTGAAAACAAAGTTTTCGTGAAATATTTTAAATATTTCTGAAATTTTTTTAAATTTTTCTGAAATTTTTGAAATGTTTGAAATCGTTCAGGAAATTTTTTAAGTTTTTATGGAATTTTTTTAAAACTGCGAAATTTTCTTAAATATTTTGAAACTTTTGTGGAATTTTTGGAAAGTTTGACGAAATTTCTTAAATTTTGGTGAAATATGCGAACCTTTCTGAAATTTTTTGAATTTTTTGTGAAACCCTTAAATCTTTGTTAAATATTTTTAAGTTTTTGCGTTATCTTTGAGATCATTGCGAAATTTTCTGTAATAATCAAAATGTATTTTAATTTAATATAAAAAAACAGTAGAATTCATTAAAAAAATAAGATTTTTCAACAAAATAGGTTATTTTTCAACCAAATTGTTTTTGAAATCTTTAAAATTTGTATAAAATATTTAAAATCTTTCTAAAATCTTTGCGAAATCTTCTAAAATCTTTGTAGTGCTTGAAATTTTGGTGGAATCTTTGAAAAATCTTCTGAAATTTTCTGAAATGTTTTAAAATTTTTGAAATATTTGTAAAATTTCTGAAATTTGTTTGATCCTTTGAACTTTTTTAAAAATTTTGAACTATTTGTGAAATCTTTCCAAAATCTTCTAAAATCTTTGTAAACAAAGTTTTTGTGAAATATTTTGAATCTTTCTGAAATCTTTCTAAAATTTTTCTGAAATCTTTGAAATGTTTGAAATCGTTCAGAATTTTTTTTGAAGTTTTTATTGAATTTTTTGAAAACTGCGAATTTTTCTCAAATATTTTGAAACTTTCGTGGAATTTTTGGAAATTTCCTAAATTTTTGTGAAATATGCGAACTTTTCTGAAATTTGTTGAAGTTTTTGTGAAACACTTTGAATCCTCGTGAAATATTTTATAGTTTTTGGGTTATCTTTGAAATCTTTGCGAAATTTTCTGTAATAACCAAAACGTATTTTAATTTATTATAAAAAAACAGTAGAATTCATTAAAAAAAGACGATTTTTCAACAAAATAGGTTATTTTTTAACCAAATTGTTGAGTTTTCAAGCAAAAGAACCAATTTTTAGAAAACAGTTGAATTTTTAACCAGTAAATATGGATTTTTGACAAAAAAGTTATCTGTCAACCAAATAGTTGAATTTTCTACGAAAACAGGAGAATCTTCAACCGGAAAAGACGAATTTTCAACAAAAATTGTTCCACATTTTAAACGAATTTCAACCAAAGAAGATAAATTCTCAACGAAAAATATAATAAATACTTCGATATTTTAACAAAAAAGATTTAAATTTTAAATCGAAACTAGCAATTTTAACTAAATTGCAATTTTTATGAGGATTCATAATAATTCAATTGATAACCCTTTTTATAAATTTTACATACGAAATAATAATTATTTTATTGTTATTACCTAATTCTCCCGGCTCTAAAGTGCCAAATTTACTGAAAAAATTAGAATTTTTGCATTTTTCACAAGTTTTTGAATAATACGATTAAAGAATTAATTCATTTCGCTATTTCGGGGAAAAAATGTAACCAAAAGTAACCTTTTCATAAAACAAGTAACTTTTCAGTAACCTCGGATCAAAAAAGTAACTAAGTTCAGGGATAACAGCGCAAAGGGAGCTCAAAAAAGGGGAAAAAAGGGCGATTTTCTCACGAAAAAGGGGAAAATAGGGGAAAGATTTAACATTAATTTTTGTATGTCGAAAAGAAAAAAAAATCTTTTTATAAGAAATGTTATATTTCTAAATTATTTTCAATGATTTTTCAATGATTTCTGCCATTAAAGAATTTATTTTTAAAAATTGGATATACTTAGGTAGTTGGAAATCCATTCACAGTGATATAAAAAAGTCCGAGAAAAAAAAATGAAATTAGTTGAATACACAATTTTGATATGTTTAACATCGTTCTCATAAATATTTCCTTCCAAGCTGAAATTAATCGAATTTTTTCAGCTGAGAGTTAACAATTTGTGGCCCGACATCCAAAACAAGTGAAGAAAAAATTTTTGAAATCGGTTAATATCTTCTGTTCTCTTTTTAAAATTTACAATTACAAATTTTCAAAATTAAAAAAAAATGTGCCTCATTTAAAATTGTTTGAAAATGTACAAAAACATGTTTTTTGGATTGATTCGAACCTAAAATTTCTTCAGCTTGAACCAAAGAAACATGCTATTATTTTTTTTCAATGGGAAACATTTCTTTTCGTGGTATTTATAAAGTTTCAAAATCGCAAAAAAAATATGAAATCCCAAAAATCCTAAATCACGACAAAAGATTTTTTTTTCGAAAAAAACAAAATGATAAAATGTTTCTTTGGTTCAAGCTGAATGAATTTCAGGTTCGACATATTCAACTTTTTTTTAAATGTGTGCATATGACTGAATCCAAAAGAACATGTTTTTGCACATTTTCAAAAAAAATTTTACTGCGCAAGAAAATTTATTTTTGAATTTTGTAATTTTTTATTATTATTGTTCACTAGTAAAAGCTGCAAATATAAAAAATTCGTCATAATTTTTGAACCAATAGGAAATATTTTGAATTTTAAATCGTTAAATTTTACTGAATAAACATTTTTTTTCACTTTTGTCGAATGCCATTCCACAAGTTTTTTCCCCCTCAGCTCAAACGATTTTATTTTTTTTTAGCATTTTCACTCCGCCCTACCTTTCAGTGCTCTTAAACTCAAATTAAAAATTGCTCAAGTCAGAACATCTAAAATTGCAGTTGATGAATTTGGAATATTCCATTTTTTAATTAGGTAGGTGTATAAAGTGCTCACTTTCTAATACTTTTTTGAAAAGTACTGTATATTTTGTGATGTTATTGGTACCTTATTTAGTCATAAATAATTTATTTAAGTGCTATTATTGCTTTAATTGTTATTCAATAATGGGTACACTTACTAATTTCAGAGAATTTCCCGCGTAATTCAAATATTGTATTTTCAAATATCGTATATTTAAAGGGAAAAGGGAAAAAAGGGAGAGTTTCTTGAGAATAGGGAAAAAAGGGGAATTTCAAGAAAAAAGGGGAAACTGAGAAAAAAAGGGGAAGACTGTGCACCCTGCAATCTAGATTGTGGAATCTTCAACCCATAAAGACTATATTTCAAGAAAATAGATTAATTTGCAACCAGTTTGGATTTTCAACAAAAAAAGATCAAATTTTTACCAAAAGGGATTAATTTTCAAACCAAATAGACAAGGAAGGACAATATTTTTGATAACAGATTTACATTGGTATCTTAACTTCAGAATTAATATATAATATTTTTGTATAATATATAGACAATAAAACCATCAAACCGTATACAAAAAATTGTTTAAGATTGTAAATCCCCATTTAAACCTAATGTTTTTTATTTAAAATAACCAATTTCTGGTGAAAAATTCTAACATGAACAACATGAATTTTTTAAATCTAATTATTTTTGTTAAAAAATGTCATTTCCGGTAAAAACGGTAAGAAGCACGAAAAAGGTACAAAATGTTTGAGAAATGTTTAATCTTTGAAATATAATAATTTCTAGATTAAAAAAACGCAATTCCGATGTAGAACGCTAACCTGACCTAATATTGTAGACAATTGGGATCTTGATGATGATTTCTTTATAAAAACGCTAATTTCCCGTGAAAAAAAGTAACACAACCTACAATTTTTAGAAATTTTAAGTCTGAAGAAATTTTAAAATTTTAATTTTAAATAAAAAAAACATTTTATTCTAAAATAAATAAGTTCCAAATTGAACAACATTGGAAAATGTGAAAATTGTGAAAAAATAAACAACGCTAAATAAAAGCAATAATCTTTTATGAATATAAAAAACTTCAAAGTTTTCTTTTTTGAAATTACTTCAAATTAGAAATCCTTCCCAATAATTAATAAGAATTCGAATAGAAAATAATGAATTTACAACAACAAAAATAGAACACAGAAAAAATATTCCAAATTGAAAAAATCTATTAACATAATATTTTAGACGTGGATCAATTGATTTTTAAATAATATATGTGGAAATTCCTGGAATTAAAAAACTTATTAGTTAGTAAAATAATATCTTTCAATATTCCCAGATATTCTTGATATTCTTTATATTCCTAAATATTCCCTCATGTTCCTAAAATATTCCCACATATTCCGAAGTATTCCTAAATATTCACAAATATTATGAAATATTATGTTCCCCAATTCCCCGATTCCTTCCCTTCTGTTCACCGATTGTATTTGTATAGATTTTTATCTGGTGTCTTTGCAATTATTATGCAATTATTATAAATTGCACATAAATTGAATAATAATTTACTTGTCATTCATAAAAGTTTAAAAGTTATTGATTTCGGATAACTAATTTTAGATTGTTGGTTTAAAATACTTTAAATTGAAAATTGTTTAAGTTTCAATACACATTATTACTTTAATTTTGAAATTGTTCATTGTTTTATTATGAACGATTATGACGTGGAATTGTTAGGTTTTCTAAATTGATATTATTCAATTTTACATATCTTTTTTTGAACATAATAAAGTCTTAATGCTTAACTTTTAAATGGTCTAATCTGATTTAAGGGGCAGTGTATAAATTACCTAGTTAAATTTCTAAACAAACAAGATGAATTCTCAATAAAAAACGTAATAGTTGAATTTTCAACCAAGAAAGATTTTCCAGACAATAAATAAAAAAAACTTCATCCAAAATATTGAATTTTCAAGCCAGAAAGACGAGCTTTGTACAAAACAGTTAATTTTCAACCAAACAGATGAATTTTCAACTAAAATTATGAATCTTTATACAAAACAATTAATTTTTAAGAAAGTAGTTTAACTTTTAACGAAGGAGTTTATTTTTCAACCTAAGAAGATTAATTTAAAAAAAATGTAATAGTAGATATTTTAACAAAAAAATATTTTTAAGTTTAATCAAAAACAGTTGAATTTAACCAAAAAAGACGAATTTTCAACAAAATACTTGAATTATCCACTAAAACAGATTAATGTCCAACCAAACAGTTGCATTTATAACAAAAAATGGATTTTCTACCAAAAAATGAGAATTTTCAACAAAATACATCAACTAATTTTCCACCAAGAGGATTATTTTTTTAACAAAAAATATGAATTTTAACCAAATAGTTGAATTTTCATCGAACAAAGATAAATTTTTCACAAAAAATGTAATAGTTAAATTATCAGTAAAAAAATAATTTTCACCCAAAAAATAAAACGAATTTTCAACGAGATAATTAAATTTTTAACTAAAGAAATTAATTTTTAATTAAAATTATGAATCTTCAACTATAAAAATGAGTTTTTTAACAAAGTAATTCAACTTTCGACCAAATATTTAAATTTTCTACCAACTTGTGGACCTTGCTACGAAATTATTGAATTGTCTACCATATTGCTAAACTTTCGAGCCCAAAATAAGAATTTCCTACGTAACAGTTGAATTTTGAACCCGAAAATATGAATTTTCAAAGACAAAATTAATTTTCAACTTAAACAGATTATTTTTTACCAGACAGTTACATTTTTAACCAAAATAGATTAAATTGCTACAAGAAGAGAAGAATTTTCAAATCAAGAAGAAGATTGTTCCACAAAATAGTTGAATTTTCAACCAAAGAAACAATTTTTAGTCAAGAATTAAGGAAAAAAATTTCAACAAATTGTAGAATTTTCAAGCCAAAAAAACTGAATGGTCTTTCAACCAAAAATAGTCTGTGAAGCATGCGATAAATAAATAGGAATTTTGATAATTTATAGAGTAAAGAATAATAGTAATAGAATACGCAAAGTGTCTCGGACTTCGCAACATTTCATGAACTGAAGATATTATAAAATTGTAATAAATTGTACTAAAATTGTAACTAAATACTTATTGGTATTAACACATTTAATTTTCTAAAACTGATTGAATTAAGCTTCCATATATACCATTAAGCCATCTCCCTTTCAGGGTAGGCGTGACACTACCCGATTCGGGTAGTGTTTCTAGTGTTTCTATAATATGAATAAAATATTATTTTATAAATATCACCCCCATGAGTATGTTTTATAGGGTCCCAAATAAACCCCATAAGTGACAAAATGGGTTTTGCGAGTTTTTAGCGCTAATTAGGATTTTTTTCGTTTTTTATGCAAATTTTTTCTAATTCATAAAATACTACTTTATACTGATGATGAGACATTAAAATAAATCGTTTGAACAATTTAATATTGTTTTTAGCAATTTGTTCTTAGAATAGAGTTAGAAAGTCGCGTTTTTTTTGAAAAATTTCCACTTTTCGTTTAATCTTCAATTGCTGTTTTTTTTTTATTTTACACCTTTTTCCCCATTTTCAATTAGAGTGATGTAAATAATTAATTTGAGTTAATAAAAACAATTGTTAGAAGAATTTATTATTATTTTTAATAATATTAAATTGAAATAATGCTACAAACTTGTTTTTTCCGAAATGTTTAACTTTTTAACACTTTTTACGTAGTGAAGTAATAAATAATGCAAGTTAGTAAAAATAGTTATTCAAACAATTTATTATTGTTTATAATCATCTTATTTTAGATAAGTGCTACAAATTTGTCGTTTTTTCTGAAATTTTAAACTTTTTGTCCACTTTTCACTTAGTGAGGTAATGATTAATGCAAGTTAACAAACATCCATATCACAAATTACGCAATTTGGAATTCAAGGTGAGAAATAGGATAATAATGCGTATATTTATTAAATAATATCTTATGATTAATTTTCTACCAGAAAAGACGAATTTTCAACAAAATACATAAATTTGTAACCAAATAGTTGAATTTTCAACTAAATAGTTTGACCAATGAATGTGATGTTCGTCAAAATTCTATTTGAATAATTTTTAGTTTATATTTGTTTCATTTCAAAATTTTTTAACTAAGTAATTGGATTTTTATACTGAAAAGATCAATTTTAACCAAAAATGTAATGGTTAAATTTTCATTTGAGATAATTATTTTTGAATAAAAAAAAACGAATTTTCTACAATACAATTGAATTTTCAGTTGAAAAAATTACTTTTTAATTTAAAAATACGAATTTTCAACTGAAATTATGAATCTTAAAGGAAAAGAATAAATTTTTAAGAAAGTAGTTCAACTTTCAACCCAGGAGTTGAATTTTCAACCTAAAAAGATGAATTTTCAACGAAACATGTAATAGTTGATACTTCATCAAACAGGTTTTAATATAAAATAAACAACAGTTGGATTTTACAAACCAAAAACGAATTTTCAAAAAAATACCAAATTTTTGAATTTTCCAGCCAAAATGGTGAATTTTCTACAAAACAGTTGAATTATCAACAAAAAAATAAATTTTCAAACAATGAGTTAAGCTTTCAAGAAAATAGTTAAATTTTCAGTTAAAAAATGAATTTTCAAACAAAAAATTGATTTTCTATCAAAAAAGACGAATTTTTAACCAAATAGATGAATTTTCTACTGAATTATTGAATTTTGAAGCCAAAAATACAAATTTTCTACAAAACAATTGAATTCTTAACAAAAAAGTTAATTTTAAATCAAAACAGATTAATTGTTAACCAGACACTCACATTTTTAACCGAAAAAGATTAAATTTTTACAGAAAGAGATGAATTTTTAAACCAAAAAGATGAACGTTCAACAAAATAATTAAATTTTCCACCAAAACACATTTATAAGTCAACGAAGAAAAAAAATTGCAATTGAATTGTTGAATTTTTGAGCCAAAGTGGCGAATTCTCAACAAAACAGTTGAATTTTCAACCAAGAAGTGTGACTTTTGAACAAAATTGTTAAATTTTCGACAAAATAATTCACTGTCATACTAAAAAAGGATATAAGAATTCATTACCAAAAATTTATTAGTAGGTCCTTCTACTGAAAACAATGAACTTTCAAGCAAAAATAATTAAGATTTTCTCATTGGTTTCTATTAACTAAGTTCGCATTTAAGCAGAAAACGAGAAAAAGAGGGGAATAGGAAAAAGACTGTGGAGCCTGCGATAAACAAATAGGGATTTTGATCATTTATAGATCACAGAATAACACTTTAAATATGTGATATACTAAACTGTAAGTTTAGTATATATATATAATATGTACCTATATATGTATATGTAATTTAATATACATAATTGGAATATATTCTGTAATATTGTCTCATATTCCCAAATATTCCTTCATATTCCTTCATATTCCTACATATTCTTACATATTCCCTCATACTTCTACATATTCTATCATATTCCCACATATTCCAATATTCTTCATATTCTTTGTATTCCCAAATATTCCGATATATTCTATATATTCCCGAATATTCTTTAGGGAATATATTCTTGGTACACGAAAAATCAGAGTGGTCGACCCCTCGATCTGAATTAGATACTTTAGAGTTGATAGATACCCTTCAATTAAAAATAGTGTCAGTATGTCTTGAAATTCACACTCCACGTGCTTCTGCACAATAGCTGCATGGACATGACATAATATACTATCGGGTATCGTATACACATTACGCATTATCCTACTACCATACACATATTCTATAACACGCAGTCGCGCTGAAGAGGCGACTTGGATAATAAACCTCGTGCGCGGACTCAGATTATAATTAGTTTCCCGTTATCCCGAAAGACAACCTTAAAATCTCATGCGGCTTTCTACCACGCACCACGCCACCCGCATGACGTTTATGTAATCTCACCTATTTTCCTCTTCCAACCCTCTCCAGGGAGTCAATTGCACTCTTGCTGCAGTCTTAATTCACTCTCCACACAAATTCATATTTTCCTATTTTTTTCTTCAAATGCTGCCCAACTATCTCACAAGCTCTGCACTATTTTCGCGCCTACGCAGATTTGAATTTTTTCAAATTTCTTGAAAAAATAATAACAAACGAGAGAGAAGACTCTTCAACTTTCAAGAGTGGACACTACACTGGTTACGTACTTTGGAAAAACTTTCACGTTTCGCCCGCACTAAGCCCCATGGTCATCGATCTCACATTCACGATTCTTGGATTTCCCTTTCGTGACGGAGCAGCTAATTTGTATTTTTAAATTCTGCGTTGTTGATTGGGGGAAGGAGGAGGTGGAACACTTGGAGGACTTTTAGTTTTTTTTCGCGAAAAGAGGGTGAGTCCTCCCGAATGATCGTGAGGACATCCCTTCGGGATTGGAGGACTTTTCGAGCAAGTGCAAGTGGTGGAGTACACCGTGCAGTACTACATGGGTTTTAGTTCTTGGAAAAGCCGCAAGCTACGTAAAGCGCGGTGCAGGCTATTTATAGAGCGGCGCCGGCGCCCTGCCAACCCCTATTATAGAATGTTGACAATGCACACCAAGAAAATTCACGTCTCTCCCTAAATCACTGCCGAGATGCGACTCACTTGGTATCGTGAAATTGGTCATTTTTCTTCGAGGAAACTTGATGGAGAGTTCTATTGAGACTGGAGGAGAGGATATCGATTTTTCTCATGATTAATGGGCATTAGGGCGTATAGAAAAAGTAAAATATTTTGCGATCGCTTTTGGTTAGGGCTAAAAAGTTTCTGGTAGGTGCCAAAATAACTCCCAAAAAAGATGGGTCCTAAAAAAATGTCTTCAGTTCGCGTAAGGTATTTTATAAGGTAATTATATGCCAAAATAGGGAATAATGGTAAATTTCTCATCGCCAAAGGCTAAAAAATGGTTGTTTTTGATCCGGAACTGCGGTAAAAAATGCATATTGTATCCATATATATACCTGCACAGTATAGACCCAATCAAAAAATGTCCTGTGTTCGCGCGCTCGTGTTAAAGTGACAGATAATCGTAAAATTCACGAAATATTAGATATTTTTAACTTTTACAAGCTCACAAATTGTTATTTCTGATCCGGATAAGAGGTAAAAAATGCATATTGTATCCACATATATACCTGCTTAGTACAGACCCAATCAAAAAAGGTCCTGTGTTCGCGCGTTCGTGTTCAAGTGACATATAATCGTAAAATTCACGAAATATTAGATATTTTTAACTATTACAAGCTGTTATTTCTAACTTAAATAGAAATATGAAAAATTTCGTGGATTTTATGATTATCTGTGAAATTAAAAAAGAACGCGCGATTACTGGACGTTATTCTATTTGGCCTACACTAAGCATGTATATATTTGGATACAATATGCATTTTCTGTCGCCTATTTAGGCCAGAAAAAACAATGTTTGGGCTTTTGGTAGTTAAAAATATCTAATATTTCGTGAATTTTACGATTATCTGTCACTTTAACATGAACGCGCGAACATAGGACGTTTTTTGATTGGGTCTATACTAAGCAGGTATATATATGGATACAATATGCATGCATATTGTAAAAAATTCATTTTTTACCGCTTATCCTGATCAAAAACAACCATTTTGAAGCCTTTGGCGATGAGAAATCTACTATTATTCCCTTTTTTGGCATATAATGACCTTGCGCGAACTGAAGACATTTTTTTTAGGATCCATCTTTTTTGGGAGTTATTTTGGCACCTACCAGAAACCTTTTAGCCATAACCAAAAACGATTGCAAAATATTAAATTTTTTCGATACGCCCTAATGGGCATACATACATTCTTCAAATTTGGAACGTGTTACCGTTACCGTTACTCTGCCGTGATTTCAAAAAACACAAAAAAGTGAAAAATGAGTTTTTTTTTAATCGTTGAAATCCAGGGATCGGAACGGGTTACTTTTTAGTATCTTAGTTACTTTTTTGATCCGCGGTTACTAAAAGGTTACTAATTTTATGAAAAGGTTACTTTTGGTTACATTTTTTGCCCGAAATAGCGAAATGAATTAATTCTTTAATCGTATTATTTAAAAACTTGTGAGAAATGCAAAAATTCAAATTTTTTCAGTAAATTTGGCAGAGAATTAGGGAATAACAGTAAAATAATAATTAGTTCGTATGTAAAATGTATGAAAAGGGTTATCAATTGAATTATTATGAATCCTCATAAAAATTGCAATTTAGGTAAAATTGCTAGTTTTTCATTTAAAATTCAAATCTTGTTTGTTAAAATATCGAACTATGTATTATATTTTTCGTTGAGAATTTATCTTCTTTGGTTGAAATTCGGTTAAAAGTTGGAACAATTTTTGTTAAAACTTTATTTTGTTGTTGAAAATTCATCATTTTTTTATTTGAAAATTCGTCTTTTTTGGGCGAAAATGAATTTTCTTGATTGAAAATCACCCTTTTGTTTAAAAATACATAATTTTATTTGAAAATTCATCTTTTTGGTTGGAAATGTACTTATTTTGTTGAAAATTCGTCTTTTTCGGTTGAAGATTCTCCTGTTTTCGTAGAAAATTCAACTATTTGGTTGACAGATAACTTTTTTGTCAAAAATCCATATTTTCTGGTTGAAAATTCAACTATTTTGTAAAAATTGGTCTTTTTGGTTTAAAAACTCGAAACAATTTGGTTGAAAAATAACCTATTTTTTTGAAAAATCCTCTTTTTTGAATGAATTCTACTGTTTTTTTTTTATATTGAATTAAAATATATTTTGGTTATTACATAAAATTTCGCAAAGATTTCAAAGATAACGCAAAAACTTTAAAATATTTCACAAAGATTTAAAGGGTTTCACGAAAACTTCAAAAAAATTCAGAAAAGTTCGCATATTTCACAAAAATTTAGGAAATTTCGTAAAAACTTTTAAAAATTCCACAAAAGTTTGAAAATTTCGCATTTTTCAAAAAATGCCATACAAAATTCAAAAAATTTCTGAGCGATTTCAAACAAATTTCAAAGATTTTAGAAAGATTTCACAACAATTTTAAAACATTTCAGAAAATTTCAGAAGATTTTTCGAAGATTCCACAAAAATTTCAAACATTACAAAGATTTTAGAAGATTTCGCAAAGATCTTAGAAAGATTTCAAAGATTTTAGAAAATTTTTAAAGATTTCACAAAAATTTCAGAAAATTTCATGAAAATTTCCAAAAATTCTATAAAAGTTTCAAAATATTTTAGAAAATCTCGCAAAGATTTCAAGGATAACGCAAAAACTTCAAAAAGTTTCAAAAGATTCACAAATCTTTCGCAAAGATTTCAAACATTTCAAGGCTTAAAAAAGATTTCAAAGAAATTTTAAAAATTTTAGAAGATTTTGCAAAGATTTTAGAAAGATTTCACAAATATTTCAGAAAGATTTAAAATATTTTATAAAAATTTTAAATATTTCAAAAACAATTTGGTTAAAAAATAACCTATTTTGTTGAAAAATCGTCTTTTTTGAATGAATTCTACTGTTTTTTAAATTAAATTAAAAGACTTTTTGGTTATTATATCGACTATTAAATTTTTCGTTAACCATTCATGTTTTTTAGTCAGAAAAATTCAACCATTTTGTTAAAAGTTCAACTACTTTCTTAAACATACATTTTTTTGTTGAAGATTTATAATTTTGGTCAAAACTTCTTCTTTTTTGGTAGAAAATCTTTCTTTTTGTTACTTTTTCGCCACATCATTGTTACTTTTCGGTTACTTTTTTGAGAGAAGTATGGTTACTATTTCACTATTCTTTTAAGCTTGAGCAGTTCCGAGCCCTGTTGAAATCGTAAAAAAAAGACACAGCTGATTTTGGAATAATTTGATCAAATTGTTAATAACTTTTAAAATAAACATTGGATAATTTTTGAAAAACAGCGTTAACTGATTAATAAAAAACGATCCTAGCCAATAACAATTTTGAAAAAAGTCAGGAAATTTTATTGGTCAGGGAAAAGTCAGGCATTTAGAAAAAAATCTTCAAAAGACAGGGATATATAAAATATATAAAAGATTCCAGATTAAAAATGTTACAAGTTTAATAATCTGGTCTTTGATTCTTATTAATGGTCAGGAAAAATGAAAAATTGCTCTTGGAAATAACACTCTTCTAAGTAATTTATTTGCCTTGCATTTATATTTACATTTGTTTTTTTTTGTACAGTAGCTTACTCAGGGAAAAATGAGAAATTGGCCAGGGAAATAATATTCTTCTTAGTAATTTATTTGTCTTGTATTTATATTAATATTTCTTTTTTTTGCAGTAGCTTCCTCCTGAAGATTATCTTTTTAGTTATAAATTTCATTATTTGTTTGAAAATTCAACAATTTTGTTAAAAACTCATCCTTTTTGGTAGATTATTCAGCTCTTTTCTTGCAAATTCGTTTTTTTGAGTTGAGAATTCAACTATTTTCGTAGAAAATTTACTTTTTGGTTAGAATTCATATTTTATTGTTGAAAAGTCAACTGAAACCTTTTTTGGATGAAAATTCAATTCTTTTTTTGAAAATTTGTCTTTTTAATTTAAAAATCCATCTATTTTAGTAGAAGTGGCATCTTTATTGGATGAAAGTGCAACTGTTTGGTTAAAAATTAAAAAGTTTTGTGGAAAAGTCATCCTTTTTGGTTAAAACGTCAACTTTCTTGTTGAAAATTCCAACTGTTTTGTTGAAAATGTAACTATTTAGTAGAATATTTACTTGGTGTTTAAAATTCATATTTTGGTGTTCAAAAGTCAACTGAAATCTTTTTTGGATGAAAATTCAACTATTTTTTTGAAAATTTGTCTTTTTAATTAAAAAATTCATCTATTTTAGTGAAAATTGTATCTTTCTTGGATAAAAAAGCAACTGTTTTGGTTCAAAAATTCAACTATTTTTTTGAATTTTTGTTTCAATTCAATAATTATAATGATATATATATATATATATATATATATATATACATATATATAATAAAATAAATATCATAATAATAAAATATATAATAATAATGCAAAAATATTTTAGTAAAATTGCATCTTCCTTGGATAGAAATTCAACTATTTTTTAGAAAATTTACTTGTTGTTTAAAATTCATATTTTGTTGTTAAAAAGTCAATTGAAATCTTATTTGGATGAAAATTCAACCATTTTTTTGAAATTTTGTCTTATTGATTTAAAAATTCATCTGTTTCATTAAAAATGTTATCTTTTTTGGATCAAAATGCAACTATTTGGTCAAAAATTCAACAATTTTGTTAAAGCGTAACCCTTTTGGTTAAAAATTCAAATGCTTTGTTGCAAATTGGGCTTTTTGAGTTGAAAATTCAAGTATCTTTGTATAAAATATACTTCTTGCTTAAAACTCATATTCTGGTGTGAAAAATAAAACTAAAATCTTTTTTGGATAAAAAATCAAATTTTTTTTTGAAAATTTGTCTTTTTGATTTAAAAATTCATCTGTTTTCGTCAAAATTTTCTCTTTCTTGGATGAAAATGCAACTATTTGCTCGAAAATTCAAAAATTTTGTTAAAAAGTCATCCTTTTTGGTTGAAAATTCGTATTTTTGGGTTAAAAATTTAAGTATCTTTGTACAAAATTTACTTCTTGTTCAAACTTCATATTTTGGTTTTCAGAAATCAAACCAAAATCTTTTTTGCATACAAATTCAAATCTTATTTTTAATTGTCTTTTCGATTCAAATATTTATCGGTTTTAGAACAAATTTCATCTTTGTAGCATGAAAATGCAACTACTCGGTTAAAAATTCAACAATTTTGTTAAAAAGTCATCCTTTTGGGCTAAAATTGAACTTTCTTCTTGGAAGTTCGTCTTTTTGGGTTGAAAATTCAAGTATTTTTGTAGAAAATTAACTTATTGTTTCAAACTCATATTTTGATTTTGAAAAGTCGAACTAAAATAATTTTTGGATGAAAATTCAATTTTTTTTCGAAAATTTGTCATTTTGGTCTAAAAATTCATCTCTTTCAGTAGATATTTCATCTTTCTTGGATAAAAATGCAACTGTTTGGTTGAAAATTAATCTTCTTTGCTTGAGGATTGAACTATTTTTTTGTTGAAAATTTTGGTTGAACCACCTTGTTAAGAAATCATTTTTCTGTTGAAGATTCATATTTTTAGTTAAAAATTCATCTCTTTGGTTGAAAATTAAACTATTTTGTTGAAAAATAATTTATTGCTCAAAATTTATATTTTCTGGTTGAAAATTCACTTTTTGTACAGAAAATTCGGCTGTCGACGAGTTTCCATGTATTTTTTAAATAATTTTGAATTGTTTAAATAATTATTATTTGTTTAAAATTTTGTTCCTCTCTGTAAGTCGTGAAAAGTTTTTCTCTTTCGGGATAAATGATATAAAGTGGATGAATATCAAGAATAATACTTCTTGTTTAACATATTTTATAATTATTTAAACGATTTTCATTTGTTTAAAATTTTTTTTTTCTGAAAATCGTAAAGATATTGTTTTCTGGAATTATTAACACAATCAACAAATGTTAAGTGTAATAGATTTTTTAGGGATAATTGGTAATTATTTAAACAATTTCTTTCCTCTGTGAAGCGTGAAAAGTGATTATATTCTGGAATTAATGACACAATTAACATATTTTGAGAGTAATATCTTTTTCTTGAGGAAATTTAGTAATTTTTGACACAAGATTCGTTTGTTTAAACAATTTTTATTCGTTTAAACAATTTTGTTCCCTGTAAATCGTGAAAAGTTAATCTTTGCTGCAAATAATGACATAATTAACGAATGTTAAGAGTGATATTTTTCGTTTAAAATATTCAGAAATTAGTTAAACAATTTATAATCACTCACTTGTGCCTTTTCACCGGGAAGGTGGAGAAAAGTCTAGTTTTTTCAAATCACTTACACTATGTCGCTTATTATTCAGTATTTTCTTATCTTAGAACGTATAACATATATTGTTCAAACAATAATAATTTGCTTAAACAATTCAATTCAATTGCTCCAAGTAAAGTATAGTAAAGTATATTTGTGTCAGTAATTGCAGAAAAGAATAACTTTCACGATTTACAGGTAAGAAAACTCCTTAAACAAATGAAAATTTTTGAAAATATTGCTTAATATTCTCAAGGAAAAAATGTTATTCTGAACATTTGTTAATTTTGTCATTAATTCGAGGAAATAATACTTTTTCACACTTCACAGGGGGAAAAAATTCTTTAAAATAATAATAATTGTTCAAACAATTTTTCTTCATTTAAAAAGTACTTGAAAACTCTTTGCTTATCAGTTGAAAATTATTCATGGAGAAAAAATTCCAGAAAATATTGGCTTTAGCATGAATTTGGCAGAAAACTACTATTTTGCATTTTTGGGGGCATTTTCCGAACACAATATAATTTTCCGTCAATAAGATCTACAAGTTTTATGTGCAAAATTTTAATCACAGATCAATATTTTTCGAGATTTTTGAAAAAAAATTGTTGAAAGAATTAAAAAATGTTAATAACTTCATTTCTATTAATCTGCGCGATAAGCCCTTTTAGTATTTTCAACTGAGATGCAAAAGAAACCTCTAGGCCAAGTATCAATTCAATATTCTTGGGTAACCTTATGTGGGTATTTTATTTTTTTTTTAATTTCAAATCTCTAAATTTGAGTGCTCAAATCTGAAATCGTATTTAAAATTTAAAAATATTTAAAATTATAATAATTTAGTAGTGTGAAAGACTTGCAGTACGTGAAATAGTAATGAAATATTAATTAATTAATTAAAAATTAATTAAATTCAATAATACTGTGCTGATAAGTTTTGATGTGAGCAGATAAAGTAGATGATACGTTGGATCGCAAGCTCACTGTCGATAAGGTAGATAATTTTCGGTAACAGCTTTATGAAGTTCAGCTCAAGCAGATTTCCAAGTCGCTTTATAATCAATATCAAATTTCAAAATTAGGTTCATTTATGTTCGAACATTTCCTGCTTGCTGGCGCTAATGTAGTACTTATCGTTTTTCACGAACTTTTTTCACTTTTTAAAAATATTTACAGAAAATTATTTACAATTGGTTCAATTAATTTATTAATATTTAATAGCGAATTTCAATTAAAAATTCCTTTAATACATTTAAATATTATAATACGTACTAGGGTGGTCCAAATTTATACCTGTAAAAATTCAATTTTTGATTCAAAATTAGCCTGGGGCCCCGGGCTTTTGAAATTAACATGGGGGTTTAAATGGGGAAAGCACGGTTTTCGAAGAAATGAAAAAAGAACTACTTGTTATTAACTTTTCGTAAATTAATGTTTAGTGAATTCTTAAGGAATATTGAAGGAATATTTTTCACCAATCACTTCGAATTTGAATCCACCTCCCTTCGCCTCTAACCCACTTGTATTGTGCCCAGAAAATGCCCCGAAAAATGCAAAATAGAAGTTTATGTAACATTCATGCTAAAGGCGGTGTTTTTTGGAATTTTTTCAACGCGAGTTATTTTTATTCAATAAGTGACCAGTTACCGAGTATTGTTTAACTAATTTCCAAATGTTGAAACAATTATTATCAAACATTTTTTTCCCTTCAAATCTTAAAAAGTAACTAATTTTTGGAATTAATATTGTAGTTAATGAATGCTAAGAGTGATCTTTTTTCTAAAAGGCATTTCGGAATTATTTGAAAAATTTCAATTTGTTTAAACAATTTTTTCCCTATAAATCTTGAAAAGTTACTACTTTCTGTAATTAATGACTGCATTTTTTTATTTTCCATAATATTTTTAACCATTAAAGCAAATCCATGCGTCTTATGAAAAAATGGTCTACAGAAAATTTGAAGATCTTTTGGAGATAAATAATTTAGAAAAAAATTGCTAAATTTCGCATAGTTTGAAAAAAAAATGTCTTAATATTTAATAATGTGCGGATGTCTCTTATCTTTAAAGCGTTTTTTGAGAATTCATATACCTAAAGCAAAAATCAGGGCAAAAATGAAATAGTTTGTCACACGATTTGCGCAATTCCCTTCAAAAATATTAATTATCCGCCGGATTAATTGCTTTGCTAATTTTCAATATTAATGAATAAATTTAATAAAGTATCAGAAGTAGTGTATATATACATAAAAATAATAAAGATTTAAATATAGCATGAGAAATTAAATGAAAAAAAACATAATTTGTTAAATTTGATGATAACATTAATATTATTAACCCCAGCTGTCTTAAAGAAGAAAAAGCAATAACTTTTTTAATCAAATTCTATATATATATATATATATATATATATATATATATATATATATATATATATATTCTGTTAAAATTTCTTGGAGAATTTAGAATAATTTTGTATTCTGAAAACTCAATTTCAAGAGAAAATTGAGAAAAATGTAAAGGCAATTTTTTTTATCATGGAGAATATTTGAAAATTAAGAAGGTTTAGAAGTTTATTCAGAATTTTACGGAAAATTCGAATCATTCTAAAAGATAATTCAAAGGGTTACAAGTTTTGAAAAGATACAGAAATAATTTAAAATGCGAAAAGATTTTCAAGAATTTGAAACAAAATGTATATTTTTCAATAGTTTGACAAAAATGTAGAAGTTTTGTAAAAATTGTTAAAGGTTTCAAGAAAAAAGAAAATTTTTCTTAAGCTCAACGGGAAAATTTCCTAAAATAATGGAAAAGATTTTAAAGCAAAATTGTATAATTTTGCAAGATTATAACATTTCAGAAAAAATTCGAGCAAGTATAAGAGTGAGCTTGCGATCCAACGTATCATCTACTTTATCTGCTCACATCAAAACTTATCAGCACAGTATTATTGAATGCAATTAATTTTTAAATAATAAATTAATATTTCATCATTATTTCACGTACTGAAAGTCTTTCAAAATACTAAATTATTATCATTTTAAATATTTTTAAATTTCAAATACGATTTCAGATTTGAGCACTCAAATTTAGAGATTTGAAATTAGAAAAAATAAACTACCCACATAAGGTTACCCACGAATATTGACTTGATACTTGGCCTAGAGGTTTTTTTTGCATTCCAGTTAAAAGTACTAAGAGGGTTTTTGAATGATTTAAAAATAATTTAAAACTATTGAGGATTTCAAAAAGATTTTTTTAAATGTAACTTTTTGAAGATTTTGAAAAAAGAAGCTTTTTAAGAATGTTGGAAGGTTCGAAGATAATTAAATTTTTTTCAGATTCCTACGAAAATTTGAAATGATTTTAAAAAAATAAACGTAAGAGAATATTTGATATGATTTCAAAAGATTTCCAAAATTGTCAAAATATATGGAATCTGGGAGATTTTAGGGCAATTTTTTTAATTTTGAAGAATTTTTTTAATTTTGAAGAATTTTTTTAAAATTTGAGGAATAATTCAAATAATTCCAAATTCAGGAATATGTTGAAGAAAAATTTAGAAGTTTTTCAAAGAATTTTTAAAGGATTCAAGAGAATAGAACAATTGTCCTAAAATTAATGGGAAAATTTCAAATGGTATTCAGAAGTTTTTAAAAGGTTAAAAAATAATTTAAAACTTGTAAAGATTTCAAACAGTTTTTTAAAATACGCAGAATTTTTAAGATTTCGAAAAGGACACATTTTGAGAATTTTGAAAGGTTACAATTAATTAAAATTTTTTTTTTAGATTCGTTGGAAAATTTAAAATGATTATTTCAAACGATTTCCAAAATTTTCAAAAAAAGAGTCTGACAGATTTTAAGGCAATTTTTTTAATTATGCAGAATTTAAAAAAAATTCTATGCAATATTCGAATTATTTTAAAAGATATTAAGAAGGTTTAGAAGTTTTGAAAATATTTAAAAACAATTTAAAAAGATTTCAAAAAATTTAAAAGAAACTGTCGATTTTTGAGTATTTCAAAACAAATGTAGAAGTTTTTAGTTCCTAAAATTTCAAAAAAAATTCAAAACTTGTAACGATATTACAAAATTTAAAAAAAAATTTGACTTTTAGTGATATTTAAGAAATAAGCTTTTAAGAATTTTGAAAGGTTTCAAGTAGATGCAATTTTTTTTAGATTCCTAGGAAATTTAAAATGATTCTTTATTTAAAAAAATTAATTTTAAAAGAATATTAAAAAAGATTTCAAAAGATTTCCAAAATTTTTAATGAAGAATCTGGAAGATTTTAAGGCATTTTTTTTATCATGCAGAATAAAAAAAATATTTATTAAAAAATCGAATTATTTTAAAAGATATTTAGAAGTTTTAGAGGTTTAAAAAATATTCAAAAACATTTAAAATTTTTTAAATATTTCAAAAAGTTGAAAGGAATGTTTAATACAAATGATATATTATTTTAAAAAAGGAGTTCTGAATGAAAGTTGGTGAAAAGATTTCAAAAAAATTCGAATGAAAAAGAAAAAATTTCAAATTTAAAAAAAAGAATCTGGAAGATTTTAAGGCAATTTCTTTAATTTTGAAGAATTTTAAGGAAATTCGAGGAAAAATTTCAATCATTTTAAAAGATATTTAGAAATCGTAGAGATTTTGAAGGGATTAAAAATATTTTAAAACTTGAAAAGATTTCCGAAAATTATTGAAATATTTTTAAATTCCTTCCAAACTTCTGAAGGTCTTTAATATAATTCAAACTGACTCGAATTTTTCCTAATACTTTGTAAAATGTATGTAGAACAAGAAAAGATCTGCTGAGGCCTCGGTGGCGTAAACGCTCCGTTCATGGATAGCGGCGTAGCCGGTTCAAATCCGGGCTGGGGCAGATTTTTATTGTTTTTAGAAAGTCATTTGTCCGAAGTTATTGTTTAAACATTAAAATTTGAATTAATTAAAAATAGTAAAATCCTGTAAGATTCTGGAACCTTTAGAATATTGCCCATGGATGGAATCTATTATGGTCTGCATAATGGAGAGTTCGATGTCAGTATAATTTGATTTTGTCCAGGGGTTGCAGTCTTCTTGTCTGTGTAACCATCAGGGACACACTTTGTAGTGAATTATCGTACATCGTGCCAGCTTTTTCCTCAGCGAGTGCTTGGTTATATGCAAAACATAGCAGGTCAAAAAAGATACATTATATGTACAGGCTGTGTACAATATCGATAACCCTATTAGATGCTCTTGTCGAGTATCCTAGGACGGCAATTTCTTTACTAACAAAATTTTTTTAAACAAGGATTCTTACTGGGAAAATTGATAGTTTTAATTACTTAAGGCCATGTGATGAGTGGGTCACGTGACCAGATTCCTACCTTACCGGCACTTTTTTTATTTCCTAACTTATTTTCACATGAAGCGCCACATCAAATTGAAAATGTGGGATACTAAATAAGAAGTACTAAGAAAGGTGGGTCTCGTCCTGAATTTCTATAATTATGAAAAAAGTTTTTTTGTAAATAATTTTTTTTCGCTTTTTTCATGATTGTTAAAATTTAGGACCGGACCCACCTTTCTAAGTGCTTCTTATTTATTATCACAAATTTTCAACTCGATGTGGCTATTCGTGTGAAAATAAGTTAGGAAATAAAAAAAGTGTCGGTAAGGTAGGAATCCAGTCACGTGACCCACTCGTCACATGGCCTTAAGAGGAGTTTTAACCAGAATCTATTCTGGTTAAAACCCCGTTAGGTAATTTAAAGTATCAAGTTAGGAGTGTCCGAATTTACCCTACATGTCCGAAGTGACCCCGTTTGACCGTATCCCCTCTATTTTATCGGAACTGAATGACTTTTTAGAAAGAAATTATTTTTTCAACTCAAGATTAAAATAACTAGAAAGTACTTTATGCTTTTTAAATTAACAAAATGGACCATTCCTAGTCAAAAACTTAGAAGTGGATTTTTTTACTCAAAAGAAATTACCTCTCAAATTTTCTTGGAAACGAGTCACTTTTTAAAAATAAATATTGTATGCCTCAAATGAGCACTAAACCATCTCAAAAGCACTTTCTTTCTTTGTTTTACCTTCATAAAATGGATTTCATAAGGGGCCGTCCATAAACCATGTTACTAATTTGAGGGGGGGGGGGGGGGCACAAAAAATAACGGTTGGCAGCAGGGGTGGGGATGGAGGATCGGTGGAAGTAACGTTACGAACTTAGATAACATTTAGTACATTTCCCGATGATAAATTTTAACAAAGTTTGCGAATTTCGCGAAATATGGCCCCTCTTCCCCCCTAGAGTTGATGTCCTCGACCGTTTTTGTGATGAGAGGAACCGCGGGACCGAGAGAGAGGCGATGCTCACTCAGGCGTGACAAACAGCATGAGGGCCGAACTCTCGGCGCATTAGTTGCCTCAGGTTGAAGATTCTGCTAGTCGGTTGAGAATTTAACTATTCCATTTTTAGAAAATTATTCTTCTTAAATAAAAAATCATCTTTTGGGTTGAACTCTTTTGTTGAAAATCCTTCTTTTTTTTCGAAGATTAATTATTTTAGTTTCCAATTCAGCTCTTTGGTTGAAAATAGAACTATTATGTGGAAAACTTGCTTTTTTGGTTGAGTATTAGTTTTTTCATCCGATTAAACTAAACTATTAAATTGATGAACTATTCCATTTTTCGTGGAAAATTTATATTTTTAATTAAAAATTGATCTGTTCTAATTGACAATTCATGTGTCTAATTGAAAATTCTTCTTTTTTTGTTAAAAATTAATCTTCTTAGTTGAAAGTTCATCTTTTCTGGTTGAAAAATCTACTACTAGATTCATATTTTCAGGTAGAAAATTGAACTCTTTTATATAACTGTTTATAGAACAGTTTTATAGAAAATTTTATCCAACTGTTTTATTTTTCTAGAAAGTTAGTCTTTTTGCCTCGAAAATTCAATAATTGGTAAAAAATTAAACTATTAGGTTAAAAATTAAATTTGTTGTTGAAAATTCATATTTTTGGTTGAATATTAAACTATTTTTTTCAAATTTAAGTGGAACATTCTACTGTTGTGTAAATAATTTGTCCTTCTTGACTTTAAAATTCAATAATATTGTTGAAAATTGATGTATTTTGTTTAAAATTCATCTTTTTCAAACTTAGAATTTGAGGATTCCATTTTTAGTTCAAACAATTTATTTTTTTAATTGCAACTCCATCTGTTTGGTGGAGGATTAAATTGCTTTGTTAAAAATTCGTTTTATCATCTACAAATTCCACTATTTTAGTTTTGTTTAGAAATATATCCTTTATAAGTTGAAAATTCAACTATTTGATAGAAAATTCATATTTTTTGTTAGAAAATTAATCTTGTTTGTTATAAATGTATCTTTTTGATTCAGAATGCAAATATTTGGTTAAGAATTCGTTTTTTTGTTTGAATTCAACTAAGTGAAAATTAGTTTATTGTCATTGAAAATCAATTTTTTCAAACTAATAGTTTGTGGATTCCATTTTTGGCTTTAAAAATCTTTTTTAGTTGAAAATTTAACTATTTTGTTGAAGATTCATCTCTATTGTCTGAAAATTCATCTGTTTGGTTGAGGATTCAACTATTTTTTCAAAAATTCACTTTTTGTTTTGTTAAATTCGACTGTTTGAAAATTCGTATTTTTATTTGAAAAAAATGTATCTTTGTAGGTTGAAGATTCAACTTTTTTGATAAAGTCGTAATTTTTGATCGAGAATGGGTTAAATTTTTAATTACTTTAAATTAATTTTTAATTCCTAATTTTTAATGTTAAATTGGTTAAATTAGAAATCTGGTTGAAAATTTGTCCCTTTTGATTGACAATCTATCTTTTATGGTAGAAAAGTCATCTTTCTTGGTTAAAAATAAACTTTTTCGTTAAAAATTCATCTTTGAAAAAGTTCGTCTTTTTGGGTTGAAAATTCATCACGTTTAGTAGAAAATCTTTTAATGTTGAAAATTCAACTATTTTTTTGAAAATACAATATATTTCGACTTCAAATCTTAGAAATTTAAAGTTTTTCGTATTGAATTTAATAAGGTAGTTAAATTACTACACTATTTCCTTTGTTTTTAGAGCATTTTGGGCTGCGTTACTTTTCGGGGAGCGGGGAGGACTACATTCGTCAATAAGAGAAGGGGAAGGTTAAACACCCTCTATGTCCTTAGAATTTGATGATTTTTTCAAATAAACATCCTATGTCTCAAATTAAGACTAAAAAAAATGGTAGTTTCTAGCCTTTTTTAGGATAATTGGGTTATTTCTTCGAGGATGGCTCACATTGAAGCTCTTGACATGTAGAAGTAATGTGAAAAATAAAATTTGCCATGATATAGTTTCTTGCTGTTGGTGATATAAATGGTTAACAATAAGAAATATAAGGAAAACAAGAAAAATTGTGTTATTTATGCCCATATGTTGGGAGCCTTTTTTAGTCCATTTTTCTTAAAGGATGGCTCACATTTAAGCTTTTGGTATCTATAATGATGATAAAAAATAAAATTTGCTTAAATTGAAGCTTTTAGTATGTATAATTTAGGTGGAAAATAAAAATTGCTATGTTTCAGTTTTCCTTATTTAATACCAGTAGTTGCAAAATAAGAAAAATAGGGAAAATTGTTATGTTTGGATAATTATGCTTGAAGCTTTTTTTTTTAGTATGATTTTCATCGGAGATGGCTTAAATTAAAGCTTTTGATATGTATAATTAGGTTTTACTATAAAATTGTTGATATAAGTGCTAAAAAAGCGGAAAATTTGGTTATTCAGACCCCTATGCTGGAAGCTTTCCTTTTAGTCCGATTTTCTTTGAGGATGGCTCAAATTTAAGCTTTTGGTATGTATAATTAAGATTAACTATAAAACTTGAATGTTCTGGTTTTTTGTTCTTACAAGTGGTTAAAATAAGAAGAATGAGGATAATTGAGTTATTTAGATCCCTATGCTGGAAGCTTTTCTTTGATTCTGATTTTCTTCAGGATGGCTCAAATTGAAGGTTTTGGTATGTATATTCTAGATTAACTTAATAGTTTGCCATGCTATAATTGTTTCTTTGTTAATATAAGTCGCAAAAAAAAGAAGAAAATTTGGCTATTCAGACCCCTATGCTGGAAGCTTTTCTTTTAGTCCGATTTTCTTCGCAGATGGCTCAAATTGAAGCTTTTGGTATATAGAATGGAGATCGAAAATAAATTTGGCCCCGGCCCAAAATTTCATGCGTGGATAATAGTTTTCAATCATATCAAATTAACCCATTTTCATGGAATTGGATAACCTTTGTAGAAATAAACACTCTATGCCTCAATTTTCCACTAAAATACATCGAAAATACTTTCTTCTTTTTTTCGCCTTCATACAATATATAACCCCCACTCATTTCGTCTGAAGTACAATCCTTCAATTTACATTCGCACTGTTTCTTCGAGATTTAGAGTCTGCCTCGTTTCAGTAAAAATAGACTTGGTTGGCCAGGCAGATTCTACATGTAGCTTAGTTCTCGTATGTCTTATGCGGACATAGGAGAAAATAAAAGAAAAAGTAAAAGTGGAAGGAAACAGAGAGAGCAGAAAGAGAAAGAAAAGGAGAGAGTAAGTTAAGAGAAGGAGGTGAGAAATGGGAAAGGAGAGAATAGGAGAGAATCAGAGAAGAAAAAAAAGTTGGAGAATAAGAGAAAATGGTAAAAGTGGGTAAAAGAGGGTGAAAGAAGGTGAAAGAGAGGAACAGCAAGTGGATCGTGTGCATTCTGAACACGCTCTACGTCCATTTCTTTCAACCCACCTTCTAAGCAATGGCAGCCCCTCTGCTTTATTAAATTCCCGTTGTGCGAAATTGTCCAGTACTCTTTCCTGCAACTTCCACTATACTCGACCATTCGATAATGTATAACCATTTTCCCTAAAACGCGTCTAGAATTCACTTCGTTTTTCGATGCAATACACAGGAAGTGTGTACAAAACTTCCCTCTCAACAAATCGTTCCATCTTATTAAAACCCTATTGTCGCCTAAGATTGATGAATAGGATAGCAAAAAAATATTTTTTTTGTCGTTGTTTCATCCTCTACTTTTTTCATTTTTTTGTAAAAACAATTGTGCAAATTTTATGAATTAAAAATCAAATGATCGTAGGCATGACTGAAAATAATTTTACCCTAATTTTATTCAGAATACTACCCTTAAAAGTGAAAAACCACCCTCCATACAGGGTAGAAAATTTATAATGTGCTTTTTTATGTACCTTAGACATTTTCGACGTTTGATGATTAAAAATTACCTTTGAAAAGTTAAAACGTGTGCCAGCGTTAGATTACTATCCTTAAACTCTTAAAAACTACCCCATAGAACGATGTTTTGCTTCTTTCACTGTTCTTCACATAATTTATCATAAGGGGCCATTCAAAAAATATTTCACACTGCCGGGGGGGGGGGGGGGGGTAGGTTTTGTGACGATTTGTGATGTAGGGCGGGGGTACGTAGAATGTGACATCACACATGAAAAATATAAATGTGAATAATAATTTTAGTTACCAATTGACTTATTAAAAATAATGCCACCTTAAACAAACTAACACAAACTGGAGTACTATCCTTAGAAGGCAAAAATCCCTCTGTAAAGGATAGAAAGTTCTAATCTGTTTATTTTTTATTTTCAGGCACATATAAGAAAAAAATATTTACACATAATGTAAAATTAAAATTTTACGTTAATTGATATACAATATATTAACACAGAAAAATGTACTATCAATTTGTGTATACATTTACGAGAATCCTTTTAGTACAATAAGGAAGTTCGTTAATGTGACTTTGAACTAAAAGGTAAATATTAGGCATGTAACTGATTTTTGTCTTTCTGCCACAATTTTTGTTTAATTCAAAAAAGAAAAATATTTTTGTAAAGCCTCTTCATGGTTTTTTTTTAAATTTTTATAAGACTACAAAACCTCTAAACATTGTTTTGATTTTTCGAATCATTTGAAGATTACTTGCGAATTCTCAAAAAATGACAGGCGGCTGACTTTCTGAAATTCTTGGAAGTCGATTTTCTCAAAAACCCCACTTACATTTTTTTTTAGAAATAGACGATATATTATGTTCTACATACCTTCTGAGTTTCATTCTTGGCAAGCCACTGCTTCACAACGAAAAAAATTATTTTTGAAAAATATAGTAATCTCCTTTCCTCATAAAATTATGAGTTCTTGCCAAAGTGCCTTAATTTTTAAATATGAACATTCCAATTTTTCCTTATCATCATACGAAAGGTCATAAAATTATGCGTCTAAAAAGCCCAAGTGAACAAATTTTAATAAATCTGAAAATAATTAACATTTTTTAAGTTCTTCCGCTCATTTTAAAGGTAAGTCTCCATAATATTCTTCTACATTGTTAAGATATTTTCAGAATTTTTTCCCTAGATTCTACCCGAGGGTCGAACAATAATTCTAGAAAATAAAATTTACACAATTATTTCTAAAATTTATGAAAATATGTTAAATAATTATTTTAAACAAATTTTTGTAAGTATTTACACATATCTAAAATTATGCGACTTTTTTGCACCAAATTCGACCCTATCGGTACAAAATCTAAGGAAATTTCTTTTAAATATCTTTAGAATTGAAAAAAATACTATGGCAACTTACCTTTACAATAAGCACAAGAACTTTAAAAAATGGCCATGATTTCCAGAGTTATTCCAATTTTTCGTAAACATCGAAATTTTAAGTTTTTTTGCAATAACTTTTTATAAAACTAACATTTTGCCTTCACCTTCGGCTTATTAGACGCAGAAAATTATTAACATTCACGGTTCACTTTTTAAAAATATATTGCATTTTCAACCAAATAAATCAATTTTTAACGAAATAGTTGAATTTGTAACAAAAAAAAAAGACTTTTTAACCCAGAAGATTAATTTTCTACTAAAAAAGACGATTTTAAAAAAAAATACACGAATTTTTCAATCAAATAGTTAAATTATCAACTAAAAAAAAATTTCAACCAAAAGTGGAATATTTACATTTTCAGTTTAAAAAGTTAATAGATTCTTCTTTTTTGATGTTATGATTGGCTTTAGGACCCAAAAATTAATTGCTTTTTTACAAGATAATAGACATAACCTCCCGCAAGGATAAAAAATGAATTTTCAACGAAAAAATTAAATTTTAACAAAATAGTTCAATTTTTAAACTGTTAGATTAATTTGTAACTGAAATAGTGAATCTTTAACAAAAAAAAAATAGATTATCAACAAAAATATATATTTGTAATATAGAGATTTTTATTTTAATTAAAAAAAAGCTGAATTAAAAAAAAAACTAACAAGATTTTAATTTTAAATTTAAAAAGTTTAATTCCACAAAAAAAAACACACAAATTTGTATCGAAATAGTCGAATCCTCAACATAAAAGATTAATTTTCAATCAAACAGTTGCACGCTCAACAGAAAGAGAATACATTTTTTTACCAAAAGAGATGAATTTTAAAACCTAAAATACAAATTTTCACGCAAGAGTTGAATTTTCAACCATGAAAGAGTTTTCAGTCAAGAAAGAAAAAAATTGTCAACAAAATTCTTGGATTGTCAACAAAAGAGATTACTTATGAACAAAATGGTTAAATGTTGAGAAACATACAGTTTTAGCCAAGAATGAAACAGTTAAATTTAAAGTTAAAAAATTAATTTTCAACCAAAAAAAGGACTTTAAACAATATTTTTAAATTGATAATCTAAGGAATAAACTAAAATGATGAATCTTCAAACAGAAGACACAATCTTTAACAAAACAGTTCAACTTTCAACCAAGCAGTTGAATTTTTAATAAAAAAATATGCATTCTCAATGAAAAATAAAATAGTTGATATTTCAACTAATAAAATTTAAATGGTAAATAAACAGTTTGATTTAACCAAAAAATACAAATTTCCGACCAAATAATTGAATCCCCGAGCAGAATTTAACCACTTGGTTCAATACTGATCCTTTTTGGTTGAAAATTCAACTACATGTTTGAAGCATGATCTATTTTGTTAAAAATTAATTTTTTCAGATTTACCTCTTTGGATGAAAATTTAACTTTTTTATTGAAAATTCTTCTATTCGGTTAGAAAATTAATCTTGTTTTTTGAAAACTCATTTTCTTTTTTTGGTTGAGAACTCAACTATATTGTAAAAAACTCATCTTCTGTGGTTGAATTCAACTGTTTGTTCAAAAATTAATACCTCTTGATTAAAAATTCATTTATTTAGTTATGGATTCAATTATTTTGTTAAAACTTCGTTTTTTTTCGCTTAATTAAACTGGTTGATAATTATATTTCTTTGGTATAAGAAAATTCATCCTTTATGCTAGAAAAGCCATCTTTCTTGGCATTCAACTATTTTGATAAAGTCATCTTGTTTGGCCGAAAATTCACCTGTTTTGTTATAAATTCGTCTTTTCGGCTTGAAAATTTAACTATCTGGTTAAAGGTTGAACTATTTTGTTGGAAAATCTTTTTTTTCGCTTCAAAGTTCAAATATTTGGTTGTTAATAGAAACAATTTTGTTAAAAATTAATTTGTTGTTGTTGAAAATTCTTCTTTTTGGGTTGAAAATTCATCTCTTTTGGTAGAAGATCTTTTTTTTTGTGGAAAATGTAAGTACTTTATTTGAAAATTCGTCTTTTTGGTTTCAAAATTTAATCAGTTTTCGTAAAAATTTAATCTTTTTGGATAAAAATGCAACCGTTCGGTTGAAAATTATTATTTTTTGGCTAAGGGTTCAACTACTTTGTTGGAAATTCATCTTTTTTGGTTGAATTTAATGTTGTTTTTCGAATTAAAATATTTTTTTGGTTGAAAAATTAACTACTTGGTTTAAAGTTCAACCAATTTTTAAAATATTCATTTTTTCGGTTTAATATTCATCACTTAAGTTCAAAGTTCAACTACTTGGTTTAAAATTCATTTTTTTGGGTTCACTTGTTTGAAAATACTGCATTTTCAAAAAAAATTCTAGACCTCTCTGCCTGATCTATAATCAGTGAAAATTGACGGAGAAATAAATTGATATAATTCAAAATTTCGGTTACTCCTACTGAAACTTTAATCACTTTTTCCACTGTGAGAGAATATTCGAATTTTAGTGAATAGTCACTCATTATTTTTGAAATAAAATAAGTTATATTCATGGCATTTTTGCTTTCGATTAGCAAAAATTCCGCATAAGAGATTTTGCGCAATTGTTGTCAATTTTTCTACAATGCGATACAAATTTCAATTTTCTGCAAATAGATTAGTTAAAAATTAAAATACTTCCTTTTAAGCAAAACTGTACCCAGAGAATTCTTTTTGATGCATGTGAAATTAATACAGCGAGCTGTGTCACTGTTTCTATTGGGAAACTTTCCAGAAAATGTTGGTGTAGTCTAAAGTAAGTAATTTAACTCCAGTGGGAAATTTGAAAGTAGATTCAGCAATAAATAAATGAAAATGTTAATTTGAAGATGAAATCTAAAAGGGAAAATTAGTTCAACTTAATGGGCTGGAAGAGTGGAATAATTTTCTAATTAAATAACAGGGTGGCCGCTAATATCTTAAAAGCTTTCGAAGCTAAAAAATAGTTTATTCGAAGTATTCAAGACTCAATTGGAAGCCTTATAATTCTAAAAAGTTTGATTTTAATAGAAGTTCAAAATTAGACGCTACATATTTGAAAATAAAAAAAAATTGAGGTTCACGATTTTTAATAATTCATTTTGTTAAATTTGAAATTGATGAAGTGCCAAGAGTTTACATTCACACTAAATAAATTAGAAATTGTTCAATTCAATCATGTCAATTCAAAACTGTCTAATTATGAAGTCCTTTATTTTAAATTATTCAATTTGAAATGTTTTGAGTCAAAATTGTTCAATTTCAAATGTTTTTAATTTCAAATGATCAGTGGTATTTTGTATGCCTCCCCACCTTTTAGAGTTTCAGTTGAAGGACAGTGGCAAAGATTGTCGCAATTGTGTGCATGATATAACTGATAAGAATTTAAGATTTATTAATGTGAAATTTTATTATTAAATCTTTTAATAAAATAAGTAACCTTCAACCAAGAAAGAGGAAATTTTCAACCAAACTGATGAATCTTTGATAAAAAAAAATTAATTCTCAACAAAAAGTGTAATAAATGATCAAAATAATTGAATTTTCGACTAGAAAAGACGAGTTTTCAATCACATAAGTGAATTTTCATCAGAAATATATCAAGTTTCTAGCCAAAATGGAATAGGTGCATTTTTAGTGAATAAAATTAATTTCCAAGAAAAAAAAGGAATTTTCAAGCAAATTTGTTGAGCATTCAACCAAAGAAATGAACTCTTAACTAAAATTATGCATCTTCAATAACAAAAATTGTAACCAAATAGTTGAATTTTCAACCCAAAAGACAAATTTTCAACAAAACAGATGAATTTTCAACAAAAAAGATCAATTTTCAACAAAAAATAGAATAGTTTAATTTTAAATTAGAGAAATAAGTTTTTAACCAAATAAAATAAATTTTGAACGAAATAGTTGAATTTTCAACTAGAAAGATGAACTTTTGACTAAAAAATTATATGTTTATTAAAAAAAAAATTTCGCCGAAGAATGTAATAGTTAATTTTTGAGTATAATTTGGAACATAGTTTCAGGTTAGACTTTTTTTTAATTTGATAGAATCTTTTTAGAGGTCTAATACCAGTGTTTTGATGTTAAATACAGCGGTTAAATACATACAGGTAAACACAGCTTTACTGTTTAAATCTTTAGTTAAAAAAAACTAATTTCCAAGCAAAGAAATTAAAATTAAAAATAAAAAAAGATTAATTTGATACCAAACAAGAATAATTTGTAACAAAATATATGAATTTTCAACTTAATGCTTAACTAAAAAAAAAAAAAATATATATATGTAATAGTTTAATTTTCAGTTAGAGAAATAATTTTTTAAGCACATAAAATACATTTTCAACAGAATAGTTAAAATTTACAACCAAACAAATGATTTTCCTACCAAAATTTAAATTTATTTAGTAAATTTTCAGTTAAAACTATCAATTTTCAATAAAAAATACTAACTATCAACCAAAGGAATGATATGTCGACCAAAAAGATTAATTATCTGCAAAAAAAAAATAATTTTAAACAAAATACATGAATTTTTAACCAAATATTTTAATTTTTAATAAAATTTTTGACGTAATAGTTCAATTGTCAAACAAAAAGATGAATTAGTCACCAAGAGGATTAATATTCTACCACAAAAGATAAAGTTTCAACAAAATACAGAAATTTTCAAACATTTAGATGAATTTTCAACTGAAGAAGATTGATGTTCAACCAAATATGGATTAGTAAAAAAAAAATAATTTTCAGTGAAAAAAACTAAGTTTCAAACTAAAGAAATGAATTTTTAACCAAGAAGATTAGTTTTCTACCAAAAAAGAAATTTTTTTTCCTACAAAAACTAATATTTATACCAAAGAAATGAATTCTAAACCAAAAAGATTAAAGAACCAGAAAGAATGAATTTTCAACAAAGTAGTTCCACTTTCAACAAGTAGTTGAATCTTGAACCGAAAAAGGTTTTTCAGTCGCTATTCACAATTAGCAAAAATCTGAAAAATTCAATCAAATAGTTATATTAAAAGAAAAATGCTGGGGCTGAAGTTAAATTTAAAAAATGATTCGAGCTAGAACCGATTTAAACACCCTTTTCATTCTAGGTTTTTTCGTTTTTCTTTCTATGAGGTATTCATCTTAAAAAATAGGTGGAAAAAGATCTAAAGTGTAAAGTTGTAAAGTGAAAGTTGTCCTGTTACAGAATCAATATGTAACGAGAAGATCAAATTTCTAGTACACCTAGCAAAAATTAATCGTTTGTGCTAGATTTCATCATGAACACACATGTCACATTTTTCTTATTCTTCAACTTTAACAATAAAATTTTGACAAAAATAAAAATTATTTTAAATAATTTTTTTTTCTGAAGAAAGATTTTCCGCTGGGAATCGAACCACGGAACTACTGATTTCCGGTCATGAGCTTACCCATTAAGCTACTAGAGAGATCGAGAGAAGAAACTTTCTTCAGAAATACACGCATTATTTTGCTAGATGGTACAAATCAAAATTTTCAAGGAATCTGTATTATCATTAGAGAATAACAGAAAATATTTAACGTCTTTTCAGACTAGATGGAGCTATGAAAGAAAAATTATTTTAAATAATTTTTTTCTAAAAAAGGATCTCCTTTCTTTCTTCTTTCTTTTCTTTCTTCTCCTATATATTATTATTATTATTATTATTATACCATTAAGCCATTTTCTGTCTTGGCATACTACTCTGGCTTCTTTCACGTCCATGCATTTTTTCATGCAAGCTCTTGTGTTTCTATGGCTTCTTACGTCTCTTCGGATTTGAAATAAATAAAAATTATTCTAATATAAAGACAGATAATAGAACAGAAATGGTAAACATAATTTAAGCAATATTACTAAATCGTTTACAATATTTTTTAAGAATACTATATCTCCTTACAATGAAACACTTACCTCTTTAACAATTCATATTCAATATATTTATATCAAGGACCTCAGTTATCATCAACGTGATTCAAAATTATTAAATTATTTGTATTTGTTAGGGCTATGCAAAAAATAATAAAAGCCTGACGGGAAACTTGTGTTTAATTTGGATGAACCTTACTGCTTGATGAAAATTACACACCTTAAGATTTGTATGTGCTTTTATTGAAATTTTTCAACCTCCTAACTGAAAAAGGCTGATCTATTTCGTTTAATATTATATTCACAAAGCATTTTTAGATTTTGATGTCTAATCCTGGTTCGCGGACTGAATCTGTATCATATTTCATGTTTCAAAATTGCAGTGCCATTTGTACATTTTTCTCCTAAATTTAAATCAAAAATGTCCCAGAATTCTTATGTTTTTTACTTACTTACTTTTACTTACTACTACTTACTTCTTTACGTTTTTATGTTTTTTAATTCTATAAAGCCAGCTTTTCTCAGATCTACAAAATTAAAAACAAATTTTTACTTGCTACAGAAGAAACCTTACAAAGTGGTGAAAGGAGGTTCTAAAATTCCCAAAATAACCCTTACGTAATTTATGGATGACTGCTATATCAATTGAAGGTTTTCCAAAACTTAAAGCATGTGAAAAGAACACTATAAAATAATTTATGAATCAGCCAGGATTAGAAATAACATTTTAGACAATTAGATTAAAACATGTTTTAATTATAGCTTATTTTGTAAAAGTCTGTATTACGTTCACAAAATTTTGATTCAAGAGACCGAAAACAGAATTAAAACAGGTGTTGAAAATGTAGACAGATGAAAAGATTATTTTTTAAAATTCATATACGAGTACCGTCTCTAGAGCTTGCGAAAAGTGAAACGTTTTCTATGTTATGTTTCGTGTTTGAGGTGTTTGAATAATGAATAGAATTCAGATACAAAAACCCTCTCTTCCAGATGGAGAGTCATTCATATAAAACAAAGTCAAGACCACATTAAATCACAATACGGATTCATTGAATTAGCAGGAGTTTGATTTCATTTCAAAATCCACTGGCTGCAATCGGCGACTACTGAGAACGCGTTTCCACCAAAGAGCTGATTTTTTTTTGGTTCTCTTTCTCATCGGGTCGTTGAAATCAACGTCAACGATACCAAACTTTGCTCTGAAAAAAGTATGAATAGTGAGCTTATTATTTCTATCTTCACTGTCATGTCTATTCTAAGTAGTGAAAAATTCAAATGGTGTCAGGTATACTCGTTATTTTTTTCTATTTATAATTATTTGAGTGATAACCTACTGGTTTATAAAAAAACACTATCTTCTAAAGTGCCGCAATAAATTATCGTAAAAACTACCCTTTATAATGTAATTGACTATGGTGAAATAAATGAGAATCATTGTCCTTTGGAATGTCCTAGTAATGGAGAACATGTCAAATTTACTTCAAATCACCAATGTAATCAAATATAATAATTTCTTGTTTTTAACATCACCATTAGTAAATTATACACGTATACTTTATGACAATAATTTTTAAGACGGTGTCTCTGTGTGGATGAGCTGGCCGCAGTAGCGATTGAAGCACTTTGCGGGCGAAATGAGAATTCACAAAATTATAATTATTATAAAATTAATGGTTCTACAAAAGAGTATTTTTTAAAGATATTTTTCGCCGAGGTTTCAACTTTCAAATATTCTCAAACCGGATGTTTATTATTTAAATCTCTGAAGAACTGAAATTGAATATTGAGATCTAAAATCTAGAAACTGTTCGTAACAGGAAATGATGTAGAGAAATAGAATATTTTGTTTAAAGTGCATTATTTCTGAAGTGACATCAGCTAAAAAACCAAATTATATTGCTGGATCTTTTAGGTGTACCATCGAATTCAGTGTCTTGTAACTCTTTTGATATCAGTAAAACAAAATTGCGTTACAAAAATAAAATTTATTTTTATCCTTCATTTTCTAAGGTTAAATACTTATGTTAATAAAAAATGTTTATAATCAATGAAATTGAGACGAAGCTGAGGGAGGGAAAGGGATGGGAGTTAGCAAGAAAGTGTTTGATGGAGGTAGAAGAAAGGAGAGGGAGGGCGATGGAATTAACGAGATGGGAAGAAGAAAGGAGGGAGTTCTTTGAGGGCGTAAAAAATTCTATCGAAAGTGTAAAGGAAAAAATTTGGGTTTATATTGATATGAAAAGAGTTATAAGTCGCTGAATTCGATGGCACACCTAAAAAAATCCAAAAATATCACCCGCTCCCTGTCGGTAAATATTTGTCCCAAAGGAAAAATGTTGTCCCCATGAATTGCCATCGCTAAGTTTTACATTTCGCCAAACTTTAATATTAAAGATGGGGTCTCTTCAGAAATAATGCCCCAAAGTGGCGAATCAATCAGGAGTTGTAGCCGAGTTGGAGGCCAGCCGGAAACGAACTGAAGATGAGCCGATCGCAAGTACTGTAAACTTAAAGGCAAAGGGGAAGAGGTTAAAGATTATAGAGAAGTGACACTAATGCCAACACTGTATAAAGTATATGTGACTGATTTATCGGAGAGGTTAAAAAAAGGAGTTGTGGAGAAAAAGATAGAGCGACCGAATCAGACAGAGTTTAGAAAAGGGATGGGGGTGATGGACAATATATATGAGGGATTAATAAAGAGAGTATCGGAAATTTTCAAAGAGACAAAAAGCAAGGTAAAGGTAGGAGAGGAAGTAGGAGATAGTTTCTGGTTGGTGAGACGAGTAAGGCAAGGATGTCCTCTGAGCCCACTCTTATTTAATATATTAATATAAGAATTGGAAGAAGAAATGAAGAGAAAAGGGTGGGGAGGAGTTAGGATGGGGAACGAAAATATATATACACTGGCATACGCAGACGATATAGTGTTGATGGCAGAGGATGAAGAAGGGAACTCGGGCTTAATTGCAGGATTAGAGAAATACTTAGATGGGAAAAAGTTGAATTTAAATGTAGAAAAGACAAAGATAATGAGGTTTAGAAAAGGAGCGGGAAGAAAGAAAGAATGGACGGGGAGATGGAAGGGAATACAATTAGAAGAAGTAAAAGAGTTTAAGTATTTGGGATATAACTTGCAAGCAAATGGAGATCATAGAGCTCATATAAGAGAAAGGATAAAAAAAGCAGCAGGGGTAATGAAACAGATATGGAGAATAGGAAAAAGAAGGTTTAAAAAAAATAGGAGAAGGAGAATCTAGTTATTTGATACGCTGGTATGGCCGGTATTAGGTTATGGAGCAGAGATATGTGGATGGAAACAAAGGAAAGAGATTGAGAGTTTACAAGAAAGGTATATAAGGTGGACGCTAGGGGTAGACTGGAGGACACCGGGATATATGGTGAGAGAAGAAGCGCAAAGGGATAAATTAAGTACTAGAGCGGGAAAGAGGGCCTGGAATTTTGAGACGAAGCTGTGGGAGGGAAAGGGAGGGGAGTTAGCAAGAAAGTGTTTGATGGAGGTAGAAGAAAGGAGAGGGAGGGTGATGGAATTAACGAGATGGGAAGAAGAAAGGAGGGAGTTCTTTAAGGCTAGATGTATAGAAGACGGGACTGGAGTCAACTATGAAGAAGTGGAAGAAAAGGATAGGGAAAGACAATTAATAGAAAGATGGGGGATGATTGAGAAATCAAAATATAATAAATGGTATAAGATGATAAAAAGAAAGGAGTACCAAAGTATTTAGAAAAGGGGTGGGGAGAGAAAAGATCGACCAGAATAGCAAGATTTAGATTGGGAAACGAGGTAAGGGCAGGCATGTATTGGGAAAAGAAAGAGAACAGGAAGTGCAGAATCTGTGAATGGGAAGAGGAAACATGAGAGTATGTATGGGAAGGATGTAGGAGAGGAATGGAAGATAAAGAAAGCTGGCAAGAGAATATGGTAAAGATTCTAGGGGAGGATGGTTTGGGGGAAGAGTGGATGAAGGAGTTAGAGGGTGCTAGGGGAGCAAATGAGAAAGAATGAAAGAATGGATACAAAAAAATGGCCAAATTGAGTTACAAGTGAAGTGAAAGAAAAAGGAAACGGAAGTCGCTTAAATTAGAAGCGTAAAGATTTGTAAGTAATGGTTATGTTATCAGTAAATTAAGCTGCGTTTGCGTTATCGCTCTCTCTCTCTCGCTTGCACTCTCGCTTTCGATTGCTCGCTCACTCGTTCGGTAACACGTCCCAAATTGCGCTATCGCCAAAAAATAGAAATAAGGATATAGATATGTAAGTCATGTAAACCCTTAGGGGACACATTATGAATAAAAAAGAAGTACTGTAAACTTCACAAGAGTTATAATTCTCTACTTTTTGCACCAGTTACACACGATATCACCGGTAATAAATTCAGTGAATTTTTGATTTGAGAAATAATAAAAAAAAATCTGGATATTTTTGAAACTTTTTAGTACAATACAGTGAGAGAAATTAAAAATATTTTTGAGATTTTTCGGTAAATTGAAAAATTAACAAAGAACTCTAAAAATTCAAGGTATTTTAAGGGCCCAATTCTGATACCATGCAGAAAAGCAGTCATAAAATAGTATATTGTGTACCTAGGAGGCAAATTCAGTCTTTTTACCGGAGCGTGACCTACTTTGCTGCTCCAAGCCACGCCGAAAAAGCGAGGAAAACATACTCGTGTTAAAATAAAAAATATCATTATAACCTACCCGTAGCCAGATGCCCACTCGAAGTTGTCGAGAAGGGACCAAAGGTGGTAACCCTGAACGTTTACACCATCTCGGTTAATGGCTATTAGTAGTTCCTTTACGTAATCATGGAAGAATTGAATTCTAGTTGTATCCTTTAACCCTTCATTTAGCGCCAATCCATTTTCAGTGATATATATTACTGGATTATTGTACTCTTCTGCTAGTTCCCTTAAATTATCACCAAATCCTTCTGGTGCAATCTGTGTCAGTGGAAAAAAAGATTTTACTTATAGTACTATGAAACTAAGTTTTGAATACAAATCTCAAAATTATTATTATTATGAATGCGTGCTAACTAATGAATCCTCTTATCCACATTTACCGAAATCTAGAGTTTCCGAGGGTTGATGCCCGTTCTAAATTGAAAAAATATGTACTACTAATCTTATCATTCTGCCGTTTACCTTTCCCGAGACTTTAAGCCTTGTGATCTCTCTAATCAATTTTTCTTTTCAAGCATCCCGGAATTTTTCATCATATTATTTAAAGTTTTATAGAGTTCCTTTTTCCATATTTGTTATTACTTTCTAACAGCTTTTTGTGCTCTGCTTCTTTCTCGAAGAGTCAAACAAAAATTTCTATTATCTTGAATAGTTTTTATTCTAGGCAGTTTAAAACAATCGCATCCTTCTCTATTCCGTTTTATTACTTTTATATCCTATCGCTTACTGTATAAACATAAGAGTAGCTCTGCAGTAAATAGAAATGCCATAATAGAAATTCCGTTCTTTTTTCACTTACTGGAATTTTTAACAATAGACACAGCAACACTTTTTAGAAACGAAAGGTCAAATGCATAGTCTCTATATCTTTTTTCTGATGAAGACCGTCGAAGAACGGTCGAAACGTTACACTAAACTGTGAGACCTCGCAGTTGGTTATTTTTAAATAAAAATATGAACCAGTTATCAACAACATTGATTAATTTCAAACCAACATCTTTACTTCAGCTGAAGAGTGTCGTAGCGTGTACTTGCGTCCTTGATTTACTGATGGGACTTGAATTTTAAAGCCTCTACGTAATAACAATTATAATCGATTATATTTTCAAAAAAAACCTGTTTATTTTTGCCCCGCGTTATGCACACTGGAACCTGGATTATATATAATTCGGGCTTGACCTGCAATTGGCCTTGAAGCTATTTCCAGGGCCTCCAACCGGAAACATTCAGGACCGGCTGAACCATTTCCTAATATTACGCATTTTGTGCCCGTAAGTACTCGCGCACTGCTCCTTTATCCCACGTTCCTGCTGTTTCACGCTTGAGTGAACACCCTCTCTCGATCCCGAGGGACTCCACTCTCAGCCGGAAACTACCGCGGCAGCGTTTTTCGCAATTATTAAACCCGAGATGACTAAATCCAGGTCTTAGCGTATTTTTCTCTTCACCTTACTTTCTATCATTTTATCCTCTTCCATCGCTATATATTACATTTTGTATTATTTCTATAGGAAAAGTCACTAGTTTCTTTCATCAACGTTTACTGTTTTCTTTCGTATTACTTTTCCATATTTGTATACTCATTACTGGAAGTTTGTATATAATTGAATAGTGCACTTTAATATTCTTCTTATGTTTTTCTTTTCTCTTTCCAATATGTCTAAGCTTGTGTAAGTAATGTGCAAGAAACAATAAAACAATACGCTTTAAACTGATTGCGCGGTTGTTATATTTAAATATAAAAACATATTGCACAGTGGTAGTGTGTTAATTTTTCCCTTTGTTACAGTTTTTTTATTTTAAACTAATATTTTACATATTTCTTCATTTTGCGTTCATATGCGTCTATATCATACTGGGTAGGTTAAAAATATAATATAATAGGGGAGAGTGGGGAATGGCGGCAGGCTTTACATTAAATGTCCTATAAATTATAACTGAAATGTGATTCTTATATCTGTATTTTTTGGTGTGCGGCTCACATTATCAGGTAACATATGTCATTACTTGAAACCGTTTTTTAACTACGTCATTATTTGAAACTTAATTAATTCGTGGGTTATGCATTTCGGCCAGCATGCCCCATACCATGGCATCGAACAATAATGTTCGAAATCATATTGATTGAGTTTACTTCATATTTTATTTTTTATCCTGAATTGATAAATATTACAATTGAATTTAACAAGCAAAGAAGAAATAAAAAAGTGTAGAAAAATGTTTTTTTTTGTTGAATTCACGTTTTCTGTAATTGAAAAATATGTGAGGATTCAGGATTGTTCAAAAAATGATTTCTGAACAATTAAAACTCTTATTGATTTCGCTTCTTACCTCAAAATTATTTTATACTTCAAGTTAATTTTCTACGCCAAAGGAAATCAAGAAAAAGGATTTTACAACATTTGAACAATATTAAAATCACGAGATTCACAAGATAACTAGCTGAGTTTTTCTACATTACCGTTCAAGTAAGCAAACGTTACGTTATCCAGCAATGTTACCATCTCCAAATTTTTCGGCCTCCATGCCCCGTATATGAAGTTGCAAGATGTAATTAATTTTAATATATTTAGAACGCTTAAGGAGTCAGTTTATTATATTAGAAGTAAAACAAGATACTTCGACTACTAAACTATAACTTTTTTATATTTAAGTCTTTCAAAATATGCTGTAAGTGCTTAATTTCTGTAAAATACATTCCCATCCGTTTCCGTCAAAACTGTACTTTAAGAAATACACTTCTGACACGTATTTTAAAACAGAAATCGCATTACAGCACTATTTATCCAACTAAGAGAAGCCATTTAATTCAAAGAATTACTATAAACACCAACAAACACGAGCGTTATTTGTAATTGATACCATGCCCCACACCAGTACCATATACCCCACTCTCCCCTAAAACTTAAAAAAATAGTCAGTCTTTAAGTTCATATCATATCATAACAAATTATATGAAATTTTCCACCTATTATGAGGATTTAAAAAAATTGTCGTTTTTCGATTGCTGTAGGAAACAATACGTTTTTTGAAGAAATGAAACATATTTGAATATACGGAAAAAGGAATAAATATTTGGGTTTTTTTAAACTTTGAATCGTGAATTTCTTCCGATAGGGCCCATAAAGTCATTAAAGGTCCATAAAAGAAGAAATTAAAGATGGGATAAATAACCGAAGCATTATACGCGCTCGGTCTTAGTACTTCCCTCACATTTATGCATGAACATTTTAAAATTCAATGTCAAACCATCAGAAACTGTAATTTGGCGACTGTGAACTCTTTTTTTAAAGCTTCTTCGGCTTAAATAAACACTTTCTCATCACGTGTCTCGTTCTTCGCTCTCGAATAAAAAATATCAAAAACGCGAACTTTCCTATATTATAATAAATTATATTATATTGAATATGCATATAATATGTCAATTTCGGTACATCAGTCCGAGACTGCTTACACAGATATTGCAAAAAACAGTATAAAGCCATCTTGAAAAATGTATCATTTCAATAAATGTATATTATTACAATTTACAATTTGAATGAATATTGAAACAGACGTATTTTCGTTATCTTGTTTTTATAATTTTAAACAACTTATTGTAAATTGAAAATTAAAAAAAATAGAAAAACCTGTTTTTTTAGATTCAGGAGGTTTCGAAATGTGGGGACTTGAAGAAATTCGCGATAGTTCGCTTTCGCATAAAATGTTTGAATTGCCATTATAAAGAGAATATTAAAATATACTTACTCTGAAATTTGGTACACTGGTTGCTTTCCAATCTGGAAGAAATGATACTATAAGATTCCGGTCATCGTCATAAGAGGGAACTTGGCCATTACTTCCGTGTTGGACAACATTTGCGGTATAGTGATTAAGACCCAGGAAGTCTGCCGATCCCCTGTATAAATAATGTATTATAATTAACCAATTAGATGCCATAACTTACACTTTACACGCGAAGGATCTTCGGTCAGCGATTGACTATATTAGAGACACAATAAAGTAAAATGTAATAAAGTACTATATTACCATTAGCACTTACCTAATACACGTTATCCATTCTTGGGAAAACTTTGGGAGACGCGATCGTGGATAGCCTTGAAATTTACTTTTTTCTGCAATCTGTTCTTTGACAATTTTGGGATAATCTCCCTCTTTAGAAAATATTGGATGTAATGTCCACCCACACTTAAACTCAAATCCCACCTTTGATGAGGTGTTGCAATTGGCATCTTTGGCGTAAGAATAGAGACAGGTATCAGCAATACCAATAACGGCATTTTGAGTAGATTTAAATTCACTCTGGTAAATATGATAAACTGTAGCATGAGCTTTAAGCATATTATGAACAGATAGGTATTCTCCTATTCCGCTATATTGTTTTCCGGGAGCATGTATTCCTTTTCCATGCCCAAAAGTGCCCACAATACTGGGTTCATTGATGGTTACAAAATGTTTAATTTTTGGTCCCAGTTCTTTAAAGACTATCCTTGCATAATCGGCAAACCACTCGACCATTCGATCATTCGACCAACCCCCGAGGTCCTCAATTAATTGGGGATGATCCCAATGGTAGAGCGTGACTAGTGGCTTAATGTCATTTGCCAAAAGTTCATCCAGCAATTTATTGTAGTAATTGAGACCATCTTGACTAACATAGTGCGCGAAACCCTCTGGAAGTAGTCGACTCCAGCTCACGGAGAATCGGTATGAGTCGAACTGTTTAAGAAAAATTTTCCAATCATTTTTTATTAGCGTAAATTCTGAATCTTTCTTACTGCTACCCCGTCTCCTATTGTATCTCACTCCTCGGGAAAGTATTCTCACTCTCTAGCATCTAAAACTCTTTCGCCATTACTCCCTTAGAACCTCTGAACCCCACCATTCTCTTCCTTCCCCTTCTTATCTCTCAATCATATCTATAGAAAACCTAACTGAACTGTATCTTGCCAAATTTTTAGTCCCTTGTAACTCTTCTTCTCCCGGTCCCTTATATCTTTAACGCAGTTATCCCCCTTCGACTCTCATGTTCATTACCCTAATTTTTCCATCCACTCACCGCCACCTTCTGTTCCAAGCCAAGCTTCCCCTTCTTCAACTTCTCTCTTTTTAACGCACTTGTAACCCCATTTTCCATCTCAACTCTTTTGCCTTCTAAACCTCTACCCTCACGTCATTACATCTCCCCCGTTCTTTTTTCATTACCACCATGGGGCCCCTCTTCCTTCTTTCGTCCTCATTTACCCTGCCGCACAAACCCTGACACATTTGCCTCTCATCCCGCTCAGCGTCTTTTTGCATCACTTAAAATTCTGATATTCAAAAATGTAACTGTAAAAATGTGCAACTTCGAATTAAAAGTTTTTAAAAGTTAACTCTGAAATGTTCTGAACTAAATGTTTTGTAGATTGACGTATGTGAAATAGAGAGAGAACTCGGAGTCGAAAAGTTGAAAATTCGGATGTTGAATATTGTACAATTTGAAATTGAAATCGTTGAAAATAGAACAATTGTAAATTATGAATTTGCGGCTAGAATATTGAAGAAATATAAAAAATTATTGAAAATTGCGACTTACACCAAGTTCTTTTAGGATAGCAACATCTTCCTTATATTTATGATAAGAATCGCATGCAATGTCACCAGTGTCATTATTAGCGATACGACCACTTTTATCATGCACAAATCGATCCCAAATACTTTCAGCCTTATCTGAAAAATATCATTGATTATTTTCCTCTATTTTTCATTACAAATTTAAAAATAAAAAAGCGATGCGTACCAGATATGTTCCAAGCGCCCTCTATTTGGTAAGCGGAAGTTGCGGCCCCCAATATAAAATTTGGAGGAAAATTATAATACTCCCCAGTTGCAAGCCCCGTACAGCTATTAAAATTTTTGTTTAAATCTTCAAAATGTAAAATGTTTTAAGTAATTAAAATATTTTAACAAAAGCTCATATGAAATTTATTGATAATCCTTTTTATTGATTTGTGAGTTCTATTTGATAAAATTTCATATCAGGATAGATTGGTATTCGCAATATTTTTAATAATTCATGGAGTAATTGAGATAGTTTTCTTATATAAGCACAATAACATTTGATCTGATTCTTTAGTAAATTACAAAAAAATGATGTTCAAATATTGGAGCACTTACATTGTGAAAAATATAAATTTAAACATCGTAAGAAGTGAAGACGACCTATTACTCAGACACTGCCCAAACTGCTATTGCATACCTGTTCAAATTGTATAAACTTACTGTGTTATCTTGTATGTTTAGTCACGACCTTGTTTGTATTAGGTATTAAAAAAAAAATTATGTTCATGTATACTAAATTTTATCAGAAATATGTACAGAACTTCGATGCAGCAATTTTAAAAATTATCAAGCTCGAAACTTTGGTAGAGGCAGAATTTTTGAAATACAAGTTTATACGTTTTTTATATATTTTAAATCTCGTACATTGACTAATTTTGATGCGCTGATTACGAATATGGCCATGCAAATTCTAGCAACCTGTGTGCAAATTTCGTCGCGGGCCTTACCGGGCCCAAGCCTGATAAAACTAGGCCCTAGCCTAGTGACCAAGCCTTGGCCAAGCTTGAATGAAACGCCAAGTATTAAGTACCGAAGCATCTAGACGTTGAAAATGTAAAAGGAAAATCTAAACCACTATCCACCATGTACTTTTCATGCACTTAATTCTCCATGCATGTTCGAAATATAGGGCCTAGTTACACCAGCGAGCCTACAGTAGGCCGACTTACAATAAGCTAGCTTAAATACGAGAGTGGCTCAGTTTCGCGCCGGCGCAAAAGCGTTTTTGGCAGTGGCTCTCTGTCGCACACGTGGAGACCCTGCGGCTTCTGCGCCGACGCGAATCCGTCCACTCTCATTTAAGCTGGGTTCTTGTAAGCCGGCCTACTGTAGGCTCGCCGGTGTAACCAGGACCATAGAAAGCAGTTCAAACTCATTATGAAAATAAGGTTGAATTAAAAACACCAGAAACATGACACTGAACGCCAGTTTCGTGTAGCTTGGAAAATGGTCTCGAAGTTCGAATTAGTTCGCCATTAGGAAATTCAAGCTCGAACCAGGCAGAGGGCCCCCGGCCTGGCCCAAGCGTGGAACCGGGAAGTAACTTGGCGATTTGCGCACCTTGAAAATAAAATTTGTGTATACATTCATAGCACTTTAGAAGATTTCAAAAAATTGTTTCTCTATAGCAAAACTTTTTTCGTTAACATAATTCAAAGTTGATGCAAGAATATATAAGATTTCTTGACATAAGAAAAACCGATGTTTGGATATTATATTAATATATTTAATTGAAGAGTAGAAAAGTTATCGTCATTTAAAACATTGGAAAAAATGTTTTTTTTTTACAGTTAAACTTTTTCCATTCACGTATTTGAAAGCTGCTGCAAAAACAGCAGAGTTTCCTTGATTCAAAACGAATTGATTGGCCTACTTATAATTTTTGGATTTTTACTTACTCTATGAAAAAGCAAATGTGGTAGTGGAACCAGTGGTTGACCACTTTTGCTTCGTTCCTTATTCAACGGTATTGACTAAATAAACAGTTTAATGGACAATATTTCCACGTGATAGAGACTATTGCCTATATTTACCAGTTTATTATTCTCATATGAGCTAACACTATAAACCGCATTTTTGTCCCAAATTATGTGACATTCACCTTCTTATTATATATAGAGGAGAGTGGTCCTAAGTCGGCACTGTGGGTTAGGCCGGCCACCTCGCGTTTCTCAAAAATGGCGGGCTTATGACAGGTTGGTAGACATGGACGTAACTTACGGTGACAATTGTCACTTTAGTTTTCGCTTGACAGCGTGAGCGGTGTATGAATTTTTCGTGAAAACGGAATTCCATTTTCTTTCATTCTTGTGAAGCAGCTACAGCTGTATAAATATTTTGGAAAGTGCAATCGATTGAGTGCGTTGGTTTCTGTATTCCGTATGCTTTCGCCTGATGAAGTCGATTTTTCATTCAGATTTGTTTCGTGTGCGTAATAGCATGAAATGTGTAAACACTCGTAGTGGTCCGGAGTCGGCACCAAACAGGTGGTCCTGAGTCGGCACTTTTTTTTGTTTCTTTTGGTGTTATTTGTGTGTTATTTTATTTTGTTGCGTTTCAATTCCATGTCACTCGTCTCTTGTTGGTTGTTTTTAGTTTGGTTGTCTTTTAACTGCATGTTGCTCGTCTCTGGTAGGTGTGCACCCTATAAATGAAGTTTGTCAATATTCTACATGTTTTTACATTGTAAATGATTTAAATTGGTTCATTTCCTCCTAAAACTTACATAACCTGCCCTTTTTCTTGCATTCGAGCGGAAAAAATAATGTGCTGACTCATAACCAGGGGGTGCCGACTTAGGACCACCATTTCAAGAAATAGCAAAAATTGACTTCTTTACTTTATGCACGACGACATTTTCTTCAAGCATAATTAGAATTAAATTCTTATAAATGTATTTTGATGTCCTTATTGCAAATATGGCCATTATAGTACCTGCACATTTTATTTTTAAGGTCAAGATTAAAAAAATGCAGTTTGAAACGATAAATCGGATTTTTACTTCTTTACTTTCTTTGCTTTTCAGGTGTGTTTCCACTTTCCTCTACTCATTTTACAGTATCACCCCATAAAAAGAAACTTAATCCCTAGAATGCCCCTTTCTTCTACCCTTCGGGTTAAATGGGCACTAGTGAAAATGGAGTAAGGGTGTGGTTCAATTTGGACAACACTTTTTTCTAATATCGCTCCTTTAAGGAACACGGTTCTTCCTTGCATGTTCCGTTTTTTATACCTCTTGGGTGGGTAGAAGAAGCATACTTGCTACTGCGAAGGGGTAAAGGTGTAATCCTACTCAACCCCTTCCAAATAGCGTTCCAAGCAATCCAAGCAATCAGAAGCTAATCAGAATGATGTTTACTTCCAACGCTGGCCCAATCACAATGTTTCATCTTCCCACAAAAAATTTAAAAGCGTACATTTTGAACATATTTACATATTTATTTATACCAAATATTTCAACTTATTGTAAGAAACTTTCTTTAAGAAATTTTTTTTTTTAATTTTTAGTGCTCTTTTACTTTCACTAGGGAAAAAATATATTTGAAAATATGCAATATGAGCGTGAGTGTCGAAACCACAATTTTACAGGGTACATAGTGCAAAATATGTGGTATGACTTCGTAATAGCAGTTGGAATTGTTAACATAGAATAAACCTTTCCAACTGGATTTGTGCCTTAAAGTCATTCGCAGCAGGATTTAAAAAAAAAATGGTGTAAAGCCATACAATTTAAACACGCTTTTTTATATAACGTCTTGAATATTTAGTCACCCTGGTCAACAGTGCCGAGACACACAATGCGATTAGTGAAATTTTCTTGTCGATTGTTTTTAATATAAAACTTTTCCCAAAAACTATGCTAGAGAAAAGAAATTTAAAGGAGAAAAATTTTTCGTCTCGAAAAGGTCTGCATATTTGCTTCAGACTATTTTTTATAAGTTGCATATTTTCTATTTTAATTTTTAAAAATGTTGTTCAAAAATTCCATTTTCCATTCAAACTGTGCAAGAAACACCTAAAAAGGAAAAATTTTCAATTATCTAAAAATGTTTTTCATATAATTTTTTTGCAGTAACTGCAAAGGAAAACTAATGTGAAATAAAGAAGAAATATTGAAAACATAAAATACGTGTGCTTTATTTTGTACTTTTCAAATCAGCAGTTGCAATCCAAGGCACAATATTTAGTGAATAATAAGTTTATTGCTTTGTTGACATCGTTTTTATGTTGAGTAGAGGCAACTTTAAACAAAATATTTATGTGAGAATATTAAAATAAATACTGAAACTATTTTCAAGCATTTGCAAAAAACTCTTTTATTTTGTAAATGAATTGAATAAATTTTGGGGAATGGGAAAATACATAGATAAAATAATTAATTACTGCTGAAAAGTAAATTTTCAATTTGAGGAAATAGTTTGTTCTGTTATTTATGATAAAATTTAAGTGATGCTCTCAAAAGGCAAAATATGATACAGAGGATTTTGAGTTTAGAGCAGATCTTTGAGACTTCATATAAATAATTTAATCGCATTATCAATATTTATATTTGAGGATACACAATTCATAGAAAAATGAAGGTATAATAGTATTGAACATTTTACGTATAGTTCAATTATGCTCATTTATACAATTTTTTTCCATTAAGTCAACTCAGAAAAAGCCCCGGTAAATCACATCTATGGTCACGTCTCATGGCCAAAGGATAAACCTCGTGTCTTGAGGAAAATTATTTTTTTTTCGCAAGTTCCTCGGCATATTTTTGGCACGCGGGTACGGTATATTGATTTTATTTTTTGTACTATTTGGAAGTTTTGAAATGGATGCGAAAGAATTTCATATTTTATAAATTAAACATTATTTCATTTTACTCTTATATGTTTCTAAACTTTAGGTAATAAAACGAATCAATTTTAAAAAACAGGACTAGAAGAACAAAAACATCTCTGCGAACCGTCTTCATGCTGCGAACGGAATTTATTATCTGCGATCGCATTTAGATTATTATTATCAATAATTACTTTCTCATTAGTCAAACAGTCATTTGCTATTTGAATTAGCGAATTTCTTGTTATGTAGGTTCAGAAAAATTTAAAAAAAGTATATCTGGGCTCAGGTAAAGTAAGACCGAAAAAAATGCTTCTATATATAGTTTTATTGTATACTAAATTTTATCGGAGAGATGTACACAACTGCGACGCACCGTAGTAACAACCAGGGGTTTACTGTTCATGACCCTCTACAGGCTCTATGTATTGACGGATTTTCAATTTTCTTCTTATAAATTCTTCATAAATTCTTCAGCTCTTTTATTTCTCAATTTAATTTTGTCTGCAACTATATATGAACAAGTATATGACGTTGACTGTCAGATGTAACCAAGAGGATCATTCGCCAGCTGAAAGTCACCTGATGATTATAACGTGACTTTCAGTGAGACGCACTTAATTGAAAGTCAACCGCTTTATGTACTTAAAATGGACTTTATAGGTTAATTTAAGACAAAAAGTTTGTTGAAATTCCGTCAACGCTTGCCTTTCTGCTAGCGCAAATTGAATTTCAGAGCGCATGAATGAAAATCTTCTTAAACTCAACACACCTGTCAATTATTCATAATATTACTCATTTATCAGATACGAGACAAATTGACGAAAAATTTAAATTCCGGAAAGAAATTGCACCTGAAGTTCTGATTGTAAAAAACCTACTACTTTTGTTTTTTTACTTAAAAAAATACCTTTGGAATGACCCGTATGTATTGTTTCTAATATACAGGGTGACTAAAAAGTCCCGGGACGGTTGGATATTTCCTCCGGTAAAATATTTTTCAAAAAAGGGAAGGTCATTACTGAAGTAAATTTCAACGAGGAATTCAATGGTGACCTTCATTTTGAC
>CAKNYM010053245.1:5835-53002 GCA_932195095.1 Andricus curvator
TAATAATTTCCCCTACTTTCTCTCACTAACACTCACTTCCCCTACTTCTCCTCCATTACTTCCCCTACATCCCCAACTTCCCCTCTCCTTATTCACCACACTTCACCTTCTTCCCCTACATTCCCTACTCTCCCACTCCTTATTTTTCCTTGCTCCCTTCCCTTACTCACCCTAATTTCTAATAATTTCCCCTACTTTCTCTCACTATCACTCATTTCTCCTACTTCTTCTCTCTTACTTCCCCTACATTTCCAACTTCATGTCTCCTTATTTCCCCTCACCTCACCTACTTCCCCTACCTGTGAAAAAATGCTATGTATTATTACAAATAAAAATATATTATGGCTTTTTGAAATCAAAAATAGTCCTACGGTATCGGAATGAGGTCAATAATTTTTAATCTTCATAATTTAAAAAATTTTCCCTATGGGTTCAGAAATTCTGATAATTTTTGTTTATTTTCAGTTTTTGTGGTGTTGAATGCTAATGAAATTTTTATAAATGAAATGTATTTAGTTATGCTTGACAAGTCAGGAATAATTTCTTCAGAAAAAAAAAATTGTAGATGTAACATTTCTTAAAAGACTTATTTAGTGGTCGATGATTACGGTTGACGGCTAAGAAAATTATATCTTGCTTCTCCAGTACAAACTAAAAGGCTTGTTATACATAATACTATTTTTTCCTAATAAAAATTAGCCAAAGCTTTGAAAATGAGGGATGGGAAAATAGGGGAAGTGAGGGGTGATGAGAGGAGGGAAAGTAGGAGAAGTGAGGCGTAATGAGGGGATGCAAAGTAGATAAAGTGAGGGGAAATGAGGGGTGGGAAGTGAGGCGCAATAAGGGGAGGGAAACCATGGTCAGTAAGATTAGTGAGGGGTAATGAGAGGAGGGAATGTAGGGGAAATGAGGGTTCGGGTCGTGAAGCACAGTGAGAGATGGGAAATCAGGGAAAGTCAAGAACAATTAGGGGTGGGAAAGTAGAGGGTGTAAGGAGCAAAGGGGGGAGGGAAAGTAGTGCATTTGAGGGTCAATGAGGGGGTAACGTAGGGAAAATGAGGGTAAGTGAAGGGAAATTAGTGAAGGGATAGTAGGGGAACTGAGGGGTAACGAGGGTAGGGGAAGTAGGAGAATTGATTGTAAGTGAGGGGGAGTAGGACAAATTATTAGAAATTAGAGTCAGTAGGGAGGGGAAAGTGATGGCTGGGGAAGGGAAGTAGGGAAAAGGGATTGCTAGCTGGGGGAGCGAGGATTTTTAAAAATATATTTCACAAATTGACTGAGATATTCCACTTTTAGTGTTTAAAATAATTCATGTTACAAATAATAATACCCGGTAGCGATTTTTTTCGCATTTCGTCCTTCATGGCAGATTTTTTTTGTTCTGTAATGGGTATTAAGAATATTTTTCTACTTTTTCTTTAGTATGTGGCGCTGGTTCGCTACCTTGAATCTTTTTAATAAAAATAGCTATAATTATCTATTATATTCAAACTGTTGTATTTATTAACAATATAAATTAGGGACCGTACTTAAATTACGTAACAGCTCAGGGGGGGGGGGTCGAGACATTTTGTTACGATTCGTTACGGTAGGAGGGAGAGGGTCCTTCACTCATGTACGTAATTTTTGCAAATTCACAAAAACTTTCTCCTGAAGATTATCTTTTTAGTTATAAATTTTATTATTTGGTTGAAAATTTAACAATTTTCTTAAAAAGATATCATTTTTTTACAAATTCAACTATTTTGTTAAAAATTCGTATTTTTGGGTTAAAAATTCAACTCTTTTCGTATAATATTAACCTTTTGTTTAAAATTCATATTTTGTTGCTGATAAGTCAACTGAAATATTTTTTCCGAAAAATTGTCTTTTTAATTTAAAAGTTCATCTTCTTTTTAGTAGAAATATTGCATCTTTCTTGGACAAAAATGCAACTGTTTTGTTGAAAATTCAATTATTTCCTAGAAAATTTACGTTTGGTTTAAAATTTTTATTTTTTCTGCAGAAAAGTCTATTGAAGTCCTTTTGGATCAAAATTTAACTCTTTTTTTGAAAATTTGTCTTTTTCATTTAAAAATTCACCTGTTTTCGTAGAATTTTAGCAGAAAATTAACCTATAGTTTACAATTCTTATTTTGGTGTTGGAAAGTGAATTTAAATCTTCTTTGGATGACAACTTAACTATTTTTTTTAAAGTTTTTTTTTATTTCATCTGTTTTAAAAGAAATATTTCATCTTTCTTGAATAAAGATGCAACTGTTCGGTTGAAAATTCAACTCTTTTTTGAAAATTTGTCTTTCTGATTTCAAAATTCACCTGCTTTAGCAGAAATTACATCTTTCTTGGATAAAAATGCAACTGTTTGGTTTAAAATTCAACAATTTTGTTGCAAAGTCATACTTTTTGGTTGAAAATTCTGCTGTTTTGTTGAAAATTTAACTATTTTGTAGAAAATTTACTTTTTGGTTAAATTTAATATTTTGGTGTTGAAAAGAGAACTGAAATCTTTACTGGGTGAAAATTCAACTATTTGTTTTAAATTTTATTTTATTTGTTTAAATTAAAAATTCATCTGTTTTAAGAGAAATTTCATCTTTCTTAGATAAAAATGCAACTGCTTGGTTTAAAATAAAACTATTTTGTTAAAAAGTCATACTTTTGGTTGCAAATTCTACTGTTTTGTTTAAAATTTATTTTTTGTTTAAAATTCATATTTTGGTGTTAAAAAATGAACTGAAACCTTTTCTGGGTGAAAGTTCAACTTTAAAAAAAAATTTGTCCTTTTTTTATTAAAAATTCATCTGTTTTAGTACAAATTTCATCTTTCTTGGATAAAAATTCAACTATTTGGTAGATAATTCAACTAGTTCGTTAAGAATTCATCCCCTTTGGTCGAAAAAATTCATCTTTTTGGATGAAAAATTCAATTTTTTCGTAGAAACTTATTTTTTGTTAAAAATTCATATTTTGATCTTGAAAAGTCAACTGGAATCTTTTCTGGATAAAAATTCAACTATTTTTGAAAAATTTGTTTTCTTTTTAAATAAAAATTCATCTGTTTTAAGATAAATTCCATCTTTTTTGGATAGAAATGCAACTATTGGGTAGAGAATTCAACAATTTTGTTGAAAAGTCATCCTTTTCGGGTAAAAATTTTTGTTTTTGGATTGAAAGTTTTATTTTTTTTTGGTAGAAATTTATTTTTTGGTTAAAAATTCATATTTTGATCATGAAAAGTAAACTGAAAATTTTGTTTAACAGAAAATTCAACTATTTGAAAAAAATTTTTTTTTGATTTATAAATTCATCCGATATTTCTTTTTTTTTCATGAAAATGCAACTTTTTTGTTAAAAATTATTCTTCTTTGCTTGAGTATTCAACTATTTTATTTGAAAGATTTGGTTGAATCACTTTGTTAAGAAATCATTTTTTTTTTAAGTATATTTTTAGTTGAAAATTCATCTCTTTGGTTGAAAGTTTAACTATTTTGTTGAAAATTAATCTTTTTAAATTGAAAATTCAACTACTTGGGTAACAGTTAAACTACATTGCTAAAAATTTATTTTTTGGATTGAAGCCTTATGTCGTTGGTTACAAATTTAACTGTTTAGTGGAAAAGTCTTTTTTTTTTGGTTTAAAATTTATTTTTCAACTGAAAATCTAACTTTTTAATTTTTTAAAGATCTTTTTGAGTTGAAAATTCTCCTTTTTTGGTAAAAAAAAATATTTTTCTTGGTTTAAAATTTCATTTTTGTTGGGTAAAAATGCATCAGTTTCTTAGAAAAATAATTTTTTGCTGAAGTCATATTGTTTGTTTGTAAATTCAATTTTTGTAGAAAAATTTCGTCTTTTCGCTTGAAGGTTCAAAAACTTAGGTAAAATTTTCTTTCTTTAGTGAAAAATCTTTATTTGTTGAAAATTCGTCTTTTTGGTTTTAAAAAACTATAAAATATAAACTATGACACTTTTTGTTGGGAATTTATATTTTTAGGTTGAAAATTCAACTATTATGTTAAAAATTTGATTATTTTGTTGAAAATTCAAGTATTTTGTTAAAAAGCCATCTTTTATAGTAGAAAATACATTTTTTTGTTTAAAATAAATTAATAAATTTGACAATTTTAAATTTGTATCTGAAATACTGTTTTATTCCGTTTATAAAAGATTCTATGTTAAAAGTATTTCAAGATTAAAATGCTGGTATTTGGATATTAATGACCAAGGAAAATGAAAAATTGAACAAGGAAAAATAAGAGAATTTTGAAAATGAAGTTCTCGGACACCCTGCTTAATTCTGCTAGAAATAACTAGTAAAACATTTTTGGAAACTAAAAATTACGTACAGAAAGAGTGGGGGGGTAGAAATATTTTGTTACAGTTTGTTACAGGAGGGGGGGGGGGGGGGGTCTCAGAGAGGGCCTATAATCCGTTACGTAATTTAAGTACGGCCCCTTACTCTCAAGTTGGAAAATTTTGTTGAAGTCTTATATCTTATATTTCTGCCTGGCTTCACATATTTTTAAGGGAGTTTAAATGTAAAGAAATACTACTAATGTACAAAAGAACGAGATAAGATTTCTGCAACCTTTTGACCAAATGACGATAAGTGCAGGAAACAATTACCTGTCTTTGCATTTCTGTGAAGCGCATTAATTCCAAAAGTTCGTCAATGAGAAAAGATTTAAAAATATAAAAAAAAGAGGAAGAGGCAGACGACAAGAATTCATGGTTGGTCGAGAACCGTTTCAGTGAAAGCTTGGTTTGGGCTGCATATTCCTTCACGTATTGCACAAGCGGTGATCGCTTGTGCGATACGTCGTACGAATTCGTCGTGTTCTCTTCGCGAGCTTATGCTTTGCTTATACATATCCTCATAATATTACGTACGTGATGTAAGTTTCAACAACAATGACCTTTTACGTTTTTTGCGAACGGAATTTATTTATTTTTTCTTCCAATAAGACATAATCATCAAAAACGACATAGTAGACACTATATAGTACTAAATGTGATATTCAGGGCTAGGATCGAAATTAAAATTAGATTAAAATTACATTAGAAAAAACTGTACCATTTTAATTGAGATCATTTAAAATTGAATATTTCTTATTAAGACTTCATAGTTAAAAATGATGAATTAATGATGTTTTAAATTGAACCAGTTCTTATTTCGTGAATCCGTGTTCTAACTGTTAGTTTTTCCAAATTGCAAGACTTAACAGTTTGACACTTTTGAGTAGAAAATGTTTGAAATCGATTGATTTCAAATTCAATCAGAGTCTCACACTCTTTCCCTTTTCCCCTTTAACCCCCTTTTTTAGAGAATTTTTCTTTTTGTCCCTGTCTTCAAGAAACTTCCCCTTTTTCCAATCCAATGATTTTTGGTTAAAAGTTCATTCCTTCTGCTTGAAAATTCGACTATTTGGTTTAAAATTTAATTATTTGGTTGAAAATTCAACTATTTTGTTAAAAAGTATTTTTTTTTGTCGAAAATTTAACTGTTTTGTTTAAAATTCGCCAGTTCGGAAGGAAAATTCATCCTGTTAGATTAAAAATTCCTGTAACAGCGCACAACGTTTTTTGGCATAGGCGTTTTGGAATTCAAAAAAAAAGAAAAAATTTCGAATAGACCTGATAATTATATAATAGAATCATTACTTGCTCAGAGAAGAGAAACAATAAATCTCACACTTATCGTAAGAATCACTGGATTAATGGAATACAAGTGTACTTATCGAGAGAAGTTATTGTCGGACTTCACCTAGCCTTTTCTACTTGTATACATAAAATAAGATAGACTTTAAACCTGGATTTTATCTTATCAGATTCTACCAGAATTCCATGATGCCGAAGCAATTGCAGAATCCAGATGATCAGTTACATCATTAACTTCACCTGATTGGCCTCGTGTTGAGATAAAAGAGATAATAAAACATGTTAATCTCACGGAAATTTTAAATACCTCAGTGGATGAGCCAGGCAAGAGCAGCGGCGGGGAAAAGTAATTAAAATCTAATTGCATCCCGTCGGCACTTTGAGTGTTATTATCAGGAATATAAACGAGAAAAATTACTATTTTAACAATTAGTAGCTTCTGAAATATAAAGAAGAGTTTTTAAGAATAAACGATGAAAAATGAGTGAGCCATTCAGAAAGCCTTTTATAATTATCATGCTTTTCCGTTATGCATGATTTTCGGGAGCAATTTGAATATCAATTTTTATCAATCTGAGTCCTTCTGGTTTATTCCATTCGGGATGGTGAGTGAGTGAAGTTGAAGTGAACGCAGAATTTTAATTTGGGGAACGTAGAAATTGGTATGCATATGAATTAATGCGATAATTGTGCGGGGATGATATTTAATTTGCATTGGGGGAAAGCAATTACACATATAGCGAATCAATAAAGAGGGTTTGGTAGAATAAACCAATATAGGAAACATTATTAGGTAATATTATTTTGAATATCAAGTTTCTTTTCAAATTAAAAATATCTTTTCCTTTTACAAAACAAAATAATTAATTGAAAATATTGAATCATTAAGAATCAGGGCAGTCGTTATAATACAGAAAAAATTCCCGGTTTTGGCCGGTTTGCAAACATTTGTCATGTTCATTGAAATTAAAAAATTTTAAATTTTAAAACTGAAATTTTTTTATTTGAAGTAATCAAAACGGAAATGCAAATTAAAGTACACAAAAAGGAACTCTTTCGAGTTAAACACTTTTGAAATTGAAGCTGAAACATTTTTTAATTTAAACTTTCAATAATTTACACGTATACAGTGGAAGCTTTCAACATTTTCCAACTAAACAATTTTAAATTAAATGCCATTAACATGCAAAATCTTCAATTTTAATATTCTATAAACTGAACGCATATTAATAACAATGTTCGGAATAAAACATATATCTCTTCTAATTCAGTACACAATTCCAAAAAAAGCTCCGCCCTTTCCTCTGAATGTTAAAAATATGAAATATACCCGCCTCCACCCAATCCTTTGCACTCGAAAAATGTTAAAAAGAAAAAATTGTCCTCTTCCCATTCAGTAAAAATTAAAATCAAAATTTCGTCACTTTCAACTCAATAAAAATGTTAAAAATAAAAAAATTTCTCTCTTCCAATTCAGAAAAAAATTGAAATCTGACTTTTTCTCCCTTCCAACTCAATATAAATGTTTTAAAAAATTACTCTCTCCTCTAATTCAGAAAAAATATTAAAAATAACAAGTTGACCCCTTCAACTCAGTAAAAGTGCTAAAATGAACAAATATCCTCTTCTAATTCAGAAAAAAAAAAAATTTCGTCCCTTCTATCTCTGCAACAAATTTCTCTCTTTCAATTCAGAAGAAAATTAAAACAAAAATGTTCTCCCTTCTAACTTAATAAAACTGTTTAAAATGAAATATTTCCCTCTTACAATTTACGAAAAAATGAAAATTAATTCCCTCAAATTCAATAAAAATGTTGAAAAGAAAAAAATGTTCCTCTTCCCATTCAGGAAAAATTAAAACCAAAATTTCTACACTTTCAACTCGATAAAAATCTTGAAAATAAAAAAATGTCTCTGTTCAAATTAAAAAAAAAATTGAAAACCGAATTTTCCTCCCTTCCAACTCAATACGAATCTTCAAAATAAAAAATTATCCTTCTCCAATTCAGAAAAAAGATTGAAAATAAAATTAGTGTAGATATCATATTGAATTCAATACGAAACACTTTAAATTCTTATGATTTCAAGCTGAAATATATTACATTTTCAACAAAATAGTTGAATTTTCAACCAAAAAAGATTTTCTACCTAAAGAGAGTATTTTTCGACAAAAAAGATGAATTTTCAAAAAAAAAAAAATTAATTTTCAACCAAAAAGTTGCATTAAAAACCAAATAGATGAACTTTCCAGTAAAAGGGACAAGCTTAAAAAAATAGTTAAAAAACCAATTGAAGATTTAACCAAATGGAACAATTTTCAAGCCAAAAAGAAGAATTTTTTAGAACACAGTTGAATTATTATTAACAAAAAAGTTACTTTTCAACCAAGAAAGATAAATTTTCAACCAAGAAGGATGAATTTTCTACCATAAAAGATGAATTTTCAATCAAAAAGACGACTTTTTAACAAAATATTTGAACTTTCTAAAAAAAAGTTGAATTTTCAATAAACAAAATTAATTTTCTACCCAAAAATATGACTTTTCAATAAACTACATGAATTTTATACCAAAAAGTTAAATTTTTAACTTATACAATATACAGGATAAAGTTTCAACCAAAAATGGAATAGTTACATTTACAGATAAAAACTCTGAAGAAAGAAATAACTTGGAAAAAATAGAATTTTTAAGAAAATTGTGAAATTTTCAACCAAAAAGATGAATTTTCGACCAAGAAGATTAATTTTCTACAAAAACAGACTAATTTTGAATAAAACACACGAATTCTCAAAAAAATTATTTAATTTTAAAGCCAAAAAGACGAATTATCTACAGAAGAGTTGAATTTTCAACCCAAAAATATTATTTTTCAACCAAAAAGTTTAATTTTCGACCACATAGTTTCATTTTCTATCAAATTGTTGAATTTTGAAGCTAAAAATATGAATTTTCTACAAAACAGTAGAAATTTTAACATAAATCTTTATTTAGAAGAAAATAGTTGTATTTGCAACTATAATTATGAATCCGTGATGAAAAAATTAATTTGTTCACAAAGCACTTCAACCTCAAGTCAAACAATCGACTTTTCAACCAAAAAAGATGAATTCTTAACGAAGCATGTAACAGTTGATATTTCAACCGAACAATTTCATTTTTAACCAAGAAGGGTAAATTTTCCACCCAGAAGATTAAATTTGTACCAAAACAGACGAATTTTGAACAAAATACAGGAATTTTCAATCAAGAAGGTGAACTTTCAACTGAAAAATATAAATTTTTAACCAAATAGTTAAATTTTTAACCAAAAATAGAATAGTTTGATTGTCAGTTTAAAAAATATATTTTCAACCAAACATGAAACGAATTTTCATTAAAATATTTTTTTCAACTAAAGGGATGAATCTTCAACTAAAAAAATGGATTTTTAACAAAGTGGATGGATGTTTGATAAAAAAGAAGACTTTTGAAGAATATAGTTGCTTTTTCAACAAAATAATTTAATTTTCAACCAAATAATAGAATTTTTAACTAAACGAGACAAATTCCAAACGAAAAATATAAACAGGTAACGTTATTTATGGAAAGTACCGCCAGGCCACTTTTTCTTTTAGGACTACACCACTGGATATTACCCGATTTTTTGCTATCTTTTTTTAATCCCTTCATTATAATCTAATTAAGCTAATACAGCCTATTAAAATTCAATTTATTAATATTTTACAAAATTTTATTTTTCTCAACCGGCTCTAATCCTCTAACCATGTCTTCTAACCTAATTCATGTCACCTCAACCTTAAACTATTTGGAAATTAAGAAACTTTGAAAAAAAGTGTTGCCGACATTTCTAAGCTGCAAAAAAAGATGTGTTAAATACTTTTCCTTTTGCCCTACATGCAAAAGTTTGAGACTTGACTGACCAAAAAAATCCTTCTATGATTTATGGACCCCTCCTTATAATTATCATCTCTGACACGGGTTGATTTCTGGACAGGGATAATGCTATGTAACACAGATATGCAAATTGAAGTACTACTTGACTGGCGTCGCGTCGACTCCAGACCTCGACCTCTTGGCGCTTTCTACCCTCTTTTATTTTTCTTTCTTCCGTCCTTCCGAGCAAAGTCTGCTATGGCAAAGACATTGACCCATTCTTTATTCCATTTGCGAACGTGAGTTACTTTACTACAGAGTTAGAAAAAAAAGACAGGTGAGTGTCGAAGGACTGAGATTCAAAACAGAGGGTGCGAAAGCAGAAAGTGAAAAGCGTGCAGAAGGGTCAACGGATGTCGACACGGACCGTTGCGCGGAAATAGCCAATTAAATCAGCAACAACGAGATCGGGATCCAATTTATTAATCGGATTATCAGCCTGATTTCCCTCGGGCAAAGCGGGCCCGGGCTGCACGATAAAGTCGATCCGTCGAAGCCCGAATAGTTCCCCTCCATAGACTGCCCGGTTAATCGCCATATATTCAGCTTTGCGTCAAAGGCAAGGAAAGGCTCTTTTTCACATTCAGAAAACGGATGCTATTCCAGATTGTACTATTTTGGTTTGGAATCAGAGTGTTGGGAAGAAACATAAATCATTAGAAATAATTTCAATGCAAGTGAGCCGTTCTCTACTGTTAGAAATTTCGGACAGATGACAATTCCGCCCTGGGACATGCGAACGGTTCCCCCACTACACGGCTTCCCCTCACTCAGCCGAACTGCTGTCGTCGATCCTGGTCAGCGAGAGTCCTTTCTACCTAATGAGGACTAGAATGCGAAATATAAAATTTTTTCAAATTAGCACTTGGTAATTGATAAATATAATATTCGAAATCTGCTAATTACAACGATTCCAACGATATGTTATTTGAATTAAAAAAATTGAAAATTAAAGATGAAATGTTCAAGCTTATGTGAAATTTTATGAACAAATTTTTCAGTATTTTCATCAAATCCACTGCAGTAGCTTTAATTTCTTGGTTGGCTGAAATTTGGCCACATTTGAAAACGTATGAACGAACATCATAAATTTGGTTTATTTCTCAAACAGTCGCATTTCTCAAAATTATCCTTAAATAATATGGCACTCCCAGTCCAAAAGTATGAATAGTGTCATCCCTAGATTAATTTGGAAACTCATTAAAAACATCATACATTTTTTTTACTGCTTAACCAATTTGTTCATGAAAGTTAATTAAAAATACTATTTTAACACATAAAAGCAGAACGTAAAGGATTTTCGTGGAGTCAATCTCAAAAGTGTCGTCTTTAAATTCTAACTTTAGAAATTTTGAACATTACCAAAACACTAAATTGTATTTGCTTGAGTGTCGAAAAAAAATTTTAAACTTAATTCGGCCAATTTTGAAAATAATTATTCTTCATTTCAAAAAATTCCCAACCTGATTTTCAAACCAAAGAAAAAGGCATTTTCAAAAAAGGAGTTGAATTTTTAACCAAGAATGATTTTGCAGTCATCAAAGAAAAAAAATCTCAGCCAAAATGTTAAATTTTCAATCCAAAAAGACGAATTTCTGACAAAACAGTTTAGTTTTAAAACCAAAGATATGAATTTTGAACAAAAAAATTTAATTTTCAACAAAAAAAAAAAGAATTTTCAACTGAAAATAATCAATTATCAAGCGAAAATTGAATAGTTACATTTTCAGTTTAAAAATTTATTTTTAACTAAACAAACACGAATTTTCAACAGAACGGTAAAAATTTCAACCAAAAAAATGAATTTTTAAATAAAATAATCAGTCTTTGACCACAAAAATGTATTTTTAACTACCAAACAAATTTTAAACGAACAGTTGAATTTTCAACCGAAAATATTAATTTTCTAGCCAAAAAGATTAATTTGTAACAAAATACATGAATTATCATCGAAAAGCTATTTAAAATTAAGGAATTCTCGACCAAAAAATGAATTTTCAACCAAACATGGAATAGTTGAATTTTCGGTCAAACATAATTAATTTTCAACCAAAGAAAAGTGATTGTCATTAAAAACTGAAAAAATATTTAGTTAATTATTAATTTGGAAAAAATTCGAGTAAGTTTAAGATATATTTAGAAATTTTGAAAAGATTCCAAAAAAATTTTAAACTTGAAAAGATTTCCAAACATTTAAAACAAAACGTACATTCTTGAAGATTCTGAACACAACATTTGAAAGCTTTCTAAGCACTTTGAAACGTTTCAATAGAATAAAATTTTTTTACTAATATTCCTAGGAAAACTAAAAATGAATTTAAAAAAATATTTTTTTAAATTTTCGAAATAGAATCTGGAAAGTTTTGAAGCCATTTTTTTATTTTGCCGGATTTTCAAAAAATTGTAGGACAAATTCAAGTTTCAAAATAATAAATAACAAAATTTGCATTAGATTCCTGGACAATTTTGTTCATGATTTTTTTTAACAAATTTTTAAGCGAATATTAAAAACGATTTTAGAACAAATTGCTTTATGCAGAAGCTGTTTCTAAAAGTTCCTAAACAGGAATAGAAAATTCGGCGACGGTAACTACATAAAACTGCATAAAAAGTCTAGCCAAGAGGGCGTCATTTAACGTAAACAGCGGACTCACTATTCAATTGAAACCTGGAATAATGGGCGATGGTCAATTCCGCCCTGTGTACCTGCGAACGATTCCCCCACTACACGGCTTCCCCTCACTCAGCCGAACTGCTGCCGTCGATCCTGATCAGCGGCAGTCCTTTGTACCTAATGAGGACTAAATTGCGAAATATAACCTTTTTTCAATTTAGCACTTGGTCATTTATAAATATAATATTCAAAATCTGCGAATTATAACGACTCCAACGATATGTTATTTTACTTAAAAAGGTGAAAATTGAAGAATAATTGTTCAAATTATGAGAAATTTTATGGAAAATTTTTCAGAATATTTCACTCAAATCCACTGTAGTAGCTTTAATTTATTGGTGCAATATTTTATCTAACTTGGAAAATGTCGGCAGCTAAAATTTGGCCACATTTGAAAACTTATTGATTAACATCATAAATTTAGTTCATTTCTCGAATAATCGCATTTCTCAAAATTATTCCTAAATAATTTTACACTCCCAGTCCAAAAGAATGAATAGTGTCATCCCTAGCTCAATTTGGAAACTCATTAAGGGCATGTGACACAGCGAAATACCTATATTGCCGACCTCACTTTATCAGTTAAATGAATTTTTTTTTGTACCTGAGAACTTTTAAAAGAAGTAAAATATCGAGCTGAAACTTTGGAAAATGTATTAGAATACAATAAAGTACGTTAAAGTACTTCATTTGGGTAGGAACTTCACTAAAAATTATTTCCGAACAAATTAAAACTGGGAGCCTATTATCACATATTTTTTCTGAACCTCGAAATTTTTTGAACGTTCGAACTTTTTTTATACATAAAATATCGGCCTCAAACTTTCAGAAATGCAAGAGTTGACAGGAAACTACGTTAAATGCCGTCATTCAATAATAAAAGATCTAAAAAAAATTATTTCAACTAAATCACATCCGACTCTAGAACGAGCCAGCTGTTAGAGCCTTGCGTAGTAGCCGACAGAGGTCGCCCTTTTCGTGCAGCGCCAAGTGCAAACTCTGGAAGTTTCCAACACTCTGGAAACACCAGTTCTCGTAAGATCACTGAAGTTAAGCATTGTTGGGCGCGGTTAGTACTTGGATGGGTGACCGTTCAGGAAATACTGCGTTGCTGTTGGCCCGTCGTGGGTGTGGTGGGCCCACATTGGTAGTAAATATCCACCTAGAAACACTACCCGAATCGGGTAGTGAGGCAATGAACTTTCGAGTTCAAACTGCTAATCAATTTTTTTTTTTTTTTATTACTGTCTCCAGACGTTTTACTACTGACACTTCTGTCTTGTTTTTATTAACTTAAGCCTCAACCAAAACGAAATAATTTTGGGCATGCGACACAGCCAAATACCTACATTACCGACGTCACTTTTTCAATTTTCCGAATTTTTTTTTTATTCTAAGAACTTTTTTTGTAAATAAAATATCGGGCTGAAACTTTGGAAAATGTATGAGAAGACAATAAACTACGTTTACGTACTTTATTCGAGGAGGAACTTCGCAAAAAATTATTTTCGAAGAAATTAAAACTGGGTGGATTTTTTGAACCTAAATACTTTTTTTATAAGTAAAATATCGGCTTCAAACTTTGAGAAATGCAAGAGCCGACAGTAAAGTACGTTTATGTACATGATTTGAGTATAAAAGATGCAAAAAGCAAAATTCCAACTAAATGTCAACTCCGGTATTCGCGATGGGTACGAAAATGCGAAGTCTGGCGGCCACTAGTCGAGGCTCTATCAGCTGGCTCGTCTACATCTGAAATATGGGGTCCACGCTGTCAAAGATTGATGATGCGGTGTTCTTACAATAATATTTTTTAAAAGTTGTGCCCAGCATAAAAGTTGAGTGAAATATGTTGTTTCAATGTTGAATTATGTAAGTATTGAAATCGTTATTGGCTTCGTTTAGTGGCCGCCAGACTTCGCATTTTCGTGTTCACAGCGAATACCGACCGAACTGGCAACCGTTGTTGACATTTAGTTGGAATTTTTCTTTTTGCATCTTTTATACTCAAATGATGTACATAAACGTACTTTACTGTCGGCTCTTGCATTTCTGAAAGTTTGAAGCCGATATTTCACTTATAAAAAAAGTATTTAGGTTCAAAAAATGCACCCAGTTTTAATTTCTTCGAAAATAATTTTTTGCGAAATTCCTCCTCGAATAAAGTACGTAAACGTAGTTTATTGTCTTCTCATGCATTTTCCAAAGTTTCAGCCCGATATTTTATTTACAAAAAAAGTTCTTAGATTCAAAAAAAAATTCGGAAAATTGAAAAAGCGAGGTCGGTAATGTAGGTATTTGACTGTGTCACATACCCTTAAAACAAAAAAAAAAGGAATTTTTATGAAAAGAGTTGAATTTTTAACCAAGAAAGATTTTTCAGTTGGTAAAGAAAAAAAGTCTAACCCAAAATGTTTATTGATTCAACATTGAAGAAACAATAAAAAAATGTATAAATTTTTGAAATTATATAATTTTAGGCAATTTTAAGCTAGAAACATTAATTTATACATCGAAATTTGTTCTAAAATCGTTTTTAATATTCGCTTAAAAATTTATTTTAAAAAAGGCTGTGGCTAGTCATCCCGAAAAATTGAGGGAGTTGGAAAAGGGGATGGACTAGTCGTCCCGAAAATTCGGGACGACTAGCCAAGCTTATGAAAAATACTTCACTACTCATCCCGAATTTCGGGACGACGAGACACTCCGTTTAAAAAATCATTAACAAATTTTCCAGGAATCTAATGCACATTTCGTTATTTATTATCTTGAAACTTGAATTTTTCCTACAATTTTTTGAAAATCCAGAAAATCAAAAAAAATTCTTTTAAAACCTTCCAGATTATATTTTGAAAATTTTTAAAAATTCATTTTTAGTTTTCCTAGGAATTTCAATAAAAAATTTTTATTCTTTTGAAACCTCTCGAAAATGCTTAGAAAGCTTTCAAATGTTGTGTTCAGAATCTTCAAAAATGTACGTTTTGTTTTAAATGTTTTCAAATCTTTTCAAGTTTTAAATTATTTTGGAATCTTTTCAAAATTTCTAAATATATGTCAAACGTACTCGAATTTTTTCCACATTCATAAATTCACTAAACATTTTTTCAGTTTTTCATGAAAATCACTTTTTTTTGGTTGAAAATTAATTATTTTTGACCGAAAATTCACCTATTCCATGTTTGAATGAAAATTCATTTCATTTCTGGAAAATTCCTTAATTTCAAATAGTTTTGTGATAATTCATGTATTTTGTTACAAATTAATCTTTTTGGGTAGAAAATTAATCTTTTCTGTTAACAATTCAACTGTTTGGTTATAATTTTTTTGTTAAAAAGACATTTTTGTGGTTGAAGACTCATTATTTTAGTAAAAAATTCATTTCTTTGGTTGAAATTTTTACCGTTCTGTTGAAAATTCGTTTTTATTTAGTTAAAAATAATTTTTTTAACTTCAAATGTAACTATTCAATTTTTGCTTGATAATTGATCTTTTTCAATTGAAAATTCATATTTTTGTGTTGAAAATTAAACTTTTTTGTTCAAAATTAATATCTTTGGGTTGAAAACTAAACTGGTTTGCAAGAAATTCGTCTTTTTGGATTGAAAATTTAACATTTTGGCTGAGATTTTTTTCTCTATTGAATGCAAAATCTTTCTTGGTTAAAAATTCAACTCCTTTTTTGAAAATTCCTTTTTCTTTAGTTTAAAAATTAGGTTTTGAAATGTTTGAAATGAAGAATAATTATTTTCAAAATTGGCCGAATTAAGTTTTTAAATTTTTTTCGACACTCAAACAAATACAATTTAGTGTTTTGTTAATGGTCAAAATTTGTAAATATAGATTTTAAAAACGACACGTTTGATATTGACTTCACGAAAATCCTTTATATTCTGCTTTCTATGTGTTAAAATAGTATATTTAATTAACTTTCATAAACAAATTCGTTAAGCAGTAAACAAAATTTATGATGTTTGTCAATGAGTTTCCAAATTAAGCTAGGGATGACACTATTCTTACTTTTGGACTGGGAGTGCAAAATTATTTAAGGGTAATTTTGAAAAAAGCGACTGTTTGAGAAATGAACTAAATTAATGATGTTCGTTAATAAGTTTTCAAATTTGGCCAAATTTCAGCCAACCAATAAATTAAAGCTACTGCAGTGGGTTTGATAAAAATACTGAAAAATTCGTTCATAAAATTTCACATAAACTTGAACATTTCTTCTTTAATTTTCAATTTTTTAAATTCAAATAACATATCGTTGGAATCATTATAATTAGCAGATTTCGAGTATTATATTTATCAATTACCAAGTGCTAATTTGAAAAAATGTTATATTCCGCATTCTAGTCCTCATTAGGTACAAAGGACTCCCGCTGACCAGGATCGACGGCAGCAGTTCGGCTGAGTGAGAGAAAGCCGTGTAGTGGGGGAACCGTTCGGAGGTCCCTGGGCGGAATTGTCATCTGCCCTAGAGGGCCTAGAGTAATAGCAGCTGCTAGGCACTTGAGGTCCTGATGTACCTTTTTAGAAGTTTATTTATGAGACAAATGATATCAGTTTCTTGTAAATATTTTATTGCAAACATAATTCGCTCATCAACCACAACTCTCATGACTGCTCATGGTGCAAACATTTTAAACCCCATGACATATTCCTTTTGGTTTATAAAAAGACCGTTTGAAAAGTTTCTTCGGAAATTTTGAGCTAAAACCAAATTTGACTTAGGTGGTTTTCCTAGAGAACGGCATAATTTTCTTCGGAATCGTCCGTCTTTTAAATTAGGGCTCTATTAGGTAGAAAACTAGAATTACCGATATATCTTGCGATGTTGCTAATGGCAGGGTCTCTACCGAAATTTCGTTTTCAGATTCCCGGCAAATAACGGATTTCCCCGTCAAAATTAACGTTTTTCCCGGGGTTTTCTTGTAATTTATGTGTTTCAATTTTGCATGGCACTTTCAGTTAAAAAGGTACTAAGATATATCAAAAAAGTTGACAAAATTATTAATCTTTAATCAGGATCGGTACATGACTTTACGAAAAGGACCGGTTTAGGATAAGTTTTGAAGAAAATACCTTGAAATGAAGAGTCAAGAGTATCAGAAAAATGAGACATTTATTGCTTCTAAACGAAAATTTGAAACAAGTTAAAACGAACGTTTGGAAATTATTACGACTTATTTGTTCTAAATTCAGATCTTGACAGAATTCAAGGAAAAATCAGCACAGTTTTGTCAAAACGTAGATTAAATTCTATGGCAAATTAGGTTTAAAATAAGCCCAAGAGAATTGTTTTAATTAAGCTTTTTTCACAGTGTAGTGTATATTGCAAAAAATGATATTAAAAAACCTAATTGTACTATTGAATTGTTATGGCTATTTTACTTATTATTTGTTCATTTTGTTATTGTTCTTAAATATATGAAAAAAAGGTTTTATATGAAATATTCGCTCTTAAAATTAATGACCATTTGAAACAAAACGTACAGTGAAATGTGAAAAAAATTCTGATTGAAATTTTTTTTCAGAACAAATATATACTTTGATATGCATAAAAACGTGAAAAACAATATACTGGAAACATTTAATTGTTGTATTGTGGAGTTAATTTTGATTTAAACAAAATTTTATTTATACTTTCTTGAAAAATTTTTCACTCTATAGAGTAGTTTACCAGAGTAGGGATTTAAAAATTAAATTTTGAGTTATTGTAATTTTATGGATATCAATTATAAACTGATTTCATGTAAAGGTTTCATCTGTCAAATTTTATAATTTTGAGTAGGATGCCCCATAAAATTCTATTTTTGAACAATATTTTCTAAAACCTTATATTGGAAATTTTTCCTTTTGTTGGAAAAATGATCCTCTATTTTGGCCAGATTAAAAAAAAACACACAAATTTCGAATAACTATTCTAAATATCATTTTCCTCAGATTCTTGAGAAATTGAAAAAAATTGAAGATTTCAGATATGTCTATTCAAAATTTTCAAGGAAAAATGTAATAGTTGATATTTCAACCAAAAAGATTTTAATTTTAAATAAAAAACAGCTGAAGTTTTTATAAGTTAAGTTTTTTTATATTACAAGATTTTACCACATTTTAGGGAAATTTTGAGTCAGTTCAAACGATATTTAGGACTTGTAGAAGTTTAGAAAAAAATAAAAAAATATTTGATACATTTTCGGAAATCTTTTAAAATTTAAAAATATTTTTAATCTCTTCATTTAAAATGTTCGAAAATATTTTTAAACGTACTCTTAAAAATAATTTTTCATAAAAATCATTTAAAATTGTTCCAGGAATCTTAAGAAATTTTTGTTATTATCTTGAAACCTTTCAAAATTCTTAAAAAGCTTTAAAATTATATTTGGAAATTTTCAAAAATCTTCGGTTTAAATTGTTTTTCTCTACTTCAAGATTATTTTTTAATCTTTTCAAAACTTCTTAATATCTCTTGAGCTTACTCGATTTTTATGTAAAATTTTCTAATCTTGTAAAAATTGAAAAATTTTGTTTTGAAATCTTCTACATTCTTTTTTAAAATTTTAGGAAAATATTTAAAATGTTTTGAAATCTTTTCCATTTGTTCTTACAATTAATGTTTTAAAAGTAAATAATCATTTTAAGTTTTCTCGGAAATCTTAAGAAATTTTTTTATACTCTTGAAACATTTCAAAATTCTTAAAAAGCTTATTTTTCGAAATTTTGAGTAAATTATGTATTAAAAGCGAAGCAATGTAAAAACTTCTTTATATGTTAGTTATTAGATTTTTTTTAAATTCCGTATAGAAAATTAGGTATTTGAAATTTTCCTCAAAAATTTGTCGATTTTTTAATTATTTGAAAAATTATTTTTTGATTATAGTACAAGTATTCCTTATATAATTTGAAATAGTAAACATTGTTGTCAGTAAAGTAGGTAATATTTTCTGAAATTTTTATAATTTAAAAAAAATCGCAACTTTAAAAGTGTTAATTACACACTCAAAAACATTTTGTAGTGAAGCACAAAATTTGAGTGAAAGAGAATCTTACACATGGCACCCTGATAAAGAAACCCAAAATCTAAACCGAAAATTTAAAAAATTTATGATGGATTTACTTTGAGCCACACGAGGATAATAAATGTTGACCTTATCCAAACATCAGGAAGGAAACTGAAACAAAACCAAGCACGAAGAGACAGGAGGAAAATGAAGAGGATGTCGAAATCCACAAATGTGCAGATGAAACCAAGGCAGTCGTTTTTCAACCTACGGCCACCCCTCATGGGAAATCATCCCGAGAAACATAAAGCGCAAAAGCTTTCGCTCCAGTAATCGCTTTATCCTGGGAAAAGATAAACTCTTCTCTATCATCGACAAGAAAAACAATTGACTCTGCACAATTTTGATACCCAAATTTTCTACAGAACACAATTGAAAAAAAAATTTTGTCATATGAAAAAAATTATTGAAAATCCAGGTAGCAGGAATCGAACCCGAACTTTCCGGCTACAAACTCGGACCGCTGCCGCCTAAACTAACCGGGTGCCGCTTTTCTGGAGAATGGCTGAAAAGCGCAATAAAAAGCGAATGCATTTTCAACAAAACAGTTAAATGTTCAACCAAATGATTATTGTTTTAACTAAAATGCTAAATCCTCGACCAAAAAAGAATAGTTTTCAATAAAATAGATGAATTTTATTCTAAAAAAGATCGATTTTCAACCATAAATAGAATATTTTAATTTTTAGTTGGAAAAAAAGTTTTCAAGCAGATAAATTTTCAACTAAGAAGATTAGACTTCTATCAAAAAAGATAAATTTTCGACAAAAAGTGGAATAGTTAAATTTCAGTTAAAAATATTAATTTTCAAAAAAGAGATTAATTCTCAACCCAAGAAATTAATTTTCAACCAAAAAGATGAATTAGTCACTAGGAAGATTAATACTCTACCACCAAAGACAAAGTTGCATGAAAATACAGACCAAATAGTTGAATTTTAAACTGAAGAAGATGACTTTTCAACAAAACATGGAACACTTAAACTTTCAGTTAAAAAAAAATTATGTACTAAAACAAATTCAACAAAATAGTTCAATTTTGAAAAAAAAAGGTTTAGAAACTAAAATTGTGAATGATCAATCAAGAAAAATGAATTTTGAACTAAATAGTTCCACTCTCAACTAAGTAGTTAAATTTCGAACCAAAAAATATTTTTCATTAGCTATTCGTGAATAGCGGAAAACTTAAAAATTCAATCAAATTGTTATATTAGGAGAAAAATGCGGGAATCAGCGTAAAATGTACATTTTCATATTACAAGATCAAGATGTAAGGAGAAGCTTAAATTTTTAAAAGAACCAGAAAAAATGAACCATTCGTTATAAGTTTTGATTTTCAGAAATAATTATTTAAATTTAAATAATGCAACATGAATGTAGAAAAATGGTTATTTTTCGCTTATTGTAAAAATAAAATGTTGATTGTTATTTAACAATTAAGTTACGTGTGCTCATATCAAATATAAATTAAATTTATCATTTTAGTTGAAAATTCAACTACTTGGTCATAAATGAACTTTTTTGTTTAAAATTCAACTATTTTGTAGAAAATTCGCCTTTTGGGTTTGAAAATTCAACAATTTGGTAAAACTTGAACTATTCTGTTGAAAATTAACTTTTATGTTAAAAATTAATATTTTTAGTTGAAAATTCAACTGTTTTGGTAGAAAATTATACTACTTATTTAAACATTTAACTCCTTTTTTGGAAATTCGTTTTTTTTGTTACAAATTATTTTTTTTTATCTGAAAACTTATATATTCCATTTTTGGTTAAAAATTTTCTTTTTCTATCTGAAAATTTAATTATTCCTTTCCTGGTTCAAAATTTTTTTTTAGTTTAGCTATTTCATTTTCGATTCAAAGTGTATCCTTTTTAAGTGAAAAATTTAACTATTTGGTAGAAAATCCATGTCTTTTTTTTTTAATTCGTCTGGGTAAAAAAAATAATCTTATTTTTTGAAAATTCATTATTTTGGTTGAGGATTCAACTATTTTGTTAAAAATTCTCAATTTTTAGTTGAATTTAACTGGTTGAAAATGTGTTCGTTTTGTTGAAAATTAGTTTTTTAAACTGAAAATTCAACGATTCTATTTTTGGTTGAAAAGTTTGTTTGGAGTTGAAAATTCAATAATTTTGTTGAAAATTTATCTTTCTTGATTGAAAATTAGGTTTCTTGTTAAAAATTCTTATGTTCCGTTTTAAAAGTGAACTGTTTTCTATGAAATTCGAATTTATAATTGAAGGCATGGCCAACGGCCATGCCACGCTGAAAATACCAGTTCTCGTCAGATCACTGAAGTTAAGCAGCGTTGAGCGCGGTTAGTACTTGGATGGGTGACCATTCGAGAATACTGTGTGCTGTTGGCATATTATGGGTGTGGTGAGCCCAAACTTGTAGTTATTTATAACTACAAGAAAACTATCCACCTAGAAACACTACCCGAATCGGGTAGTGTCACGCCTACCCTGAAAGGGAAATGGCTTAATGGTATACATACATAAAGCTTGAATTTGTTGAAATTTTGAAAAAAATTATTTTTGTTGTTGTAGATTCAAAATTGTTGTTAAAAAATCAACTTTTTTGTAGAAAATGCATCTTTTTGGCTTGAAAATTCAAGAATTTAGTAGAAAATTGAACTGTTTGGTTGAAAATGAACTTTTTCGTCGAAAATTCATATTTTTGTTTGAAAATACAACTTTTTTGGTAGAAAATTATACTATTTATTTGAAAACTAACTATTTTATTGCAAATTCATTTTTTTTAAATTATTTTTAGTTGTCTAAAAATTTAACTATTCCATTTTTTGTTTAAAATGTATCCTTCATAGGTTTAAAATTCAACTATATTTGGTAGAAAATCCTTATATTTATTTGAAAATTCATCTATTTGGGTAAGAAATAATTCTTGTTTGTTGAAAATTCATTATTTTGTTTCAGGATTCAACTATTGTGTTAAAAATTCTCAATTTTTAGTTGAATTTAACTGGTTGAAAATTTTTTTTCTATCGCTCAGAATTAGTTTTTCAAACTAAAAATTTAACAATTGTATTTTTGGTTGAAATATTCTTTTATTCGAAAATTCAACTATTTCGTTGGAAATTTATCTTTCTTGATTCAAAATTAAGTTTCTTATTGAAAATTCTTCTATTCTGGTTTAAAATGCAACTGTTTTCTAAAACATTCGACTTTTAGCTTGAATTTGTTGAAAATTCGTCTAGTGGGGTAGAAAACTAAAGTTGGTTGAACATTCACTTTTTTTTTATTCAAAATTATTTTTTGAACTGAAAATTTAACGATTTTAGTTTTGGTTCAAAATTTATATTATTTTTTTTTAGTTGAAAATTCAATTTTTTTTTCGAAAATGCATCTTTCTTTATTGAAAATTAAGTTTCTTGTTGAAAATTCTTCTAACTCTGTTCAAAAGTCAACTGTTTTCTAAAAAAATCGACTTTTCAGCTTAAATTTGTTGAAATTATGTTAAAAATTCGTCTACTGGTTAGAAAATTAATATTCTTGGTTGAAAATTCATCTATTTGGGTTTTGGTTGATGATTCAACTATTTTGTTAACAATTCATCTTTTGTTAGAAAATTAATCGTCTTGGTTGAAAATTCATGTATTTGGAGTTTGGTTGATGATTCAACTATTTTGCTGAAAATTCATCTTTTGTTAGAAAATTAATCCTCTTGGTTGGAAATTCATCTATTTGGAGTTTGGTTGATGATACAACTATTTTGTTGAAAATTCATCTTTTGGTAGAAAATTAATCTTGGTTGAAAATTCGGCTGTTTGGTAAAAAATTCAACTATTTTGTTGAAAAGTCCTACTTTTGGATTGAAAATTCATCTTTCTTTTCTGAAAATGAACTTTATTCCCAAAAATTCAACTTATCTGTTAAAAATTCAACTGTCTTCTAAAAATTCCTCTTTTTGGCTTGAAAATTCCACTATTTGGATTAGAAAGGCAATCCTTCAAATGATCAGCTCCTGATTCTTGTGCAAATTCCAGGAGGTAAATTGTGAGAAGAGATCAGCATTCCATTCCTGAAATTTCTGAAAGGGTTTTCTCGATCGAGGGGTTCAGTAAGGAATGAGGAACCTTGGAGATTAATTTCCTAAAAAGGAATTTTGTCAAATGAATGTTGATTTACTTTAGTCGATGGGGATGGGGATGTACATACGTTATCTTTCTCGTGTTGTGGGTACCTACATTGAGTTTACATTTCGCCACTTTATGACTGGATAGGATCCTATAGCTAAAAGTGTATCAGAGCCTTGAATGTTATCCTCCTCAGTATTCAAGTCATGGATTTATTCGACGCCTGCAATTGGCGCCAACGCCTTCATCGAAGCCCTTCCTCTCACACTAAATATATTGCAACATACAATCATGTGAATGAATTCATTGTCGAATTGTCATAAGAGAAATAACGCTTCCCGAAGCAATCGTAACTCCTAACGTCAAGGAAAAGTAATTGCCTTTATATCTTTTTGCGTACAACAAAAATTCAACCAAAGAGTTAAATTTTTATACAAAAAGATAAATTTTCAACCAAGAAGATTAGCTCTCTTTCAAAAAAGACAAATTTCCAACAAAATAAATGAATTTTTAACTAAATAGTTGTATTTTCAACTAAACAAGATGAATTATTAACAAAAAATGTGATAGTAGAATTTTTAACCAAGAATAGTTGGATTTTCAACAAAATGTAATGAAATTGTTACCAAAAGAGATCAATTTTCAACTAAAATAATGAATCTTGAACTCAAATTGTTAAATTTGCAGTGAAAAAAAATTAATTTTCTACCCAAAATGCGAATTTTCAACCAAGTAGTTAAATTTCCAACCAAAAAGATTAATTTCTAACCAACATGATACATTTTCTACCAGAAAGACGAATGTTCAACAAAATAAATGAATTTTCTACTAAAAATAATTAACTTTCAACAAAAAATAGTTAGATTATTAACCAAAGGTATGCAATTTTTACCAAAAAAACGAATCATCAACAAAATAGGTAAATTTGCAAACAACAAAGATTTTTCAGTCAAGAGAGAAAAAAATGTCACCAATTTGTCAAATTTTCAAGCCAAAAAGACTAGTTTTCTACAAAACAGTTGAACTTTCAACCTGCAAATGTGATTTTTCGACAAAAAAGTTACTTTTTAACCAAATAGTTGAACTTTCAATCCAAAAAGATGAATTTTCAACAAAACAGTTGAATTGCCAATCGAAAAGAATGCCTTCCTAAAAAATATTGAATTTTCAACAAAATAATTAAATTTACACCAATTAATAAAATTTTTAACCAAATAAGATGAATTCTCAACTAAAAATATACACTTTTAAACCAAAAATAATTATTTTTCAAACCAAAAATAGTTGAATTTTTCACCAAAGGGATGAATTTTCAACTAAAATTACGAATCTACAACTGGAATAGTAAAAATTTCAGTTACAAAAATTAATTCACAAAAAAAGGAAAATTCTACTTAACAATTCTAAGAGACGATTTTGCGTAAACAACTTCAAAATTATTTATCATTTCACGTAATATTATTACAATTGCGCAATATTATTTTGTGACGTCATCAATAATGTTCTAGAAACTTAGCATGGATACGAACCACTACAGCTGTGGAACGATCTCGATATCGGTAAGGTAAGAATTCATATTTAGAACGAACATGCCTATCTATTCATATCATTTTGATATATTATTATTATTTATATTTTGAATTTATATTCCTTCTCTACGTAATTTTCTACCAAATGCCACTGTAAAATCACCCTTTCATTTTATGGATGAGAAAAACCAGGAATTTTGGTGGAGACCTTTCATTGGGGACTCGAGTTGAGGGACAAAGGGGAATGGGTGACATATCCATAGTTCGATTCAAAACACGCTCGGGACTGTTTCGCGTATTCGTCTCACGCCATCGCATTGACTTCGTTCTGGCTTACGCCCCAGCCCATGGTATACCTCGCAATCAGCTCGTTCTACTAGTAAGAAATTCGCATTCATAACTCGACCGCGTGTTCGTCCTCCTTTTTTTTCTTGATCTCTTTCCTTACCCTTTCCTGACATCTTTCTGCTCTGTTAGCAAATTGTTTCCCTTCATGTACACAAAGCTGATTGTCTCAGACTTTCACATCTCTGTGTTCAGGAAATTCATATCATAGTTTTTAGAGAGATAGTGCTGATGATGTTTGCTTAATGTCTGGGAGGAAATTTGCTGGGAAATATGAAAAAAAGGAGAGATGTGGTGCGAAAAGTGAGAAAATAGAAGGAAAGGAAACGAGATGAAAGATAGCAAGCAAAAAAGGAAGATGGTGCACATAATATTATTATTAAAAATAAAAGAAGAGGAATAAGCAGAAGAAGAGGAAGAGGAGGCATAAGAAGCAGAAGAGCAAAAAGGGGATGAGAAGAGTAAGAAGAGGAAGAAGAAAAATAAAAACGGGAAACAGAGTGAAAGAGAAGGTAAATATAAATGATAAAAAATGGATGGAGAAAAAGTGTTGTAAATCTGCAACTAGAAGAGTAAAAAAAGACTGAAATAAGATAAGGAATGCGTCAACAAAATACATCACGAAGGCAGATCTCACTGTACATAACAAGAGGTAAAAGAAAAAGAGGAATAAGGAAAGAATGAAGAACAAGACTCTCTTCTATTCTTTGATAAAAGACCATCATTCTTCAGATAAGAAAAAACTCAAAAGAAGAATGGCAAATAATATAAGAGAGAATGTATAAGAATTAAGTTTAAAGAAGGAAGGAAGGAAGAAAAGGAAATCAAAAGAGAAAAGATAGGATAAAAATAAAACAGACAAGAGGGGATGCAATTATACTTGTAGAATATTTATAAAGAAGAAGTACTAAAAATGTAATCAGAGAATAGACCTAAACACAGTAAATCCCTAGGTGTCAAGTTTTGATCCAAAAGTAGATAAAATCCTTGCACAATGAAAACGAAAGAAAGGAAAGGCAATTTTCCCAACAAAATATTCAAATTTCTATCCAAAGAAATTATTTTTCAACTAAAAAGATAAATTACTAATCAAGAAGGTTAATTTTATAACAATAAAGATGATTTTTTAAGAAAATACATGAATTTTCAACAAAACAGTTAAATTTTCAACTGTACTAATGAATTTTTAACTAAAATAGTGAATCTTCAACCAAAAAAATAAATGGGTAATCAAATAATTGAATTTTTGACCAAGAAGATGAATTGTAAACCAAAAAGATTAATTTTTTACCAGAAAATATGAATTTTAAACAAAATACATGAAGTTTCAACCAAAAACGAAAGAACTTTCAACAAAATAGTTAAATTTGTATCCAAAAATTTTTTTCAACTAAAATGATGAATCATTAACAAAAATAATGAATCTTTAACAAAGTAGTTCCATTTTTAACTTTTTAATTTTGAATCAGAAGGAGTTGAGTTCAATAAAAAAAGACGAATTTTCAACCAAAGCGTTGAATTTTCAAGCCAGAAAGATTTGTCAATTAACAAAGAAAAAATACTCATTCTAAATGGGAGGGGAAGTAGGGAAAGTGAGGGTGATGAGGGGAGAGGTAGTAGGTGAAGAGAGAGAAAGGAGAAGGGGGAGTGAGAGAAGGGATAATAGAGAAGTGAGGATGAATAGAGAAGGGGAAGTATGATGGGGAAGTGAGGGGTTGGGTGATAGGGGAAGTAGAGGAGGAGTAGTAGGGGAATGAGGAGTTAGTAAAGGAAGAGGGATGGAAGGAAGTAGGGGAAGTGCGTCGAGGGGAATTTTGGGAGGAACGTGGAGGTAGACGAAAGGAGGGGGAGTAGGCGAGGGTAATTATAGGAGGAGATAATTTGAACAGCTTAAATAACGTCTTAATAGGCTGCGAAACCCTGTTTTGTAAGTGTGCGTTGACTACTTTGACCAAACTTTTCATTTCCTCTCCTATTAAAAAAGACGCTTTACTTTTTTTTCTTCAAATATTTGAAAATGTGGAATAGACAAGATAAAGATTCAAAATACAAATCAAAGGTGACCGCACCCTATTTAAAATGGGGCGTCATGTCTATGGCGTCTCATTTTTAAATGTCAGGGTTGGCATAGGGTGGTCCTTATTTTTTGATTTTTAATTCTTCTTGGTCTCACCCCCCCCCCAACACCTATTTTGTTGGAATGTCCAAAAAAATGATCTCCACCAAATTTGAGCGAAATCGGTTAATACTAACATGTGGCCCAAAGCACTCAAAGTTTCTCATACAATTAACATGGGGAAAAGTATCGTAAAATTTCAAATGCAAATAATTTTTTTATATTCCATCGGAATCCTTTCGCTCTGTACAAGTATGATCTTTAGACTATGTTGAAAAATATATATAAACGAAAATTTTTTTTTTCAAAATTTACAAAATGTTGGACCACTAAATTTGAACCAAAATTACATTTTCCACAATTAATAACAAAATCTTGTTAAATTCTCATAAGAGGCAGATCCATTTATTAGAAAGCACGTGATGACAATGAAAACTCAAAATTTGGAAAAATTCAAGATGGCCGCCCAAATTATTTTTAAAACACATTATTCCTTTGTTTCTCGATAAAAACTTTTCAGGTGTCAATTAAAAGGATACATTATTGTAAAGAAACATATTTCGTAATGCAAGAAAGTCAAAATTTTGAAAAATTCAAAATAGCGTCCTATGAAATACTCAAAAACTCGTATTTTCTATGCTTTTCATCTAAAGATCTTCAAATTTTGAAGAAAAATCAATTGTATCGTTACAAAGTGTATGGTTGGAAGTAGATCTCGAAATTTTCACTGAAGTAAAAATGGCGCCTCATTACTTTTTTCAAAAAGTTGCATAATTTTTATAAATTTAAACAATATGAAATACATTTTCGGAAAGGATTTAGTGTTTCTCGAAACTTAAAATTGTTAGAAAAGAGAAAAGTTCCAAAGTTGATATTATTGTATTTTGTAATATGAAAAAAAAGTGATTCTCTTTTCTATGAATTTTAAGTTTTGAGAATCACTAAATCCTTTTCAAAAATGAATTTCATATTTTGTTTGAATTTGTAAAAATTATTGTAACTTTTTGAAAATTGTAATGAGGCGTCATTTTTACTTTAGTGAAAATTCTGAGATCTACTTCCAACCATACATTTTGTAACAATACAATTGATTTGTCTCGAAAATTTTAAGATCTTTGGACGAAAAGCATAGCAAATATGAGTCTTTGAGTATTTCATAAGGCGCCATCTTGAATTTTTCAAAATGTTGACTTTCATGCATTACGAAATATATTTCTTTATAATAATGTAGCCTTTTAATTGACACCTGAAAAGTTGTCATCGAGAAACAAAGAAATAAAGTGTTAAAAAAAATGTGGGCAGCCATATTGAATTTTTTCAAAATTTTGAGTTTTCATTGTCATCATGTGCTTTCTAGTAAATAAATCTGCCTCTTGTAAGAATTTGACGAGATTTTGTTAATAATTATGGAAATTGTAATTTTGGTTCAAATTTAGGGGTCCGCCATTTTGCAAATTTTGAAAAAAACATTTTTCGTGTAGATATATTTTTTGCACATAATCTAAAGATCATAATTGTACAGAGCCAAGGGATTCCGATGAAATATAAAAAATTACCTGCATTTCAAAATTTACGGTACTTTTCCCCATGATAATTGCATGAGAAACTTTGAGTGCTTTCGGCCACATATTAATATTAACCGATTTCGCTCAAATTTGGTGGAGATCATTTTTTTGGCCATTCCAACAAAATAGGTGGGGGGGGGGGGGGCAAAGAAATTCGAAAAAAGATTCACTAAGAGTAAATAAGGACCACCAAAAGAAAAGAATGATGTGAAAATTTGAAGTACAAGTGTTATTCGAAAGAAGAAAAATGTCCGAATGTCTCATCGTGCAAGGGAGGGGTAGTAGAAGTTGAGGAGGAAGATATAAGGGCGAAGAGGGGAAGTGAAGGGAAAGTAGGGGGAAGCATGGGTTATGGGGGGGGGGTGAGCAGAGGGTAGTAGGGGAAACAGAGGAGGGAGAATCAGGAGAAGTATGAGGAAGTGAAGCAAAGGGAGGGAAAAAAGGAGAAGTGTTTGGTGGGGAAGAGAGCGGACGCTAGTAGGTGAAGTGGAGGAAATAGAGGAGGGAGAATTAGGGTAAAGGAGGGGAAGTGATGGCGGAAGTAAGGGAAGGGATAGTACGGGAATTATGAGAGGGGAGTGGAAGTAGACGATAGGAGTGGGAGTAAGAGAGAGTAAGTATGGGAGGGGGAGATTTGAAAGAACTATTTGACGTCTACTATTAAGAACGACGTAATTTTTTTTGTTTCAGCCATATATGAAATAGAGATTAAGAAGATTCAAAATACAAATCAAGGGTGGCCCAGCCCTATGTAAAATGGAGTCCTGCCCATGGCGTCTCATTTTTAAATGTCAGCGTTGGCTTGTAAAAAAAAGAACGATATGGAATTTTAATGTGCAAATGTCATTTGAATGAAGAGAAATATCCGAACGTCGCGTCGCGCAAGGGACGGGTAGTAGAAGAAGAGGAGGAAGAAGTAGGGTGGGAAGGGAAGTGAAGGGTAAATTAGGGGAAAGGATAGTATGCAAAGGGAGGGAAAAAAGGAGAAGTGTTGGGTGGAGAAGAGAGCGGACGATAGCAGGTGAAGTGGAGGAAATAGAGGAGGGAGAATTAGGGTAAAGGAGGGGAAGTGATGGCGGAAGTAAGGGAAGGGATAGTAGGAGAATTATGAGAGGGGAGTGGAAGTAGGCCATAAGAGTGGGAGTAAGAGAGAGTACGTATGGGAGGGGGAGATTTGAAAGAACTATTTAACGTCTACTATTAAAAAAGACGCGGTAATTTTTTAGCTTCAGCCATTTGAATATATGAAATAGAAATTAAAAAGATTCCAAATACAAATCAAGGGTGGCCCCGCCCTATGTAAAATGGAGTCCTGCCCGTGGCGTCTCATTTTTAAATGTCAGGGTTGACATCTAAAAGAAAAGAATGATGTGTAATTTTAATGTGCAAGTGTCATTCGAAAGAAGAGAAATGCCCGAACGCCGTGCCGCACAAATGGAACGTGCGGATTATAACTTCTGGATACCCAGCTAGCTAATATACATACATTTCTCTGAACAGGTCGCATCTGGGCTCACCCTTTATTACATTAATCCATATGCACTGATGCTGATAGACATTAACACGAGGTATAGACACGTAGATGTGTGAGTACATATGGGTATAATTAAAGCGGAGAATGACTTCTCCACCGCAAGCCTGCAGCGAGAGGTGTTGGCAAAGGAGATTGAGAGAATCCGATAACATTTATATAAGAAGATCGGTTAGTCCATTTATCAGAGGTGATGATAAGCCTCATCAAAATTCAGAAATAATCTTGAATGAAGTACTCTCCAAACCTGAATTAGCAAGACTTGCCCAATTTGAATAATCCAGGATGGCAGCTAAAATCAATTTTCAAAATCCCCTAACTTTTCTCTGAAACTAGTTTTTCATCTTTTACAAATAGTTTTTGGTCAAAGCGTCGCACTTTTCAGTTTGTATATTTGTATAGTGGAGGTTAATAGCTTTCCGAGATATCCTGGAGAACCCTATTTACGTTAGTGAAGAAGAAAGTTATAGTCCTTTAAAGTTTGAGTAATGCAAAGTGCGACAACATGATAAAAAAAAGTTTAAATTCGATTTCTGCTAAAATTTTCAACTGATTTTAATGTTTTTTTTTTAATTGAAGCAAACCTAGTTATTTTTAAAGGATTTGTCGTCTTATATTTCAGAAAAAAATTTGCTTTGTTTATTTGAAAATAAAGTTTGATGAAAACGTTCATTTTAAGATACAAAGCACGAATTAATATATTTATTTATGACTAAATAATATGTTATTAACATTTTTATAAATCCTGTAAAATGGTTCCATATCTTCCGGAATTCTAGGAAATTCTTTAAAACCCCATGAAAACTTTTGAAATCCCTTAAAATCATTCAAATCCTTAGAAATTCCTTGAAAAATGTTTAATCTTTAAAAAATGCCTTGGGATCTTTTTAAATATTTTAAATCCTTTAAAACGGTTTGAAATCTTTTGAAATCCCTTGAAACTTTTTAAAACATGAAAATTCCTTAGAATTTTTTAAAATACCCTAAAATCATTCAAATTCTTTGGAATCCCTTCAAATTTCTGAAATCTATTTAAAATTTCTTGGAATCTTTTAGAATAACCAAAAACATATCAAATCCTTGAAAGTCGAAATCCCTTGAAACATTTTAAAGCTCTTGAAAATTACTTGAAATGGTCAAAAATACTCTAAAATCTTTAAAATCCTTTAAAATCCCTTCAAATTATTGAAATATGATTACAAATTTAGGAATCTTTTGACTTTTGACTACAGTCAACATTTTTATTTTAGAAAGTGACTATAAAGACTTTACCTTAAAAAAATGACTTCTTACAGAAATTCCCTGATTTTTGCACTTTTTTCCAAATCCCTGACTTTCCCTAATCAACAAAATTCGTGGACTTTTCCCTAATCTCCAGATTTTCCCTGACCTGCGGCCACCTTGTTATCCCAATTGTTTGACTAATTCATGCTGAGTTAGTTAAAAATGAGAAATTCCTGGTAAAATTCTACTAATTCACTTAGTATTTTAACTTTTTGACTAATTTATTCCAATAAATTCATGAATCAGATTGTGAGAGGTCAAAGATCAAAGGTAAGAAGTGAATAGTGAAAATTCTGTGGTCAGATTATATGGCAATAAGTAATAGACCAAAGGTCAGATTTCAAAGTAGAGAAGTCATAGGTCAAAAGTGAGTGGTCAAAGTTCAAACGTAAAATGTGAGGTCAGAGGTCATATTATAAATCATGGATCAGAGGTCAAAGGTCAAAGGTCAAAGGTGAGGGGGAGAGAAGCCGGACAACAAATGTGAGGTTATAAGTTGATAAGTCATATAAAAAGGTGAGGGGTCAGAGGTCAATGTTAAAATTCAGAGTTCAAAAGTGAGAAGTCATAGTTCAAAAGTAAGAGGTCAAATTTCGAAGGTCAGAGTAACATCTGAGGGAAGAGGTCATATAATAAATCATAGGTTATAGGGCGAGGGTCAGAAGTCATATGCCAAAGCTATAAACATCAGTAGCTCAATTTAGATGAGTTCGCTTTTATTGCAGTTCCCTTGGGAAATGTTCTCTGTTGTAGTTTTCATATGCAAAAAATATAATGAAATCAATAAGTGGATTATTTGACAAGAGTAATTCTACAAATTGAAATAATACGTATGTATGTATCGATAATTAATATTCGCAATATGGCTTTTACTTCGAACCTCAGTGAATATTAATTTTCGTTATTAATGCCCAATACAACATGAAATTTGAGTATGTTTATCCACGAATATCGTGCAGAAATTACGACATTTACGAGCAAATATAATTTCCAATCCAGTCTAGCGAAGTATACAAATTATTTCAAAGCCAATAAAATTAATTTTGAGAAAGGAATCATCTCTCCTTTGATTCTTCCCTAGGGCTCTTAAATCTTTTTAAATCCTTCAAAATATCTCTGATCTTCTTTATGATCATAAAAAATCTTCCCTCTTGTATTTTCGGGTAATGATAAACGATCCGATGTCAAAAGAGGAAAACGAACGTGTTAGGGTTATCACAGCTGCCGATCCGATTATTACCACACATGCTTGCTGTATTCAAAGGAAACAGGGAGCGCAAAAATTCATTCAGAAAGTTGCTTTTCTTTTTGAAATACGAAAGCTAGTCTTGCGATTTATTTACCAGGTGCTGGGCATTATCACTTGTGATTCAAATTTCGATATGAAAAAATTCAACATTATCGTTTTTGTCTATAGAATTTTTAAACGTACGTTAGAGACTATTTCTAAATCTTCGTCTTCGGCAATGTCTGTAATTTTTAAAATCACGTTAGTAAAACTTGGATCCCATAATAGAATTAGAATTTATAAGCTACTATAAAAGCGTAAGATACAAACTTAAATTGAAGGAAAGCTATAGAGTTTGGAAGATTGAATTAGTTGTGCAAGCAAACTGAAGATATAATGGCTAAAATATCTTTCATATAAAGTGGAGCATGAGGCGAAACTTTTCTTATCATAGATAAAATTTACTTATTTACTCTTACCACTATGCTGCAGAAAAACAGTCTTAGCAGAAACTTACCTGTAACAAAAAATATAAAATTCATTTAAAACTTTTCGTGAAAAAAATTGGATAGGTTATGCAACTAAAAATTAACCAATTTTACGGTCTAAAACCCAGTCCAACCATTTACATAATTCCTGATTAGATTATTTCAATTAATGATTCTACATTTTTGTATTTTTCATTTTTTTAATCAAAATTCCTCTTTTTTCCTTTGTTCTTAGGAAACTTCCCCTTTTTATGCTTTCCCCCATTTTTCTCGTTTTTTCGCCCTGATGTAAACTGAAGTAAAAACCCCGATAAGAAAATCTAACTATGTTTGGTTAAAAGATAATTATTTTTGGTTGAACATTTAACTACTTTGTTAAAAGTTTAATTATTACGTTGAAAAATTATATTTTTTGGTCGGAAATTCAACTGTTTTGTTGAATATTTCTCTTTTGAATAGAAAACTCAATTCTTTGGTAGAAATGTCATGTTTCATTGTTAAAAATAACTTTTTTGTTGAAAATTTAACTGTTTTTTGAATAATTGGACTTTTTAGCTTGAAAATGCGACCACTTGGTTGAAAATTCATCTTTGTGATAGAAAATTTATTTATATATATTTATTTATTTATAATAATATGGTAAAATGAAATAATGTTATATAATATAACAAAAAATATAATTGTATATTTTTTGTTACAAATTCCTCTCTTTTAGTTAAAAATTTTTATTCTTTGCTTGAAAATTTAACTGATTTGTTAAAAATTCATCAATTTTGTTAAAAGGTTTTTGTTTTGAAATCCATCAGTTTTGTTGAAAATTCGTCTTTTTGGGTTAAAAATTGAACTATTTTGTTGACAAATAACTTTTTAGTTGAAAATTCACCTATTTGTTAGAAAAATCGTCTTTGTGGCTTGACAATTAAACTATTTTAATAGAAAATTCAACTATTCAATTGAAAATTTATATTGTTATTGAACATTAATATTTTTTGGCCAAGAGTTGAAATATTTGGTTGTGAATTAATTTTTTTGTAGAAAATTCAAATTTTAAAGTTGAAAATTGAATTCTATTGTAGAAAATTGTTTTTCAGCTCGAACATTCTATTGAAAATTCATCTTTTTTGTTTAAAAATTCAACTTTTTGGTTAAAAATGAACTTTTTTGTTGAAAGTTACTATTTTTTGCTTATAACTTTAATGGTTTTGTGGAAAATTCCTTTTTTGTTGAACTTTTTACTATTTTAGTTGAAAATTCAACTATTTTGTTCAAAATTTGTCTTGTTGGGTTGAAAATTCGTTTTTTAGTGCAAAAGTTAACTTTTTGTTGAAAATTCACATTTTCGGGTTGAAAATTCAATTGTTTTGTAAAATATTCAACTTTTTGGTTGAAAAATAACTTTTTTGTTAAATAATTCATATTTTTGGATTAAATCTTCAATTGTTTTTGTTAAAAGTTTTCTGGTTGAAAATCTAACTATTGCCTTGACAGTTTATCTATTCTGTTGAAAATTCGTCGATTTTGTAGAAAATTATTATCTTTGGTTGAATATTCAATTATTCGGTTGAAAATCTCAGAAATTTAAAGTGTTCCAAATTAAATTCAATATGGTACGTACATTAATTTTATTTAAAAAAAATGTATTCCCCTATCATTCCCCTATTCTCGTGAAAGATCACCCTATTTCCTATAACCCTATGAATTAATATTTATTTGGGAGTATTTTGGGCTTTAAAGTCTATTATTATGTAAGTCCAGTATTGTCTTCCGGCAAAACATGCCGGATTTTGATTTTCTCTTCCGGCATATTTTATCGTCAACGTCATTTCTTATGATGTATTCCTACCCTATTTCATCAACAAGTGTACATTTTTTGCGTTGCTTCGATGCTTCGGTACTTCTATTCCTGGAAAAGGGTTTTGAAGTTGACCCTTCTTGCCCTCCTGCATATAATCCTGCGATTTGTGTTGGCGCAATGAGGTTAGGTACTTCTGTCTCCGGAAGAGAAAAATATGCCGGAAGAGAAAATTAAAATCCGGCAAAATATGCCGGAAGAGAATACACAACGTAAACTCGTGCTGTAACTTAGGAAAATTGTGAGGAAAAAAATAAAATTGACAAGCCGTGATCTTTCAAATCTTATCTTTAATTTAAGCCAATAAAAATTAAAAAACTTTTGCGGGATCCAAAGATATAATAACAGATTTCCAAGCAACTGAGACCCGACGCAGACACGCTTGGACATTTTTAGTCATATCTCGGGAACCAATAAATATTTTTTAAGTTTCAACGACTTGAACTGAAGATAAGACTTCAAAGACTGTGTGGTATCAATTTGTGATTTTTGTTACAACTTCCCTAGGTGATGCCGTGAGTTGAAGTCAAGGTACAAAATTCGAGAAATTCTTGAATTTTTGTTTAAAACTTTTCACGCGCTATATTCTTTTCAAAAGATTAAAAATATCTCTATTAGGGGTCATTCGATGCGAAATTTCATAAGCATTCCAATAATTTCTTCAAAAAGTTTCCCGCTTCTGTTTCTAACAAGTAATCACGTTTCAAAGTCAGCAGTGATGTTTAGTAACGGCGCTGGCCGTGTAGATAATCCCCGACGGTAGTGTGTTACACGTACATGTATACGTATATTTTAAATATTATAAATAATCTTGAAGGCTCTACTGGAAGGAGTGAAAAGCACTTTGCTGATGCAGCTTTAGTTATTAACTCTGCAGTTAATCTCTTCCTTCATTGAGTAGTAAGCGCCTTAAGTGTTAAGCTTCCATGAGACCTAATGTATCGAGAACAAGCTCAAATGTTATGCCACATAATGGCAACCACATTGCAGCCATTATGCAGATGTGCATGTGTACCTGCAATGCCACGAGGCGTGAAACCGTCGCGTCGTCTACTAATCGTTCCAGCATTTGTCAGGGGAAGTTACCAAAGCCGGCTTGGAATATTCCGACTCTCTTGTTGTTCGAGTCACATCTGGAAATAGTCACTTGTCGCTCTGATTATGATAGATATAGGACCCCATAACAAATCTATGGTCTGCTTGGATTATTACCACATACATGAACTCGCAAGAAAGGAACATTGGCTCCTTCTCATCATCCTCCTCCATCTCTTCCACCTCCTCCTCATCCACATCCACCTCCTCCTCCTTCATACATGCGTATGTATTATGCCTGGCTGCAAATCTCCAGACGCATTAGCGATCATGGCTTAACATTGGCGAAAGTGTTTATCCATCGTCGGCAAAGAAATCTCCCCTTTTTTACTTTTTCTCCTCTTTTTTTTCTTTTAACCCTTTTTTTGAACACCCTATTTCCTCTTCGATAATTCGCTCGGAAGAAAGTACTTTTATTGCGTATCTTCTTATCGCAGAAGTACACTGCCGTAAGAAATTATCTACACGGTTAGCGCGAGCGGTACTAAAAATCACTGCTGACTTTCAAAGGCGATAACTATGTCGGAAATAAAGCCAGAACTATTTTTAACAGTTAGAAACAGATTTTCCACTAATTTCATGAAAATAGGGGAAAAAATTATTTTAAATAAAATTAGTGTGGGTACTATATTAAATTCAATTTGAAACGCTTTAACTTCATCACATTTCCAGTAAAAATATTGCACTTTCAACAAAAGTTGATGATGTTTAGACTAAAAAATATTTTAAATTTAGATTAATAACAGTTGAATTCAATTAGAAAACTAACGCATTTTGAACAAAACAGTTAAATGTTTAACTAGAGAGATGAATTTTCAACTAAAAAGATGAATTTTCAACCAATAAGATTAATTTTCTACCAAGGAAGTTACATTTTCAAGAATAATAGATGAATTTTCAATCAAATAGTTGAATTTTTAACTAAGCAAGATTATTTTTTAACCAAAAATTGAATAGTTGATTTTACAGTTAAAAATAATTTTCAACCCAAAAAGAACAAATTTTCAACAAAATAGTAAAATTCTCAACCAGAACCGATTAATCTCCATCAAACAGTTGCATTTTTAATCAAAAAGATGAAATTTAGAGCAAAAGAGATGAATAGTTGTATTCTTAGTTGAAAAACTTAATTTTTACCCCAAAAAAAGTGAATTTTCAACAAAATAGTTACATTTTCGATCAAAGAAATAAATCTTCAACTAAAAACATTAATTTTTAACAAAGTAGTTGAACTTTCAACCTAGTAGTTGAAATTTCATCCAAAGTACATAAATTCTAAAAGAAAAATTTAATATTTGATGTTTCAGTCAACAAATATTTTAATTTAGAATCAATAACTGTCGAGTTCGACAAAAAAAAATGCATTTTCCACAAAATAGTAAACTTTATAATCAAAGATATGAATTTTCAATTAAAATTAGGAATCTTCAACAACAGAAGATCCATTTTTTACAAAGTAGTTAAACATTCAACAAAGTAGTTAAATTTTTAACTAAAAAGGAGAAATTTTGAACCAAAAATGGAATAATTAAATTTTGAACCAAGAAAATTAATTTTCAAAGAAAAATGTAACAGTTGATATTTCTACCAAAAGAATTTAATTTTAAATCAAAAACAGTTGAATTCAATAAAAAAAGGCGAATTTCCAACCCAATAGTTGAATCATCAACCAAAACAGATTAATTTTCAAGAAAACAGTTGAAATGTTGAATTTTCATCAAAATAATTAAATTTGCAACCAAAGTCAAGAAAAAAAAAATTTAACCAAATTATTGAACTTTTTACAAAAATTGTTCAATTTCAACCCAAAAATACAAAGTTACACCCACAAAGGATGACTTTTCAACAAAATTGTTGCATTTTTATCAAAATAATTAAATTTTCAATCAAATAATTAAGTTTATAACAATAAAAGATGAATTCTCAATAAACAATATAATAGTCGAGTATTCAATGCCCGTATTTCTAAAATTCTTCAACGTAAATTTTCTCAAATAAACCATTTATTAAAATTTTTATGTTTTTTTTTCAGAAATAGCTGGTAATATGTACGAAATGTCTCGTTAGATTCGTTTTCGGTCAATCAATGCTTCAGGTAAAAAAATTATTTGACAAAAATCGCATTTTTTCATTTTTTCGAAAATAATGAAAGGTAAAAAAAATGATTACATAAAAGTTTACACATCTAGAAAAGTTCTAAAAAAATATCTTTTGCTCGTTTGGTTATATGTTGCATCGTTTACGAGAAAAAAATTATATTTAATGACAAAGAATTTTTCCTTGACTTAAAAATGGTGAAATTCCTATAATACTATTAGGATGCCTTTCTGTTATAAGCAGAAACTTTTTCAGTGTCGAAATTTTATTAATTAATAACAAAATAGTAGAAAAAATAAAAAAGATGTGGCTATTCGGAAAATTTTCATTATTTTTTTCATCGAATTTCAAAAACATGAAAAGAAGATTTTCAGGAAAAACCCTACATCTTTTTATTTTATCCAATATTTTTGAAAAGTGTCTTATAATCTAAAAAAGGCATTCTATCAGTTTTATTTGGGCCAAGCCATTTTTGAGGCAGAGAATTTTTTTAAAATATAATTTTTGATTTTTTCTCGTGAACGATCCAAGATATCACAAAAGAGTGGTGTTTTTGAGAAAATCAACTTTCAAACATTTTAGAAAAACGACCGAAAAACACAGGAATTCCCATGTCGAATAAAAAAGAAAATCCCAAATATGTAGCATTTTGAAAAAGCTTTATGTCAATTGCTGAGAATTCGCAGGTAAACCTCGAAAGATTGTAACAAATAAAAAAAAATACTGATACTAAATCATTCTGACACTATGATTAAGACACTTCCTAAAATTGTCCCTGATTTGAAATGGAATTGGTCGGGATCACTTTTTCAGTATACGTATACGTCCACCTTAAATTTGATTCTTTTTTAACTATATTTCAAAAGATCCTTTTTTCAATTTGTCTCTTTTTTCTCCCCATTATCACTCTAAGAATCTCCAGCCTCCAATGAGAACTCGATCACTGCCACCTTAGCAATATTTTTCCACGCGGAAACCTTAAACTATCGACCATGCTCCCACCTAAAAGAGGGGCCTCTTTCTCTGTATTAGAGATACCAAGAAGACCCTTAACCTGCTCCACACATCATTCAAGAAAAAGGATCAAGAAGAAGGCTGGATCAATTATCTGCACGAAGTATCGCGCGCCATGGGGTTCCGTTCCGCATCGCCTGCCTTCTTTTATCCCGCTTCCTCGCACAGAAAAATGCTGGTGTTAAATTTGTTGCATCTCTAGGTCTTAAAGTGAGAGTTTTCAGTCTCATATTTGCACCCATCCATTCATATCTATAGTATAATGATTCTTTCCCCATGATCGCAAGTGCCTATAGTACCATTTAAAGTGTCCCAGAAGGCGTCCTTTACCTCACTTCTTTCGCCACCAACTGGGGCGAAACACGCTATGATAAATAGTCTCTGGATTCCCACTTTCATTCTAACCCACAACAATCTGAGGGATACAAATCCACGCCCCTTGATATGCTGCGTTACGCTTTCGTTCATAATCACACAGACTCATTGACAACCATGTGACTCGCTATCTACTCCTGACCATAGTTCGAGTCCGTTATTTAACTCCCCATTTCCTATTATTGTACTGTCGCATCCCTTTTTCTTTCCAAACACTCCTTTCCAAGCATTCCAAACACCCAGTGTCCATTCATTGCCTAAAATGTGACCTTTACCTTCACCAGAATCATACCTTTCGTCAACCAAAGTTTCAATCCATTCCGAGGCTAATCTATTCTTTGTATTGCTCGTTGTTTAAAGTATATGCCCAACTACCAACTCAATGCGAGAAATGTATTTTGCGAGTAAAAATCATGTCGAAAATAATTAGCCAGTCGTCGTAAGGTGAAGAGTCAAGTTATAACTTCAGTCACCCCACTTCGGTCAATGGAGGGACAGAAGTAGTCATAGGGACATAACTAGAACCGAAGAAAGTAATTGTTGTAACTTACCATAAGTTATCGAAATGTTCTGAAAATTTGAAAAATTTTCAAATTGAACTTCCGGGCTCGTTCGGGTTATCGAGCCAGCTTAGACTTTCGTGTTTTCGGGTCAGGTTGCGAACCCGATACACAGAAAAACTAACGAGTGTCATAATTTTTCCTAGAAATGTTGCAAAGCCTATATTTATCATTAATAACATTTTTACTGTTCACAAACTCTCTTGCTTCATGTGTTTATTAATCTTTGACACGAGAAAAAGCTTTTACTCTCGTGATATTTTCTCGTACGGACGAGCCATTACTTATTCACAGGCTTTTAAGCAATACATTTTTTATAAATCCATGCTCCTTGCAATAATTGCAACTGTCTATAGAAAATTAGAAACATGTACAACCGTAAAAGATTTTGAAAATCAAAAACAGAATTATGTTGAAAAGCAGCGCATGATGTCCCTGAATATGCATAATTAATTTATAGCCCATTGAACCATTGTAATTTTAAAAAATTCTTATTTTTCTCCACTTTGTGCAAACAATCAGCAGGAAATATTTTGAAAATGGAAACAGACTAGGTCACGTTTACAATTTCAGAATAGGGCCTTCCCATTTTTATAACCTTTTTTAATTACTATATACATTCCTAAATAAGTCTATATATGTTTAAGAAGCAATTAGTTGTTTTTCACTATTGAACTAGGAAATATCTTGACTAATGGAATTAGTAATTTTTTACTGATCTTTAAAGGCCCAATTTTTGCAAATCAAATCTGTGAAATGTCACAAGTAATTAATTAAGTTTCAATAATTCTGATTTATTTATTATATTATGCAATAAAGTTATTATGCAATAAAGGCAATAAAGTATTTTTGGCGTAAGAAGAAAAGCTAAAATAAACATCTTTAATTCATCCTCATCCAAGGCAAGACCCTGTATGTGTATAATTAATTTAGAGTCCATTGATCTCCTAGAATTTTAAGATTATAAAAAATCGTACTTTTCTTAACTTTGCTCAAATAATTGGAAAGCAATAATTTTAATTTGGAGACAGGATACGTCACGTTTACGAGTACACTTTCGCAATATGACCTTCTTATTGTTTCAATAGACCTAAGAATGCTACACCATCGCGTTATTTTATTAAACAATTCTATTTTTAACGTCTTCCATTTTTATAATTTTTTAAAAATTATTATATACAGCCATAAATAAATTTATTTATTTATATGAAGCAGTTATTTGCAGTCCACTATTGAATTAGGAAATATCTCAACAAATCGAATTATTAATTTTCTACTAATCTTTGGTGACTCAATTTTCGCTACTTGAATTTGTAAAATATCCCTACTAATTAGTTAAATTTTACTAATTTTGATTGAGAGAGACCTCAACGTATCTTTTGCATAATGAAAAAAATCTATACAATTAAAATAACCTTCTTTAGGCACTCACCTTCATATTTTTTCAGGCTGATAGTTATTCCGGGCAAATTATTTTTAAAAAGTTTGCTCAATAATTGCAATTTTCTACGGAAAGTAAAATATACACTATACAACAAAAAAAAATGTGAAAATTGAAAGCAGAACTCTGTGGAAAATAAGTAGTGAAAAGGGGCCACACCACGTAGACATTTTGGGGGGAGGGGGATATGTCCAACATTTTTTTGCTCAAATTTCATGCATATCGCTCTCAAATTTTGTTGAAAAAATTATATTTTGACATTCCGCAAGCCCCATGAAGTTTAACACGTATTTCCCATAAGAAAAAAAGACGTTTTTGTTCATTTTATTCAGAATTGTCAATCGTATGTGAATCAAGTTGAAACTCAACGTTTCTCTTTACAGTTAGCTATAGAATAAAAGTAAATAATAACTTTTTGAATATCATCCCCATAAGTCTGTTTTATAGGGTCCCCAAAAAAACCATAAGTGCAAAAATTGGGTTTTGCGAGTTTTTGGGGATAATTATGATCTTTTCACGGTTTTTCGAAGACGAATTATTACTTGTACATAAAATACTACTTTCTACTGATAGTAATATGTTGACATAAATTATTTAAAGAATTTATAAATTGTTTAGAAATTTTCTCATAGAAATAGAGTTGGAAAGTCACGGTTTTTTCCGAATTTTTCAACTTATTTTCAAACATTTAGTTCGATCAAGGCAATGATCAAGTAAATTTAACAGAAAAAATTGTTTGAACACTTTATTAATATTTTTAATAATGTTCTCTTTGTAGAATGTTAGAAACATACGATTTTTTCTGAAATTTCAAACTTTTTGTCTATTACTGAAATTTAACCAAAATAATGGCTTAAATAAATTATTATTGTTTATAACTATTTTCTTCTATAGTAATACTAGATAATTACGGTTTTTTTCTGAAATTTTCTACTTTTTTCCACTTTTCATTTAGACCGAGGTAATAATCTCATTTGGTGGGATAATAATCAATGCAAGTTAATAATCATAATTGTTTAAACAATTGATTATGGCTCATAACTATTTTCCCTTAAAGTAATGTTAGAGTTGCGTTTTTTTTTAAATGGCTTTTTAGTTAGTTTAAACAATTATCCCTGTTAAATTGAATTAAGTATTACCTCACTATGTGAAAAGTTAACAAAAAGTGGAAAATTCCAGAAAAAGCCCCAACTATCAAGCATTACTATAGGACAAGATAGTTATAAACATTAATAATTTGTTTAAACAATTATGTTTGTTAAATCGTATTAATTTTTACCTCGTTCTAAGTGAAAAGTGGACACAAAGTGGAAAGTTTTAGAAAAAAATGCAACTTTCTAGTAATATTCTGAGAAAATATTATTCTAAATAATAAATTGTTTGAACTATTCTTTCTGTTGAAGTTAATGTATTATAGCTTCGCTCTAAAGTATCTTTTTCATAAGGAAAAAAGATATACAATTAAAATAACCTTCTTGAGGCACTCAAGTTCATAATTATTTAAGATGATACGTATTTAAGGCAAATAATTTTTACAAAGGTTGCTAAATAATTGCATTTTTCTATGGAAAATAAATAAAATATACAACCAAAAACAATTTTGAAAATCAAAAAAAGAACCCTGCGAAAAAGTAGAGCATGAAGACCCTAAGTATGTATGATTAATTTCGTGTCCATTTATCCATTGTAGTTTAAAGATTCTAAAAAATTATTTTACCTTTCTTAACTTTGTTCAAACAATCAGAAGGAAATGATTCTAAATTTGAGGCAGACTACGTCACGTTCAAAATTTCACAATGTAACCTTCTTATTATTTCAACAGAGTTAAGAATGTAACACACGCGTTATTTTACAAAACTTTTCTATTTTTAAATTTTTCCATTTTTAGAACCTTTTTTAAAATTATTATATGCAGTCCTAAGTAATTTTTTTTTATATCAAACAATGAGATGCTTTCCACTATTGAATTAGGAAATATCTCAACTAATCGAATGATTAATTTTCTACTAATCTTTGATGGCTTACGTTTCGCTAATCGAGTCTTTAAAATTTTAATAGAAATTAGTTATATTTTACTAATTTTTCATTGAGAGAGACCTCAAAGTATCTTTTACATAAGGAAAAAAGCTGTACAATTAAAGTAATCTACTTTGGGCACTCAAATTCATAATTTTTCAGATGATGCTTATTTTTAAATTACAATGGATCAATGGGCTATAAATTAATTATGCATATTCAGGCTATTTTTCAATAGAATTTTTTTGTCGATTTTCATAATTTTGTACGGTTGTACATTTTTCTAGTTTTCCATAGAAAATTGCAATTATTTAAGGAAGCTTGGATTTATGAAAAAAAAATTTCCTAAAAAGCTGTCAATAAATAATGGCTCGTCGCACGAGATCATGTCACCAAAGTAAAAAGTTTAAGTTTATTTCAAAGATTAATAAAAAAAAATAACTCAGTTATGTTAATGGAGGTTTTTATTTATAACAATTCTTATAAGAATAAAGAGAGTTTATGAAGAATAACAATGTTATTAATGGTAGATATAGGTTTTGCAAGAATTTTAGGGAAAACTATAACACTCGTTGGCCTTTTTATCAACAATTCATAACAAAAATAACAATTTTAACAACGAATTACGCCAATATTCTTCTAACAGATAGTTAACTCTTCAAATTATAAATGATAAATTTTCAACCAAAAATGGAATAGTTAAATTTTCATGTAAAAAATTAATTTGTTACGAAAAAAAACTAATTTTCAACAAAACAGTTAAATTTTCAACCAAAGACGTAAATCTTACAAATAAAATAAATTTGTATAAAAATAGTTTATCTTTCATCAAGTAGTTGCATTTTTAAACAAAAAGTCAACAGAAAATAGTTAAATTGAACCAGAAATACTAATTTTCTACAAAATAGTTGAATTGTCACCTAGAAAAGGTCAATTTTGAATTAAAAATATAAAATTTTAAACAAAAATGGAATAGTCACATTTGCAGTTAAGAAATTTAATTCTCAAACAAGAAAAAAAGAATTTTCAACAAAATATTTAAATTTTCAACCAAAGGTGATAAGTTTTGTCTAAAATTATGAATCTTCAACAGAAAATGTATTTTTAACAAAGTTGTTCAACTTTCAAAGAAATAGTTCAATTTTCAACCAAAAAAGATTAATTTTCAAGTAAAATAATGAATCTTCAAGAACAATTAAGTGAATTTTTAACAAAAGAGTTCAATATTCAACCAAGTAGTTGAACTGTCAACCAGAAAGATGAATTTTTCACCAAGAAGATTAATTTCCACCAAAAAAGAAAAATCATCAACAGAATACGTGAATTTTCAACCAAATAGTTGAATCTTCAACTGGAAAAGATAATCTTTTAAATAAAAATATCAACTTTAAAACTAAAAATGGAACATTGACAAAAAAAGATGACATTTCTACAAAAATATTAAAATTTTCAACACAGAAAGACGAATTTTCAACTAAATTGATCAATTTTCAATCAAAGAGATGAACTTTTAACTAAAATGATAAATCTTCAACAACAAAAAATAGTTTTGAAAGAAAGAGTTTAAGACTCAACCAAGTAGCTGCATTTTCAACCAAAAAGAGACATTTTCAACCAAGAAGATTAATTTTCTACCAAAAAAGAGACGTTTTCAACAAAATACATACTTTTTCAACCAAGCAGTTGAATTTTAAACTAAAAAAGAAACGAATTTCCAACCAAATAATTAAATTTCCAACCAAACAGTAGAATTTCGAACCAAACGAGATTAGTTGCTTACGAAAACTATAACAGTATACTTTTCAATTAAAAAGAATGAACTTTTAACCAAAAATATTTGGATTTTCTGAGTTTCTATCAATTCAATTCGCAAAAAAACGATAGACAGGAGAAAAGAAAATTTTTTTAAAAACGGGGAATAGGTGAAAGAGAGTGAACTCTGAAACATGAAAATGATTTTCATACTTTTTAAATTAGTTAGAAAAATGAATGTTCTACCAAAAAAAAAAAACAAATTTGCAACAAAATTGTTTGTTTTTTTCATCAAAAAAAATTATTTAAAAAAAATTAGAAGAATTCAATTTTTAGTTCAAACAACCAATTTTCAACCGAAAAATCAATTCTCAACAAAATAATGCAAGTTTACACCCAAAAGATGAATTATCTACCAAAAAAGATATAGTTTCAATAAAATATATAAACTGTCAACTAAAAAAGATAAATTTACAGACCAAGAATATAATAGTTCAATTTGCAGATAGAAAAGTAAATTTTAAACAAAAAAACGAGTTTTCAGCAAAATTCATTAATTTTCATCTAAAAATGTAAATTTTCAACTAAAAAGAAACGAATTTTCAACCGAAGAAATTAATTTTTAATCACAATGATGAATTTTCAACCAAAAATGTGAATTTTTGACCAAATAGTGGTATTTTCAACCCAAAAAATGAATTTTCTATCAACAAGAAAAACAAATTTGCAACTCAATAGTTTTTTTTCAACCAAAGAAATGAATTCCTAACAAAAAATAAAATAGTTAAATTTCTACAAAACAGATAATTTTTTAACGAGAAAAATTAACTTTCTATAAAAAAAAGGTAAATTTTCCACAAAAAATGGAATATTTAAAGTGAATTTTTAACTAAAATGATGAATCTTCAACTAAAAAAATGATTTGTTAACTAAATTCATGAATTTTCAACTAAAAAGATCACTTTTCTACCAAAAATAAAAATAGTTAAATTTTCAGTTAGTAAAATAAATATTCAACCAAAAAAGAAACGAATTTTCAACAAAATAGTTAACTTTTCAACCAAAAAGATTAAGTTTCAACTAATGAGAGAACTCTTCTACCAAAAAAAGTCTGATTTTCAACAAAGAGTTGAATTTTCACCTAAAACAGATACATTTTCAAATAAAAAGATAATAGTTACATTTTCAGTAAAAAATAAACTTTCAATAAAATTAAAATAAATTTTCAACAAAATAGTATAATTTTTAACTAAGAACGATAAATTTCTATCAAAAAAGATAAAGGACCCTGCACCAAATGTATAGAAAAAAGCCTTATGATAAAAAATTCTAAAAAAAATTTTTTCTTGTATTTTCGAACCTGCAAACTGAAAATTCGAGAGAAAAATGTCAGAAAGATGGACAGTTTTGAGACAAACACTTGTCCAAAGTTTCGATTTTTACATGTATTTTAATGG
>CAKNYM010053245.1:58002-87292 GCA_932195095.1 Andricus curvator
TGCTGATGATGATGGTCGATGAACAAAATACAAATCATCATTGAAATTAAATTGCGATAAAAATGCCTAAAATAAAAAGCACTCTGAGAGTCCGGAGGCATCGAGCACTCGGCAGTATCCCATATTTACGCGGTGAAAGTGCAAGTAAGTACTTATATTAATTATAAATAATATTTTCACATAAAGATTACATGTGACTTCTAACCTAAAAATTGAGAAAACTTTTTCATCGAATTATCGAGTGTAAATATATTGTTGATGTATGTAATGATGTTTAAAACTTTGATTTACAAAACAAGCATGGCGGACGTAAATTGAAAAATTATTGTATATAGATGATGATGACGCTGATGATGAGGAAGAATCAGAACCCGGCGAGATAATCAATGAAATACCTCAATTTGGAAATGTGGATCAGATCACTGGAGAAAATATTTTAAATCAGAATCTTGTAAGGGAAAATGAAAATGACCATGTCGCCGAAGTTGAGATTACCACAGATTCTGGTAGTAGTTTGAGAAATGATAACTGGCTGGGAATCGATAATAAACTAGGGCCAAGCCTGGGCCAAGCTGGGCGATCGAGCCTGGCAATATAACCTGGCCCTGGCCAGATTTGGCGTTTCATTCAAGCTTGGCCCAGGCTAGATTGCCAGGCCAGGGCCTAGTTTTGCCAAGCCTGGGCCATGACCAAATTTCTACACGGGTATGTATCATTTCAATAAATTTATATTATTACAATTCATAATATGCATTGATATTAGAAAAAGACGTATTTTTCTTGTCTTGTTTTTATAATTGAAAAAAGTGCGCATCCTATTAAAAAAACAATTTTGTTATTATGCATTTTATTGCAACTTTTGTCGTTTTTCCATAAATTGTAATTTGTTTATGTTCAATGTTATTTTTTTACGATTAGAACCAAAAATATGCATCCTAGCGTAAAGTGGTTCTAAGAAAATTTGTAAATGTAATTCAGGCGAAAAATGTTGTTAGATAAAATGTTATTGTAGCGTGTATCGTTTTTCCAAAAAGTTAATTTTTTTTATTTTAAATATATTTTTATAACAAAAGTTTATAAAAAATTTTGTACATCATTTCTAAGTTGAACAACTTTTGTCTATTAATTTTTTTTCGCGTCTTGTGTGGTTTTTCCAAAAATTTAATTTTTTTATTTTTAATGCAATTATTTATGATTAAAACAAAAACTATGCATTCTATCAAAAAGTGATTGCTAATAAATTTGTAGATCTTTTTTAAATGTACAATTTTTGCTCGATTCATCTTTTTACGTACCTTGAATTGTTTTTCCAAAGATTTAATTTTTCTATTTTTTCTATTTTTAATGCTATTTTTTACGAATAAAACAAAAACTGCGCATCCTATCAAAAAGTGACTCATAACAAATTTGTAGATCTTTTTCCAGTGCACAATGTTTGTCTACTCATCTTCTTTTGTATCTTGTATATTTTGACCGCAAAATGGAATTTTTCATTTTTCATTATTTTTTTGTGCGATAAAAATTTGAATTTTCGTTTTTTCATGAAAATTAAAAAAGTTCTGATAACAATATTGTAGGGTGTTTAAAAAGAAACATTTTTTTCTCTTGATTTTTTTTCATATCGTGCGCTGTTTGGCTTAAAATGTTCATTTTCATTTGTTTTTTGGAATGTTGTAAATGCTATAACTCCAGTAATTTTTGTTTTATCAAAAAAAGTCATGGAAATAAATTGTTTGTCTTTTTGAGTACTACGAAAATCCGTACATAGAATTTTTTAATTGGGAAAAAAAGTGGTCTCAAAAATTTTGAAAAAGCGCTCACTTTTTGAATTTTTATCCAAAATGGCTGGCTAACGAACTTGACCTTCATTTTAGGACACTTGAAGAGTATACGAAAGCCCAATCCAATCTGTCAATTCTGTCAATTCAATACACACATGCAGACAGACACATTCGTGAAAACCTGTTTTTTGGGTTCAGAATATCTCAAAACGTGGACATTTGACAAAAATGGAGGGGGTCGAATTTTACACAAATCTAATACCTTCTCTGATGCGAATTTAACAATTTTGTTATTAAACATTTCATTGCAACTTGTGTCGTTTTTTCATATATTTAATTTGTTTATTTTTAATGTTATTTTTTACGATTTGAACCAAAAATACACAGCCTAGCGTAAAGTATAAACAAAAGTTTATAAAAAAATTGTAGATCATTTTTGGTTGAACAACTTTTGTCTATTAATTTTTTTTCGTGTCTTGTGTGGTTTTTCAAAAAATTTAATTTTTTTATTTTAATTCGATTATTTATGATTAAAACAAAAACTACGATCCTTTAAAAAAATTATTTATGACAAATTTTTATAGCTCTTTTTTGTGTGAGCAACTTTTGTCTAGTAATTTTTTTCATAGCTTGTGTCGCTTGCTCAAAAATTTAATTCTTTCATTTTTAATTTTATTTTCAAGGATTAAAACAAAAACTATGCATTCCATCAAAAAGTGATTCCTGATAAATTTGTAGATCTTTTTTGAATGCACAATTTTGGTCTGTTCATCTTTTTAGGTACCTTGAATTGTTTTTCCAAAGATTTAATTTTTCTATTTTTTCTATTTTTAATTCTATTTTTTACGAATAAAACAAAAACTACGCATCCTATCAGAAAGTGATTAATAACAAATTTGTAGATCTTTTTGGAGTGCACAATTTTCGTCAATTCATCTTTTTTCGCATCTTGTATATTTTGACCTCAAAATGGAATTTTCGATTTTTCATGAAAATTAAACAATTCTTATAACAATATTGTAGGGTGTTCAAAAAGAAACATTTTTTTCTCTTGATTTTTTTTCATATCGTGCGCTGTTTGGCTTAAAATGTTAATTTTCATTTGTTTTTTGGAATTTTGTAAATGCTATAACTCCAGTAATTTTTGTTTCATCAAAAAAAGTCATGAAAACAAATTGTTTGTATTTTTGAGTACTACGAATATCCGTACATAGAATTTTTTAATTTGAAAAAAGTGGTCTCAAAAATTTTGAAAAAGCGCTCACTTTTTGAATTTTTATCCAAAATGGTTGGCTAACAAACTTGACCTTCATTTTAGGACACTTGAAGAGTATACCGAAGCCCAATCCAATCTGTCAATTCTTTCGAAAGTTATCGTGCTGACAAAATAAAAATCTACATACCCACACACCCACATACAGACACATTCGTAAAAACCTTTTTTTTTGGTTCAGGGAGTCTCAAAACGTGGACATTTGACAAAAACGGAGGGGGTCAAATTTTACACAAATCTAATACCTTCTCTGATGAGAATATAAAAACTAGACAAAATGGATTTCCAAGGGCCCTAAAAGCTTCGAGAGTTCGCCACGCGAGTTTGCACCTTTTCATTTGGTCTCTCCGAGATAAAACCTTGTCATTTGGACACGTTGACATGTACACACGAGTAGGTGAGATTTTCCCTTTCCCTTATATTTTTGCCCCATCCAACGAACTTGATTGCACCAGAAGGCTACTATCGCGCCGAACCTTTGGTAACGGAATACCGACCGTAAGCACGCAGAGAAACATGGCTAGACAGCAACCCTGAGAGCTTTGGGGAAAATCGAATTTGCACGTTTTCGAGCTCGTAAACCAGATTTCGCCTTGCGGCTTCGTGAAAGAAATTCATTCCCGAGTTTTGTTGCGAGAAAGCATTGCTGACGTCCAAAGCCGGGCTAACGGCCTCGAGGCTTTGGTGCATTGATTTTGCGCGGGAATTAATTCAATTAGGAGTCGGGAATTTCAATTTGGAGAGGATGATACGAACAGAATTCCGAATCAAATAAAGAAAGTGTTGTGATTTATTTAATGAACTTTAGGTAATCTAATTAACATTTTGAGAATGTTAATTAAGTAGAATTTTCAATGGATTTTATTTAATTGATATGCAAAATTTTAAACCTTGCACTAATTAAAAATCCATGCCTTCCTGAACGATCGTCAGGTTGTTTAAAATATGAGCTCAAAAATTGGTCACTGACCAACTTATAGAGTTGATTTTTTTGTTCTTTTGGGGACACAATGTAAACATGTAAACTGCCGTAAGAGAAATAAAAAAGATAATGTTTAAAGGTAGCTTAAAGTTTTTGGACGCTTAAATTGAATTTTCAACGAGAAAGTATGAATTCTCAACAAAAAATGTAATAGTTGAGATTACAACCAACGAACTCTTTAATTTTAAATTAAAAACAATTGAATTAAACCAAAAAAGACGAATCTTCAAGTAAGGAAGATTTTAGTTGAATTTTCAACAAAAAAGTTCATTTTCAATCAACAAAGATAACTTTTAACGAAATAGTTCAATTTTAAACAAAATAATTACATTTTTACTTAAATAGTAGAATTTTCAACAAAAATAATTAACTTTTAACCAAAAATAGTACCATTTTCTTATTGGGTTCTATTACTTCAGTCCCCATTTAAGCGAAAAAAAGAGAGAAAGGGTGGTAGGTTTAAAAGGTTCGCGGAACAAATTTCCGAAAACAAAATTGACATTAAAAAATTCTGGAAGACTTAAATATATTTCTTAAATTAAAATTTTTGAAAAATTAGGTTTCTTGATCAGAATTTAAAAAGGAAAGAAACTATACTCTTGAGAATACTGGGCTCCTGAAGGTTTTCCTGAGCCTTTGTGCACCCAAGAGGGGGACGTAATTGGAAATAATTGTGTCTGCTGATTGATTAGATCGAAATTTGAAATTCAGAAGAGAATATTTTAATGTAAAAGCGACTAATTAAAAATAAATTAAAACGCAATACCCTACAAATTGATAAAGATTTCGTTGAATTATAATCTTGATGAAATAGTTACAATGCTAACAATATACATGTTTTTCTATAACTTTATATATTATCTTTTATTTGACAACAAAAAAGAAACGTCGCGGAAAGACGCTAAATTATCTTCTGGTAAGCGTTGTCTTAAATCAAGATAACTACGAAAGGTATGTACAAACCGGCTATTACAATTCATAAAAAAGTCGAGTACAAACAATTGTTACGAAACATTTATACTATATATTTTTTTCATCTTGCAATATTTTTCGGAGGGCAGAGAACTATAATCAAGTAAAAATCCAGTGATAAAAAAATGACTCGACTTTTATTTAAACTTGGCTTAGCCATTCTGTTTTTTCTTGTTCATATAGAAAAGCAAATAAGAAAAACAAATATTTTTTTAAATAAATAAAGTTTATTGGAAGAAATTTAATGTGAATCTTTGTAACTAAATAAAATACTTATTGTTTAATAAAAGTTTAATAAAAATATATGATTTCACAACTGCAAACAACTGTATTTAAGTCACCACTTTATCAAAGATTTATGAAATTGTGTAACATGATGAGGTGGGAAATAAAGTATATATTCGCGATTTACCCCTAAAAGATTCATGTAAATCTAAAAAAATATGAAGCTCGTGTTGGGTACTCTCCTCTTAACCTTTGTGGTTTTCTTCAATTCTATTGGTATGAAAAATCTTTAAAAACTAAATTTCGATATTAAAATAATAAAAAAGACACGGAATGTTTTTTCAAACACAATTTTTAAAATGAAAAAATTTGTTATACAAGGAATTAAAGAAAAATGTTTTTTTAAAGCATTTTTCAACTATAATGTTTTTTGTACAATCTTAAAGTATTTCAAAACAAAATCTTGTTTGATTAAAAAATTTAACTATTTAGTTGAATATTCGTCTTTTCGGTCTGAAAATTAATTTCCTTTTGTAGAAATTTATTCTTTTTTGGTTAGAAATGCAAATGTCTGGTGAAAAATTAATCTGGTTTGTTTGAAGATGAATTTTTTTCTTGAATATTTAACTATTTTGTAGAAAATTCTTATTTTTGCCTCGAAAATTCAACAATCTGGTAGAAAATTCAACTATTTGGTCAGAAGTTGATCTACTTTATTGTGAATCCATTCCCTTGTTTGAGATATAACTATTTTCTAGAAAATATTTTTTTTTGGACGACTAGCCACAGCCTTTTTTTTAATACATTTTTTTCGAAATTTTTTTTTTTCAAAATTTTTTTTTACAAAATCAAAAAATATTTTGTTTCAAAATTTGGTTAAGACTTAAATTAACGTCTCAATAGGCTACGAAACTCTTTCTTGTAGGCGCTTGGTGCCTGCTTCGACTAATTTTTTTTTTAATTTGAAAATTATATTTTTTTCAAACAGAAATTTAACAATTCAATTTTTGGCTAAGAGCTGATCTTTTCAATATTAAAAATTTAACTATTCGGTTGAAAATTGTTTAATTTATGTACTGAAAAATCTTTCTTGGTTAAAATTTCAACTCGTCTTGGAAATTCATCTCTTTTGGAAAAATTTCATCTTTTTTTGTTACAAATTAAACTTTTTGGTTGGAAATGAATCTGTTTTGGCTGAGGATTCAACTATTTTGTTAGAAATTAGTTTTTTTTATTAAACTCAACTATTTTTCATGTAGAATGAAAATCTTTTTTAGGTTAAAATATCAACCATTACACTTTTTACTGAGAATTCGGAGCAAGTTTAAAAGATATTTAGAAGTTTTTATAAGATTGAAAAAATGGAAATTTTTTAGAGACTTTAAAATTGAAAAAAGGAGATCTTTTATGATTTGAAAAAAAAAGTTTTCAGCCATTTTTAAGGGTTTGAAAAGAATGAAAAAGTTTTCTTAAGATTCCAGGGAAAACTTCACATGATTTCTTACTTTAGAAATTAATTTGAAGAGAAAATTGAAGGAAATTCTAAAACTCATATGATATTCCAAAATTTCGAAAAAGAGTGTGGAAGATTTAAAAGCTACATTTTTTTATTTTGCAAGATGACAAGATTAAAAAAAAAAATAACTAAGTTTAAATGATATTCAGAAGTTTTGAAAAGATTTTAAAAAAGTTTTATTTTAAACATTTTTAAACAAGATGCAAATTTTTGAAAATTTTGAACAAAGAGTTAAGAAGCTTTTAAGAATTTTAAACCATTTCAAGTGTTAAAAAAATCTCTCAAGATTCCAGGGAAAATTCCAAATAATTTTTTATTTTGAAAATCAATTTAAAGAGAAAATTTAAAAATATTTCCAGAATTGTCAAAAAAGACTCTGGAAGATTTGAAGGCAAATTTTTAATTTTAAAAATTTTTTTTAAGCAATTCGAATCATTTTAAAAGATATTTAGAAAGAATTTCAGAACTTTTAAAGAGATTAAAAACATTTTCAAACTTTAAATGGTTTACGAAAGTTTATCAAATATTTTTAAGTTCCTACCAATCTTCTAAAAACCCTAAATATTTCTTAAACTGACTATAATTTTTCCTAATATTTCCATTAAGACGTTAACTGAGTCGCTCAAATCTCCCCCTCTCTACTTTTCCTTATCCAACTTCACACCCACTCTTCTACTTCCCCTCCCATACTCCCACCCCTTACTTCTGCACCTTCCCCTCACAACGCTTGTCCACCCATACCCTACCATTTCCCTATTACCCCTACTCTCCCCATAACGACTTCTCACATCCCATACTCGCCCTCCCATACTTTCCCTACACCACTTCTTATTTCCCCTCCTCTTTTTCTCCCTCCAGGAGAAAATTAAAACAAAAATCATCAAGATTCTAAATTATTCGGCTCAATTCCTATGCGAATCCGCACTGGATATTCGAACTTCGAAGATACACTTTTCCGGCTCATGAACCAATTCTAATAAGATTAGGCAATATGGAAATATGGAAATGAGTAGGGTTTTCGCATTGGCCAGAAAAGAAGTCAATGAAACTCCAGTAGGTAGATGCCGCTCAATCAGGTTCAATTATAGAGTAGAGCATGTAACCCTCGTGTAAAGCAAAACCCTCTACATTATTAATTTAATTAGGAAAATGTTAAACTAAAATATATTGTTTGTGATCGGAAGTCAGACAAAAATGCATTCCAATACATGATGTTGTAGTTTTCAAATGCTGGTATTGTAATATGGCCAAAAATATATTGTAATATTGCCACACATGTAATGTAATGTTGCGGAAGGAAGTTTATAGAAAATCGAATTTCGCAGGCATGGAGAATCGAAACCTGACCGCCAAGCTCTAAGTCGAGTGTGTTACCACTAAACTAGCAAGGCACATTTCTCATTTTATTTAAATAGTGGATCAGTTATCCGCTAGACTAGTTTTTACAAAAAAAAAGCATACGTGATTTTTGTCTTTTTTCGCTCAGAATGACCGTGAGATATCCCAGAAGTTAAAACAGAAAAAACCGGGAGGTGCAAGCTCTTTTGGGTTGAACTCAGTCGAGACCCACCATATGGTGGGATCAACAGTATACAGCCAAGAAAAAAGATGAGAAAACGATCTAGAAAATCTAGAAATCTAGGCTCTAGATAAAATTCCATTTAAAAGTGACAATTGGTGAATTTATCAATAAAATTGGGAAAAGGGGACATAAAGCGAGACGTAGGAGAGGAAGCTAGAGAGAATATTTGAAAATAATGCAGAAAAATTACAAAATGAAGAAGAGCGGAAACGAATGTCGTAGTGGAAGAAATTGTACAATGGGTGGATATAATAAATAAGGAGTTTAGGGAAAGTAAAAGTAGCAGGAAGCAAAGAGATTCAGAAATTATTTTTCATTGAAGTACGATCAAGCAGGAAAGATTAAAAAATTGTAAGAAGTGGGGAATGTAGAGGAGAGTAGTCGTCTGCAGAATGGAGGGCAGTCTTAATACCATTACTATATAAGAAAGGAGGTAAAGAGGTAGTAAACTATAAAGTAAACTGTAAAGGTATTACGATTTTGAATACAGCAAAAGGTTTTAGAAGGAGAGGATACACAAGGATGAAGATTTAAAGGAAGGACAAGAGGACACAAACATCAAATAATGATAGAGGAGAGAGACCATAAGGAAACTCAAAAGCAGGGTAGTCCAGATAAAATGCATAAGCTGCTAAGGAGTAAGGGAACATTTGAATTTGAAAGGAGGAAGTAAAAGCACAGGAGTAATAGAGTGAGAGGGGGGGAGGGAGGAAGAGCGAGGCATTGGTGGAAATGTTGTGTGGAATGGTAGTTATAGAGGCATTATAAAAAACTGATTGCATATAAAGTGGGTGTAACATATAGATAAGAAGAACAGGATCAACTAAAACTAATCGTTGTTGTTTCCAAAAAATTGAAAACCAAAGGTCTAATAGCAGGGATGTCCCTCACTTGCTTCTCTTCCCCTTCTCCAAGCGTTCCTCCGTGCCTTCTCCTTGCATGTTCATTCTTTCTCTCGTTCGCTCTCTACCGAAAGCGGTAAGAGAGGGGATTGAAGAGTGACAGCTTTTACTCTTTACTCTTTCCGTGGACAAATATGGTCTCTAGTGTAAAAAGAGATAAAATAGGAGAAAGAAGGAATGAGTCAGAGGAACTAAAAGAACTCGGGCACTTTTGTAAAGGAATATAAATTTAAGGATATAATTTAGTTTGAAAGCAGAAAAATTTTTTGCAGACATGTTGGGAGCTCGAGAACGTGTTTGGTCCAGTGCAAATAAAGCTATCTAGTTTAAACAAGTGGGTCGTACATCTTCGGTCTTCCGAGATCCTTTTCCCAGCCATAAACGTAGACACTGATGTATACAAACGAACGCACACGCATCAGCGGTGCGGAAGCGCAAGGTAAATGCGCTTTATACCGTCTACGCATAAGCATAGCCCCACATCCGACGATAACGCGAAACAAAGAGATCCGGAAAGTCGGTTTTAGCTTATAAACGCGGGGTCCTGTTTTAAATCTCGAAGGAACGTCTGCTTGGATAAGCTCCTCAAAGATATCTGCAATTTCTCGTAGCCTGCCACTGAACCTCCGAGAACAAAGAGGAACATTTTTTTCCGGATAAATCCCAGTGAATTTTATCGAGATGAACTTCTCCCTTCTTGGGCGTCTACTTTTTCAAGCGATTCGCCTTCGAAGATTTCACTTGGAATTAATCACGAAACTCTTTGCAGACTTGAAAGTGACTGATATATATAGAAGGGGTAACATCCCAAGTCGAGTCGGAAAATTGGTTTCCCTCAAAGGGCCGTCCATAAACTACGTTATCAATTTAAGGGGGGGGGGGTCTCGCAAAAAACTAAGCTTGGGAACAGGGGCAGAAGATGCGGGGGGGGGGTCAAGAGAAGTAACATTAAGAACTTAGATAACGTTTAGTACGTTTCTTGATGATAAATTTTAACAAAGTTTGCGAATTTTGCGAACAGTGCCCCTCCAAAAGTACAGTTAAATAATAACTTTGGCTTAAATGACAACTGACTTAATAGAACCCAATAAGAAAATTCAAGTATTTTTGGTAAAAAGTGCATTCTTTTCAGTTGAAAAGTCAACTATTATATTCTTGATTTGGAACTCATCTCGTTTGGTTAAAATATATACTTTTTGCTTCAAAATGTAATTGTTTTGTTGAAAATGCAACTATTTTGTTGAAAGGTCATTTTCTTTGGTCAAAAATTCAACTACTTGGTTGAAAGTTGAGCTACTTTGTTAAAAATTCATTTTTTTCTCTGAAGATTTATCTCTTTGGTTGAAAATTTTACTCTTATCTTGAAAATGTTACTATTTTTGTTGAAAATTCGTCTTTATATATACCATTAAACCATTTCCCTTTCAGGGTAGGCGTGACACTACCCGATTCGGGTAGTGTTTCTAGGTTTTTCTTGTAGTTATAAATAACTACAAGTGTGGGCTCACCACACCCACGATGTGCCAACAGCACTCATGTCAGTATTCTTGAATGGTCACCCATCCAAGTACTAACCGCGTCCAACGCTGGTTAACTTCAGTGATCTGACGAGAACTGGGTTTTTCAGCGTGGTATGGCCGTTGGCCTTTCTTTTACAAAATTCAACTATTTTGATAGAAAATTTGAATGAAAATTAACTTTTGTGTTAATAATTCCATTATCCAAATATTATGTTAATAGTACATCTCTTTGGTTGAAAATTTAACTATTTTGTTGAAAATTAGTTGTTTTTTTGTGATAATTTTTAACTGAAAATTTATATTTTTAATTAAAAATTGATCTTTTGTAGTTGAAAATTCAAGTATTTGGTTGAAAATTCATCCATTTTTGTGAAATGTGCAACTATTTGGTTGGAAATTAATCTTTTTTGGTTGAGGATTCAACTCTTTTGTTGAAAATTCGTCTTTTTTGGTTGAATTCAACTATTTTTCATTATAAATGAATATTTTTCCCTGTTGAAATATCAACTATTACATGTTTTGATAAGAATTATTATTTTTTTTTTGAAGATTTATCATTTTGGTTGAAAATTAAACTATTTGCCTGTAAATTAACTTTTTCGTTGAAAATTAATATTATCGGGTTATAAATTCAACTGCTTTGTTAAAAACTCGCCTTTTTTGGTAGAACATTCATATTTTTGGTGAAAAATTTACATTTTTTATTGATTGTTAAACTTTTTGTTGAAAATTCATTTTTGTTGTTGAAGATTCATCATTTTAGTTGAAAATTCATCTCTTTGGTTGAAAATTTGACTATTTTGTTGACATTTTCTTTTTTTTTTTGTTAAAATATAATTTTTTTGTCTGAAAATTTAACTAATTTATCTTTTTTCGTCTTTTTTGGTAAAAGAATAATCTGCTTTGTTAAAATTTAATCTTTTTTGTTGCCATCCAACTCTTTTGTTAAAAATTATTCTTTTTTGTTGCATTCAACTGGTTGAAAAACGTTTTTTTTTTGGTTTGAAAAATAATTCATTAAACTGAAAATTTAACTATTCCATTTTTCGTTTAAAACTCATCTTTCTTAGATAAAAATGCAACTTTTGTTTGAAAGTTCATGTACTTTGTTGAAAATTAGTCTTGTGGTAGAAAATTAATCTTCTTGGTTAAAAACTCATCTTTGAAGATAAAAAATGCAGCTATTTGGTTAAAAATTGAACTATTTTGTTAAGGTCATCTTTTTTGGTCGAAAATTCAACTTTCTTGTTTGAAAATAAAGTTTTTTGTTCAAAATTCAACTGTCTTATAAAAAATTCTTCTTTTTAGCTTAGAAATGCAACATTTTTGGTTGAACTTTGATATTTTTTCTTCGGAAATTCGACCATTTAGTTGAAAATACATCTTTGTAGGTTTAAATTTTAACTCTTTTGCTTGAAAGTTCAACCATTTGGTTGTTAATGTAACCGTTTAGTTAAATATTAATTTTTCATCAAAATTATGACGTCATAGATATATAATGGCCATTGCATACCTGTGACCTTGAAAAGCGACACTTAAGGTCGATAAAGTCCCTCTTCTCGCCCTTGGTACATAATATACTCTTTTTGTTGGAAAATGGCATAAAGGCTATAGAATAATGAAAATTATCTACGAGTGAGGATTTTAGGTGATATGTGTCCCAAGTGACGAAAACAAGTCCCTTTAACTAGAGGATATATTCGGTTAATGAGATTTGCTCCCACCACATAGAAGTCGAGTAAATGCGGTTTACGTTTTTAAATTGAGCTCGTTTTTTAAACGTGATCCCTAAAGGGGGAACCGCAATGAAAAAGGTGGTATCTATACATTTAAAGTAGCAGTGAGATTTACTTTTGGAGATTAAGTTCACTCACTGAAAAGTACTGCCGCCGAAAAACGGTTACTACTGATAAAGAACCAATCTATTTGCTGAAAAGAGCACCAACTGGAAATTGCTTTTACCAATCTAACTGAGAGTTTAATCGATGCTGACTGATTGTCTATCGCCGCTTTTTAACTTTTTTCAAAAATGTTGGATCAGTTTAAGTAAATTTTTGCATACTTCAGTTTTAGGTATTATAGTGATCTTCTATCCTTTGACGGCATTATATTAAAGCGTGTATAAAGTGTGAAGTATGAGCCACCCCTTTCAGGATAAACACCCTCCTCAAATGCCAAATACCTCAAAAATCTCTTTTATATCCTTTCAAGTGTTTTAGCATGTGATACAAATTTCGGACACCATATCACAGGTTCATACTCTAATTTTGAAAGTACAATTCTACTATGAAACATTAATAATTTTTGCCTTTTTTAAAAATTCTTACACGTCCCGAACAAATATCCAAACATTTTACTTGCTTATTTACTCAAGATTTCACTATGATCTTTAAATCTTAATTAAGAGATAAAATTGATTTCTAGATCGTGCATGGACTCCTCTACTTAATTGAACATTGTTAAGTTCGTTATTAAAGATGATTAAATTCAAAATTCTACACTGTTAAAAAAATCTGATCGAAATTTAATATACATGTGAGTAAAGTCATTTGCACATACCGTACATTAATTTTAATATACCATCATGTTGTAAAATTAATATACATGTATATTAAAGTCGGTAAAACAGAATGCGTGAAAACAACAAGTCCTTTGATACCTTCAGATCTTGTCAAATTTAAAAAAATAAAGCAATAACCTTACATTCGTCGACTAAATTCTTACTTACAATTAAAGTGCAACGTACGGGTGGAATTATTCCTAAAAGTCGCTGCGAATGTTAGAATTTTAACGTGAGTACAGGTGCTTGGAGGTTAGGTTTCTTAATTATTTGTTTAATTGAACTTGTCTCTGAAAAACCAGTGTAGTTTACATTCATCTAGGAGAAAATATTCTTTTTGATCATTTATAATTGAAAATTGCTGCCAGAATTGTTTTTAATTTTTGTAAAGTGCAAATATCGGACTTTTCTGATAAATGATCAATATGCGGTATATGAAATTTAATAACATAGTCTCTTAATGGCGATTCAGTATACCCAGATATTAGATTTAATATACAAATGTATATTAAATGTATATTAAAATTGCAAACATTTTTAACAGTGTAGAATACGTATACTGAACCTTTTTTCTAGATTAAGCGGCAGCTGATTCTTCAAACACCATTCATAGTTAATAGGCAAGTAGAATCTAAAAATGTCCTGATTCAGGTGATTCAATTTGCTTCCGTTTTATAAAAGAGATTGCTTCTCGCTTTTTTTAGACATGACGAGGACACATTTCTCGACTCGATTCTATATCGAAAGAACGTCGGAAACCACATAACACGAACGAAGAATGGATGACCCCGCGAGATACCGGGTGTCTCAAAAGAGAGGGAAACTGGTTTGAACGAGTACTGTGTACCACCTGTAGCAGGGAGAACATCCTAGCAAGCCGGCCCACTTATGTAAACAGTTTTGCGTGAGGTGAGCAGGTTGGGTGTCTGTAGGCGTGCGACACTGGTACACATTATGTATGTACATACATTGTACATACTCCACTCGTGCAATACCCACTTCCCCACAAGGGTTGCTCTCTGTACGTACAGTCCCAGGAATTTACCAAGACATCTTCTCAATGAGAACCATTTCAACTCCTTTCTTCCCAAACCGAAAAGATTCATTGCGAGCCATTTAGTTCGTTTTTTATAATAAGAAGTATAAGCTCCTCCCTGGATGGCGAATTTATATTTACATTTGAAAGCATCCAGGTTTATAAGATATTACACTTCAAGGCATTCAAATAGGAATCGGAATAGGAAGGATTGAAGCATATGAAGCTGAAGGGTTCTGGTTTCAAATTTTTCGAGAATTGTTCTGAAGATGTTCCCTTGAGGCCGAATTTATATTTACATTAGCAAGCATCCAGATTGTTGAGGGTTTTGATTTGAAAATGTTAGAAGATAGTTCTGAAGACGTTCAAAAGTGAAAGAAATGAGTTGAAAGTGTAAAATCCCTCGATGCCAAATTTATATTTATATTTGAAAGCATCTGGATGTTTAAGGGTTCTAATTTAAAAATAGTAGAATATTGTTCTGAAGATGTTCCAAATTAAAAGAAACAGAAGTCATGAGTGAAAAGTCCTTTGATGCCAAATTGATATTTACGTCTGAAAGCATCCAGATTTTAAGAGTTTAATTTGAAATTCGTAGATTATGGTGAAGATGTTCAAAAATTAAAAGAAACAAAAGTTGAGAGCGGATAGTCTCTTGATGCCGAATATATATGTACATTTTGAAGCATGCAGATGTTTAAGGATTTTAATTTAAACATTTTAAAAGATAGTTCCGAAGACGTTTAAAAGTGAAAGAAATAAGAGTTGAAAGTGTAAAGTCCCTTGATGCCAAACTTATATTTAAATCTAAAAGAATCCAGATGTTTAAGGGTTCTCATAGGAAAATTGAAGAAGATTGATCTAAAGATATTCAAAATTAAAAGAAACAAAAGTTGAAAGTTGAAAGTCCCCTGATGCCGAATTTATATTTAAATTTTCAAGCATGCACATGTTTCCAAATTTATATTTACATCTGAAAGTATCTACATGTTTAAGGTTTTTGATTTTAAGATTGTAGAAGATGTTCTGAAGATGTTCGAAATTAAAAGAAACAAAAGCTGAAAGTGTAAAGTCCCTTCATTTCAAATTTATATTTACATCTGAAAGCATCTTAATGTTTAAGGGTTCTGATAGGAAAATTGAAAAAGATTGTTCTAAAGATGTTCAAAATTAAAAGAAACAAAAGTTTATAGTGGAAAGTCCCTTGATGCCGAATTTATATTTACATTTTCAAGCATGCACATGTTTCAAAGGTTTCGATTTTAGAAAATTAGAAGATTGTTCCGAAGATGTTTCAAATTGAAAGAAACAAAAGTTGAAAGTTCATTGATGCCAAATTTATATTTACATCTGAAAGTATCTACATGTTTAAGGTTTTTGATTTTAACATTGTAGAAGATGTTCTGAAGATGTGCGAAATTAAAAGAAACAAAAGCTGAAAGTGTAAAGGCCCTTTATTCCAAATTGATATTTGCATCTGAAAGCATCTGGATGTTTAAGGGTTCTTATTTGAAAATTGTTGTGAAGATGATCAAAATTAAAAGAAACAAAAGTTTAGAGTGGAACGTCCATTCGTGCCGAATTTACAGGTGTTTGAGGGTTCTGATTTGAAAATTACAGAAGATTGTTCTGAAGATGTTCCAAATTAAAAGAAAAAATGTTCAGCGTGTAAAGTCCATTGATGCCAAATTTATATTTACATCTGAAACCAACCGGATTTTTAAGGTTCTGATATCAAAATTGCAGAAGAATGTTCTGAAGATGTTCGAAATGAAAAGAATCAAAAGCTGAAAGTGTGAAGTCCTTTCATTCCAAATTTATATTTACATCTGAGAGCATCTGGATGTTTAAGGGTTCTGATAGGAAAATTGAAAAAGAATGTTCTAAAGATGTTCAAAATTAAAAGAAACAAAATATGAAAGTACGAAGTCCCTTGATGCCGAATTTATATTGATACTTCAAAGCATCCAGATGTTTAAGGGTTCTGCTTTGAAAATTTTATTTCAAAATTTTGTTAACCGGGGAAAAACCAGGAATGATTTATTTTAATTCGGAGTTTAAATTATAATTTTCTGTTTGGGACAGGGAATTTCAGTAACGAAATATAAGTTTGATAAAACCTATATTCCTATAGGTTCGAATCCTCCGAGTTTCAAATATAAATTATAGACATTAAACCGCACAAATAAATTTTTTTTTTCATATTCAAGTCTGTAATTGATAGGAACTGTTCGTAGAAAATTCTACAATTTCGTGACTTTTTTACGGAAAATTTTTTTTCCGTGTACGTTTTAAATTGAATAAGGTTAAGGTATCGCAATTTCCTCACACCTTTAGATGAGAGTTACAACCTACATTGGATTTAATGACTTTTTAATGAATTCTTGAGAAATTCCAGGATCCTTGGTTTTCTTATAAGTGTCTCTGAGCCTACACCTGTATATTATATTTTGCAAGACTGCACAAGGCGTAACGCAGAGGGTTGCGTGTGAGCTTGTGCTGTAGAGGCCGTTGTCGCGGTACCGTCCTCGATCGCGATAACATCCTCGTTTCGAGTTTCCACAAGTACTTATGCACCTATACATTCATGTGAAATAATTCGAAACTTGTGTTGGTGAGAATGTCTCAACGCACATTCAACCTACAAATGTATCGGATCGCGTGGTAAGACTATACGACACCTCGAGGAATTAGTTCGACCGCTGCAGGTCTCTGTTCCTTAATTAAACCTGTACTTCTCACCTTGAAAGCAATTATGAACTGAAAATGGCTAAAGTTAATGTTGCTATAGTTTTTTCCACTAAAAATAAATAGAATAAAAGTGAATTATTTTTCTTGTGTTCATTATTATGTAATTTGGTGAATAAATCATGAGGCCGTTTAAAAAATACGTCACACTATTTTCAACACTTTTTCCACCCCTCCCCTTCTTTGTCACAGATCATCATAGCTTGAATCCCTCAGGGTGACGTCAAAAATAGGAACAGTCAAAACTTTTTCTTCGATTTCATTTCGTAAACGACTAAAGTAAAACATAATATTTGAACGGACTTCACAGCCGGAAATTCTCTCAAAGCAGGGGAAATAGGGTGATTTTTCACGAAAATAGGGGAATAAATTCATTGAAATAAAATTAATCTGTAGACACCATATAGAATTCAGTATGAAACGGTTAAGATTTCAAATTGAAATATATTTCATTTTCAACAAAATAGTTGAATTTTAAATCAAAAAGATTAATTTTCTACCAAAACAGATGAAATTTCAACGAAAGAGTTGAGTTTTCAAGCTGAGAAGTTGAATGTTTTGTAAAACAGTTAATTTTTATATAGTTTTATATATAAAACCCAAAATGATTAATTTTCAATCAAGAAAGATGATTTTTCAGACAAACAGTTGGATTTTCAACAAACAAACAAATTAGTTTTAGAATTAACAGTTGCATTTACAGCCAAATAGTGGAACTTTCAAGCAAAAGAGACGAAATTTGAACCCAATAGTTAAATTGTCAAACTAGAAAGATTAATTTTTAACTAAATAGTTTAATCTTCATTCATTTTTTAGAAGATAGTTGAATTTCCAATCCAAAAGCACGACTTTTCTTTGAAAAACTACGAATTTTCAGCAAAAAAGTTAAATTTTCAACAAAATAATGAAATTTTCAACAAAACAGTTGAAATTTTCATGAAATAATGAAAATTTTAACAAAATAGTTGAAATTTTAAACAAGAAAAGATTTTAATTATAACTAAAAAACAGTAGAATTCAACCGAAAAGAAGAATTCTCAACGAAAAATGTAATAGTTGACATTGTATCAAAAGATTTGTTCAACATTAAATCAAAAACACTTCAATTCAAACAAAAAGACGAATTTTCAACAAAAGATTTTAATTTTCAACCAGGAAAAATTTTTCAGTCGAGAGAAAAAAATTTAACCTAAATTCTTGAATTTTCAAACCAAAAAGGCAAATTATCTAGAAAATAGTTGAATTTTCAACCCCTAAATATGAATGTTCAACCAAGTAGTTGCATTTTCTACGAAAATACTAGAATTTTCAACCTGAAAAACGAATTTTCTACAGAACAGTTCAATTTTCAACCCGAGAAAATGTATTTTCAGCAAAGAAGTTAATTTGAAAACATATCGTTTAATTGTGAACTAAAGACGATCAATTTTTAACAAAAAAAAAACAAAGTTACAATAAAATACATAAATTTTCAACCAATAATAGAAGATTTAAATTTTCAGTTAAAAACATGAATTTTCAGCAAAAAAAAATCAACAAGTTATCAACAAAATAGTTCGTTCTTCAACCAAGAAAACGAATTTTTAACAAAGTCGTTCAACTTTCAATCAAGCAGTTGAATTTTTAACCGAAAAATATAAATTCTCACTGAAAAATTTAATGGTTGAATTCCCAAATAAAAACCACCAATTTTCAACAAAAAATAAAATGTTTAAATTATCAGCTAAGGAATTAATTTCTAACTAGGAAAGAACGAATTTTCAACAAAATAGTTATCCTTAGCTAATAAAATCAATGCTTAAAAAATTAGTTTAACTTTTAACCATACAGTTGAATTTTCAAGCAAAATATATGAATTCTCCATGAAAAATTTAATAGTGGAATTTTTAACTAAAAACTATCAATTTGCAACAAAAAATAGAATAGTTAAATTTTCAGTTAAAAAATTAATTTTCTTCAAAATAGTTCAATCTTTAACGAAATAGTAGAATTTTCATCCAAAAGAGATGTGTTCTGAACTAAAAATATAATAGACTTTTCAATTAAAAAGAATTAAATTTCAAAAAAAATTGTTTGATTTTCTTATTTTCTATCAATTCAATTCGCATTTAAGGAAAACAACGAGAAAAAGGGGGAAAAGGGGCAATTTCTTGGAAACAGTGGAAAAACTGAAAGTCTTTTTAAAAAGGTTTAAAGAGAGGAATAAAAAAACGAGTGTGAAGTCTGTATTTAGATGCTTTACTTGCAAAATAAAATCACTAATTTTAATTTTTTTGAAGCAGTTCGAAAATATTGCGTATGTTTTACGTCACACTCTGTTTACCCCCCCCCCCCCAGCCCTCATCAAAATCGTCACAAAACCTGTGTTTGAACAGCCTCGAATGTACTGAAATTCATGAATGTATGCTCACAGTAGATATGGAAGGCTTTAGTCAGCCATTCGTCTTCTGAGACTAGAGAAAGGGTTTGTCGTATTGAATAAGTAAAATCCTAAAAGGGTGCTCTGGATTTTTGTCCATTATTCGTATGATGTTGTTTATAAATATTTGAGCATTTTCATGAAAAATATTACGACTTTTGTGTTTCTTGATCTCTGATTTTACATAAATGTATCATTCTCAACTGTACCATTTTTTTCTGATTTTATACAGATATAAGCTCTTTTCAATAACTTGTGAATTATTTTAAGATTTTTGAGAAAATTAATAGATTGAAATTTACCAATGTTAATAAAGCAATGTTAATAAAATAAATAAAATTTGTTGTTAGGTATACATATGTATGGGAATATTTTGGAGAAAATTAAAACATTGATATTTACCAATGTTAATAAAGGAATGTTAATAAAATAAATAAAATTTGTTGATAGGTATACATATGTATGGGAATATTGAATACATCAGAGCTTATATTTTGGAAAGGTGTCCACGATGTAAAGATACAAATTATGTGTGCCCAAAATGCTATCAAACCAGGGGAAATAGGGTATGATTTTTCACGAAAACAGGGGAATAATAGTTGAATAAGTTCTTTTAAATAAAATTAATGTTTAGGCATCATATTAAATTCCATACGAAACAATATATTTCAAGTCACCATATTAAATTCAATCAGAAGCAATATATTTCACGTCGAGATATATGGCATTTCCAACAAAAGAGTTGAATTTTCAACAAAAAAAGATGGATTTTCTATAAAAAAAAAGTTAGATGCTAAAAAGTCCACTTTTTTATAAAACAGTTGACTTCTAAACCGGAAAAGATGAATTTTTAATGAAAAAGTCAGTATTCAACCAGAAAGGATGATTTTTAGCAAACCTCCATGCAAAAGGGACGAATTTGAATTTGAAAAAAAATACTTAACCAAAAACGGTTAAAATTTCAACTTAATAGTTAAATTTTCCAGTCAAAAAGACATGTTGTAGAAAACAGTTGAATTTTCAATTTAAATGAACGATTTTCCTGTCCGAAGGGACGAATTTCCAAAAAAAACGGTTAAATTTTTGACCAAAAAATATGACTTTAAAAAAAAAAAGTTGAGCTTTGAACAAAATAATTAAATTTTCAACAAATTAGTGAAATTTTTAAGCAAACAGTTAAATTTTCAACTAAAAATATAAGTTTTTGAAAAAAAGACAAATGTTCAACCCAAGCCAGAAAGGCGAATTCTCTAAAAAGTATTTGAATTTTCAACTAAAACCGATCAGTTTTTAACTAAACACGATCAGTTTTAAACTGAAATGGAATAGTTGAATTTTTAGTTAAAAGAAACTTCAACAAAAAAAAACGAATTTTCAACAAAATAGTTAAATCTTCAACCAATGAACTTAATTTTTCAACAAAGGAGTTCAACTTTCAACCAAGTAGTTGAATTTTCAACCAAAAAATTTAACAGTTGAATTTTAAACTAAAAACGATCAATTTCCAGTCAAGGATGGAATAGTTACGTTGTCAGGTGAAAAAATTAATTTTCAAGAAAAAAACGAATTTTCAACAAAATAGTTAAATCTTCAACCAATAAAATTAATTTTTAACAAAGTAGTTCAACTTTCAACCAATTATTTGAAATTTCTACTAACAAAGATTACTTTTCGACATAATAGTTAAGTTTTCAAGCCAAATGTAGAATTTGTAACTAAAAAAAATGAATTCTGAACCTAAAATAGTTAGATTTTCTTATTGGGTTCTATCAATTCAACTCGTACTTGAGCGAAAAAAGCGAGAAAAAGGGGAAGTTTTTTGAAAACAGGGAGAAAAAGAGAAATTCTTCAAAAAAGGGAAAAAGAGAATTGGGGAAAGAGTGTGAAGTCTGTAATTATGCTCCCAAATTCTTTTTGGTGACAAGGATCCCTACAAAAAGTCCCCTCATCTTTATCTCCAAAACCACAGATGGTTCAACCATGGTCACGTGTCAGATTCAATTCATCTCTTTTCTTTCTCAATTATTTAATTAAATACGATAGATGAGTGTGTCAAACATATTGATTATGCCCTTAATAGTCGAAATCCATCATCCTTGATCAGAGAACTCAATTCCGGGGCACGTGTCCTGTTGCAGACATTTTTTTGACTGAGTATATTCGTACGGCCGGCCTTACACAATCTTGTAAAATGATTGGGGGAGCTGGAACGGGCTTGGTGAGGGGGTGGCGGACAAAATGTTCACCAATCATGCCACTATATCGAAATGTCCAAATGACAAGGTTTCAGCTCAGGGAAACCAAATAAAAAGGTGCTACAGAGTTGAGGGCGCTGATGTACGCAATACAATTTATATGGGATTTTGAAGCTTCGAGAGTTCGCCACGTGAGTTAGCACATTTTCATTTGGTCTCTCCGAGATGGAACCTTGTCATTTTGACACCTCGATGGTCGTCCAGGTGGCCGTAAGAAGAGACCAGGCCTGCCCAGCGAGGAGAAATTTACTCAAAATCCAGATGGTGCATTCCCCCACCCCGCTTTTCTCTGCTTGGGTGGTGGTTACTCTTGTGAAGTAGAATGGGAAGTGGAGAGTGGAGGTGGAAAACTCACATCTGCGATTTGACTCGTTTCGACTAAAATGCTTGGAATTTCTCCTCGCTGGACAGGCATGGGATAGACACTTCGTTTTTTTAAGCATTGGATGCTCGGCGAACTCAAAGTAAAGTCGAATGGTTCGCAGCGCAGCGGTCACGAGGGTCGAATGGGCCAAATCTGTTTGAGGAGCGACCCTTGCCCGAGGCTGCACCCGGGTTATGGTAAACACAGGACAAGTCCTGAGGGGTGACTATGGTTGAAACGTATCGCCTCAATACGGTCACGCGCGTTGCGCAAACAGAGGGGGTTTCCGATATTACCCTCAGTACCCCAAGCGCCCCCTACGTCTACGTCTGCTACCGTCTATATGTTTGTGTGTATCAGTGTGTGTGTATATTCGCAATCTGGATTTATTAAGCACTTATATCTCGCGAGTGTTTTGTACACGAAAAAAGATATTAGCTATATAAAACATGACGTATATCATGCCCCAATAAATACCAGCAGCGACTAATTATCGGTGCTTCGAAAAAAAAGTGTCTGAACAAACAGTAAATTAGCTTTATGAGTGAAAGGGCATTTATTTAGGATTATCCGGACACTAGTGACTGCATGGTCTTTCAAAGTGAAAATATGTTTTATATGCCATTTATGTTGTCAACTTTTATCAGCAATTATCATTATTATGAAGCCTATATAAAAGGATTTTAAAATTAATAATAGAAATGTAAAAAAAATTGCTGTAATTCCATTTGGTATCTGTTGAATTTGTAAATGACTTAATTAAAATACATTAAATTATTAAAGCATAAATTAAAACATTTTATGGTTTCTAAAACCTTAAACTTCAAAGTATACAATATTAAAAACTTAAAATTTGATACTGTACAACTGTGAGCATTTCATATAAAAAAGGTTTATTCAAATAATTATTTATTTATTATGAGTTCTACGGGCATGCGCTCTTTATTGCACTAAAAAATTATGAAACAGAAGTAAATAATGATTTTTAAATGTTTAATTTGGAACATTTTCAAATTGAAAAAAAGTACAATTTGAATTTCTAGTTCTAAAACCGTTTAACTAAGCAAAATTATGTAAGATTCTTGGCCTTAAAATAGAAATTTATTAATTCTGATTGGCTTCCACAACAAATTCGTGAATAATTGAAAAATTTTCTCATTTGCAGATTTTCTAATGTTTCAAAGGTGCCAAATTGGAATTGAATCAATTTTGAAGGTTTTAAATTCAAAACTATTATGGTTTTCAATATAATCTTCTACGATTGAAGTTTTTATTTTGAAGTTGCACAATTTTTAAAGATTTAAAATTGAGACCAAACCATTTGGAATATTATTATTTTAATCTAAAATAATTAAACTTTCAACGATTTGAATTCAAAATTGTGTTTATACAATTTTACAATTAATTATTGCCATTTTTTTAATCTAAAATAATTCAATTCAATTTTCAGCAAAATAGAGGATTTTTCAACTAAAAATATGAATGGTCAAGCGACAAGATTAATTTTCTACCAAAAAGACGAATTTTTAATAAAATACTTGGACTTTCAACTACAAAACGAATATCCAACAAAATAGATACATTTTTCACCATAACAGTTTAACGAATTTTCAACAAAATATATTAATATTCAATTAAATAGTTGAATTTTCAACTAAAAAAGGAAACTTTACAGTCAAAAATCAAATCGTTAAATTTTCAGATAAAAAAAATTTGCAAACAAAAAAAAAAAAGATTTCAACGATACAAGTTTCAACCAGAGAAATCAATTTTCAATAAAAAGAAATTACTAACAAAATTGTTGAATTGCCTACCAAGTGGATTAATCTTTCACCAAACTTTTGAACTTTCAGACAAAAACATGAATTTTCAACGAAGAAGATACATTTTGTACGGAAAAAGACGAATTTTCAACAAAATACATGAATTTTCTACTAAAAAGATCTATTTTTAACCAATAGTGGAGTAGTTCAATTTTCAGTTAAGAACACTAATTTGCACACAAAAATAACAACAAATTTTCAACATAATAGTTTAAAATTATTTGCATTACATATGTCAATTACTACGAACTACTGGGATTACTCTAGATTACAAATTAATTACTTGGATTGCTTGAATTACTTCGAATTACCTGACCTACAAGTGGATTACTGCGATAAATTTAGATTGTAAGTGAATTTCGCTGGATTTCGTCGGATTACAAGTGGATTAAGCAGGACTACAAGTGTGGAACACCGGATTAGAACTGGATTACTCTGAATTACTCCAAATTACAAGTGGATTTATTCAGATTATAAGTGAATTACCCTGGATTATCGGGTGATTACTCTGAATTACAAGTGTATTACTTCTGTTCAGAACTGGATTACGCTGGATTAGAACTGGATTACGTTGGATTAGAACTGGATTACATCAGATTAGAACGGGATTACTATGGCTTATAAGTGGATAACTATGGATTAAAATTGTATTACTCCGGGTTACAAATGCATTACTTCGCATTAGAACTGGATTACTTCAGATTAGAACTGGATTAATCTGAATTACAAGTTTATTCTGCCGAAATAAAAGTGGACTGTTTTGAATTACAAGTTTTGGTAAACAATTTGCAACAAAATACATTAATTTCCTACTATAAAGATCAATTTTCAACCAAAAGTGGAATAGTTCCATTTTCAGTTATAGGTGGATTATTTCAAAGTTCACGTGAATTTGACCCGATTACAAGTGGATTACCCTAGATTATAGGTGGATTACTCTGAAATTAAAGTGAATTACTTCGTTGAAGAAATTGATTTACGCCGGATGAGAACTGGATTACATCAGATTAGAACGGATTAATCTGGATTACAAGTTTATTCTGCCGAAATAAAGGTCGAATATTTTGGATTAAAAGTTTTGGTACACAATTTGCAACAAAATACATTAATTTTCTACTAAAAAGATCAATTTTTAACCAAAAGTGGAATAGTTCAATTTTCAGTTATAAGTGGATTATTTCAAAGTGCACGTGAATTTGACCTGATTACAAGTGGATTACCCTAGATTATAGGTGGATTACTCTGAACTAAAAGTGTATTACTCCGTTTGAGAAATGCATTACACCAGATTAGAACTGGATTACATCAGATTAGAACGGGATTACTCTGGCTTAAAAGTGGATAACCATGGATTACAATTGTATTACTCCGAGTTACAAGTGCATTACTTCGGATTAGAACTGGATTACTCCAGATTAGAACTGGATTGCTCCACATTAGAACTGGATTAATCTGGATTACAAGAAATGGATAACGCCGTATTAGAACTGGATTACTCCAGGTTGGAAGGTGTATACTCCGGCTTACAAGTGGATCACAGCGGAATATAAGTGAATTACTTCAGATTGCAAGTCGATTATTTCAGATTAAATGTGGATTTTTTCAAATTACAAGTGGATTATCCTGAATTATAGGTGGATTACTCTGAATTAGAAGTATATTACCGCGGATTAGAACTGAATTTGGCCATTTTTAATAAAAAAAAAGCTCATTACACATGGAATTGAACTCACTTTGATTGCATCAATAAAAGAATTCTTGGATTTAAAAAAATGTGAGAAACTTAGAAATATTTTCGATTGTAGCCTCGTGATTTTTCACCGAAATAAAATGAACAATCGTGCAAAAACGGGTTTTGACCATAAAATCAGATTTTGGTGGTGTATTATAAAATTCGCACTTTTTTATTTCCACTAGATCTACAATTTCTACAGTATACCATAATGTATACCATTAAGCCATTTCTCTTTCAGGGTAGGCGTGACACTACCCGATTCGGGTAGTGTTTCTAGGTGAAGAGTTTTCTTGTAGTTATAAATAACTACAATTGTGGGCTCACCACACCCACGATGTGCCAACAGCACTCAGTATTCTTGAATGGTCACCCATCCAAGTACTAACCGCATCCAACGCTGCTTAACTTCAGTGATCTGACGAGAACTGGGTTTTTCAGCGTGGTATGGCCGTTGGCCATATTTATTTGCTTCGTGAAAAGTTGTTGTTTCGCTCTAAAAGTAAAGGTACCTGGAAAATTACTTTTTTCATCCTGCAAATCTGAAAAAGACCTGGAATTTTGTTTTGAAGAAATGCTAGACACCCTGCCTGAAAGTAGCGTCAGTAATATGTAGACGCACCCATGTAGAGAGGGAAGACTTGATGGAAGTAAAAAGTAGGTACAGGTAGATATAAATCCGCGGTAAAAAGGAGGCGCAATGAAGTATAAAATATAGGATAGGCCTATAGTGCTGATCTCACCGTAAGTTGGAAGGAAGGAACCCGGGTTTTAAGTCTTGACTAAGTGGAGGGTAATGAATATGCTAACGTGTGCGAGTGAACGAGAAAGCTTTGTACTTTGCATCGGGTTCAAGCACCTTCACATACGCTCGAGGATCCGTAGGTAGTTAGTAGTATGTTATATCGCAACGCAACTTTCAAGATCATCCCGTTTCAAGCAGCAAACACTGCAAGAAGGCCTGCAGCGAAAATTGGAGTTTGATCTTTTATGACTCCTTTCAACAATTTCCTACCTCATCCTAAATCACAACAAGCTGACATCTTTTGCATTATTAAGTACTACCTTTTCCCCTACTTTACTTTCTCATCCGAGGGGTTTTCATCACTTCTGAAATCATCTCAATCCCGTAATCCAAAAATCCTTCAAAATCAGGATTAGCGATTGAAGATTCTATATGTCTTCCTATGACCCGAGGGGGAAACAACTCTGGTAATCCGCTGAACCGCTCGGGTATCCGAACTGGTCATCTGCTGTAATGCGAGGAGTACAGTGTAATTTGAAGTAATTCAAGTGATTCGGAGTAATCCCGGTATTCCGCAGTAATCCACTTTTAAGTCGGCGTAATCCACTTGTAAGCTGGAGCAATCCACTTGCAATCCAAAATATACCACTAGTAACGCATGTCGATCCTTTTCGTACAAAATCGAGATTTGCTTAAAATATAGTTAGATGGAACTAAAATGTAATGGAGATTAAGAATTTGATCGAGACGAGACGATCATCTCGACTGAGTGATTCTTCGTCTCGATGTGATGAGTATGGTGTTCAAGGTTTTGATTTAATCTGACGAGATTTTGGAAAAATTTTCAAATTATCGACATGCATCACTACTTGTCCCCCGAAGTAATCCATTTCTCAACTGGAGCAATCCAGTTTTAATCAGCCGTAATACACTTGTATTCCGGCGTAATCCACTTGTAATCCAGAGTCTTTTTGGCTTGAAAATTTAACTATTTGGTTGAAAATGCAACTTCTAGATTTATTTGTTTCGATAATATTAAAACTAAGTATAGCGAACTTCTGAGAAAAAAAGAGAAAAAGTCGATTAGTCGAATTTTTCTTCTGAAAGTCGCAAAAAGTCGCATTTTTCAAAAAAGTAGAAAAAAATTCGAAAAACTCGCAGTCTCTCCGTCAATCAATACTATTCATTCACTCTACTTCGTAATCAACTTCATTGACGCCGGGTGTTGAAATACAAAGAGATAACAGGCTGGTTACGAGGAGAAATAAAGAAAAGAAAAGAAAAGGTAAAAGACGGGACTGGATAAAAAGAAAAGAAGTATCTAGTTACCGCGCGGACAGGATGTTCGAGCACTTTAGCCGCCTTTTATTTTAATTTATTCTCGAGTCCCTTTACGCGTTTAGCCGGCGCTCCGTCGATCTTTCGGCTGCCTAGTAATCTCCAGTCGACTGCAGCCAAGATGCTGTTTTGCACTCAACCTGTACTTATACTTGTCTACTCTTTTTTTCGAATTGCATTTTGAATTACAGCACGAGAAAGAGGTATTTATTATATTGTATAGCCATTATAAAGTTTTTTTAATTGTAACTCTAAATTTGATTTCATCAGGCCGAGGTTTCGCTTTTTAGCTTAGAGGCAAAGAATTCAACTTAAAAAAAAATTAACTACATATATTTAAGTTTCTATATGCTTCTTACAGATAATATTTATTAACTTGGGTGTAAAGGCCAAAATTAAGTTTATTAAAGCCATAAAACAGGGGAAAGAGGGCGATTTTCACAAAAATAAGGGAATAAATTCTGCTAAATAAAATTAGAGTGAAGGTACCGTATAGAATTCAATAAGAAACGCTTAAGATTTCAAGTCAAAAGATATTAAATTTTCAACAAAATAGTTGAATTATCTACTAAAAAAGATTGATTTTCAATCCACGAAAGATGAATTTTCAACGAAACATTGGAATTTTCGAACAAAAGAGATGAATTTGTATTTGAATTTGAATTTGTAACCACATGTAATTTTCGACATTTTTGAATCTTCAACAATTTTTAACCAAATAGTTGAATTAAAAAAAAAAATATCAACCAAACAGCATTTTTTTAAGACACTTGATTTTTTAATCCAAAAGGCCGAATTTTCTATCAACCACGACGAATGTTCGACAAAACAGTTAAATTTTCAATAAAATAATTAAATTGTCAACAAAATAGTTGATTTTTTAAAGAAAATAATCAAATTTTCAATACAATACTTGAATTTTCAACTAAAATGAATCTTCAACAATAACAAAATGAACTTTCAACAAATAAGCAAGAAATTATTTTAATTTTGAATTAAAAACAATCCAATTTCCCCAAGAAGATGAATTCTCGACGAAAAATGTAATAGTTATTTTAGGCAGAAAATATTTTCATTTTATATCAAAAACAGTTGAATTCAACCAAAAAAGACGAATTTTTAACAGAATAGTTGAATCCTCAACCAAAAAAAGATTATTTTTTGACAAAAAAGTTGCATTTCTAACCAAAACAGATCTTTCTAACGAAAGAGGTGAATTTTCCAACCGAAAGGCGAATCTTCAAAAGATTCTTCATTCAAGAAAGAAAAAAAAGTTTGAACCAAAAAGTTAATTTTCAAGCAAATAGTTGAATTGGCTAAAAAAATAATAAAAATTCGCATACAAAAAGCGAATTTTCAACAAAGCAGTGGAATTTCAAAGCCAAGAAGACGAATTTTCTGAAAAAGTGTTGACTCAACTCAAAAATATGATTTTCCAACTCGAATATATATGAATTTTTAATTTAAAAAATTAATTTTCTACCAAATAGTTGAATTTTTGACCAAAGAGATGGATC
>CAKNYM010053245.1:116145-139816 GCA_932195095.1 Andricus curvator
ATTTGAAAAAGAGTTATATATAGATCTAGATGAAATTTGCTCCTGGTTGAAGTATTAAAATAGTTATAATAATTAAACTGCAATATTATAAGTTTTAGGGAGAATTTAAGATGTATTTAGGAGTCTTTGAAAAAGACGCGTCAATGCAATAATATAATTTTTAATCCCTGGCAATTTGCGAAAAGCTTTAAAATGTGAGGATTTCTTGAAAATTTTGAAATTCCTTCGAAACCATCAAAATCAATTGAAAATTCCTACTAATGGAGAGCGGAAAAAGATCCTAAAATATTTGAAAATCCTTGAAATTCCCTGAAGCGTTATTATTTTCTTCAAATAGGCTCTTAAGGTTTGAAAAAGAGTTATATATAGACATATATTAAATTTTCTCCTGCTTGTAATATTAAAATAGTTATATTCATTGAACTGCAATACTATATTTTTGTTTTTGGGAGAGTTTAAAAATGCATTTAGGAATCTTTGAAAATAAGGCGTGAAGGGAGACGCCATCAATTTAATTTTCGAGTTTTCCAACACCTCAAAATGTCTTGAACGATTTACCCCCCCCCCCAACCGCGGGCCCCCCACCACTTCGGTTGCTGCTGTTTCGGTTGAGCACCCGAATGGTTCGGGTGATCGCACGTCTCAGTAGTGCAAGCGCACCAAACCTTCGTGTGAAACAAAAAAAAAGAGAAACCACCCGAACTATTGGGGTGTAAACCCGAACTACACGGGAATTATTCGCTCAGTGTAGGTTTTCCTTGATTTACAGCTTTTCCTTGACCTGCGGCCAACCAGAAAAATATTCTTAAAAAACTCTTTGAAGAAAATTATACACAAATTTGGCTGTAAACCACCATGCGGATCGGAAATTGCCACAATTGCTACTCGGGTTGTAGCATTTGCCTTCAGCTCATTCTGCATTGTGGCGACCATATATTCGCCTTATAACCAGACCACGAAATATTATACTTTTCTGTAACTCTTTCTAATAAAAACTGCAACGTTTTTATTTTATTTAACCTGAACCGACACTACATGCATGTTTCACACTCGTCGGCAATCGCCTGTTTTGCGCACTTGTATCACAAATAGATACAGACAGGTGACAAGTGATAAGATGAGTCTATTTTCAAAGATTCGCAAAGGGCATGCAAAATTCTTTGCAAATTGTAATGCATTCTTTGGAGATTTTGAAATTGCCTGGTACTTTGTAAGGTGGATGATGAAGCATTGAAGGTACTTACGTTTGCAGGCTTTGCGGTGCGTTATGGCTTTCGTAGGGTCTTTGTAGTATCCCTCTCTGCAATAGTGACAATGTCGACCGGCCGTGAAGTGCCTGCACTGCAGACAAACGCCTCCGCTCACGCGACCGGACAACTTGTATAGCTCCATGTTGAACCTGCATTTTCTCGCGTGCAGGTTGCAGTTGCACACTGGAACAAACGAGAGCAACCCTTCGTTAGAAACACACGTCAATGATCAATTATTTATAAGCATTCAAAAGCTCTTCAGTATTCTTTACTTTTACCAGAATGGGCGCAAAACTTCATTTTCAAAATTCTCTCACTTTTCCCTGACCAATTTTGCATTTTTCCTAAAGATTCCGGTGCAGATGAATTGAGTCCCGGTATTTACACCTGATGTATAAATTCAGTCCCATTGTGAAACCCTAACCACTGCCCACTTATAGGGCCAATATTTCAGGGGTACTAGTAGAACACGGACAAAATTTATCGGTGAAAAAGTCACGAACTTGTGGCTAGGTCTCGGATACGAGATAAAAAAAATGAAACATTACATCCTTATTTCTATGAGAAATGTATGGATAAATTTCGAAGTTTTTTACGAACAATTCGAATTTCCTACGAACAGTTCCTGAAAATTTCAGACTGAAATATAAAGAGGATAAATTTTATTTGTTCGATTTAATTTATATTAATTTATAACTTCGCATCTCAGAGGATTCGAAACCCTCAAAGACTGCTGACTCGCCAGTTTCTAAACATAAACCAGGAGTGCGTAAACACGCGCAGCCATCGAGGCCAAACAAAATACGTATTATAAAACTTCTAGCCACTCAACCGACGAGCTCGAAGCACACATACGAGCGCACACACGCAACGCGCGCCTGGGCGAGCGTGTGTGTGGGCCACGTAGAGGCGAACCTACTTTCCAGTTCCCAGATTTGTCGGACAAGCTCGTGAGTGCTCTGAGAATCTTTTCCTAATCACTCGTAATATTTTTGCAATTATTCACGTAAAAAAAAGTGATGAATCGTTTTAGAATTTTCACATCGAGTTCGTCAATTCTTTCTCAAAGTTCGCAGATTATTTACGGAAATACATCAATATCCGATGCATTTTTCTCATATCCGAGACCTAGCTACTAGTTCGTGACTTTTTTACGGATAAATTTTTTCCGTGAAAATCCCAATTTCAAAATTTCCTAACTTTTCCTGAATTTTTTCTGACCAATTTTTCATTTTCCCTGACAGTTCTAAATTTTTGTTTAGAAATTACCTTACATCTAGGCGAACGATAATATTAATGCAAAACAAATGTTTGTTTCTAAATACGATATTTTAAATTTTATCAGGTATTTTATAAGGGTCTTCTACAAATTACATAAGACATGCGTAAAATAAATAAATTTTCTATAAAATAGTTGAGTTTTTAAATAAAAAAGATGAATTTGAACCAAAAATAGAAGAATTCAATTTCGAATTGAAAAAATTAATTTTCAACTAAGATAAAAGGAACTTTCAACAAAACAACTAACTAGTCATCCGAAGTGATGAATCTTCGACCCAAATAATGAATTCTCAACGAAAAGTGTAATGGTTGTTATTACCACACAACGCAATTTTTTTCAATTAAAAAAGTTGAATCAAACCAAAAAATACGAATTGTAAACCAATTAGTTTAATCCTCCAACAAAACAAACTAATTTTCATACCAAAAAGAGAAACTTTCAACAAAAAAGTTAAATTTTCAACCAAAAAAGATTTTTCAGGCAAAAAGGAATAAAATCTCATCCAAAATGTTGAATTTTCAAGCCAAGAAGATGAAATTCCTGCCAAAAAGTTGAGTTTTTAAACCGAAAATATGAATTTTTAATAAAAAAATAAAAAATTTTAACCCAAACATTTCAATTTTTTAACAAAATGATTGAATTTTTAACCCAAGAAAAACGAGATTCCAACTAATGAGACCAATTTTCTACCAAAACACATTTTCAACTTGGAGCAAAATAGTTGAATTTTCAATAGAAAATTAATTTTCAACCAAAAAAATAAATTTCCAGCTAAGCAAACGAATTTTCAACCAAGAAGATGAAATTTCTATCAAAAAAGATAAATTTTCGACAAAAAATAAAATAGTTCAACTTACAGTTAAAAAAATTAGTTTTCTATAAAAAAATGAATTTTCAACCAAAAAGCTAAATTTTCAATCAAGAAGATTGATTTTATACCAATAAAGATTAATTAATTCCTAAAAAAATGCAGGAATTTTCAAAGAAATATTCGAATTTCTAATAGAATTTTCAATCTAATAGTTAAATTTTCAACCAAAAAAGACGAATTTTCAAACAAATAGTTGAACTTTTAAAGAAGAAATTTTAATAAATAAAGATTTCTCAGTCAAGAAAGAAAAAAAAGTTTATCCAAATTTTTGAACTTTCAAGTCAAAAGAAGAATTTTCTGTAAAACAGTTGAATGTTCAACAAAAAAGATCCTTTTTAACCGTAAAAAAAAAGAATTTTCAACCAAAGAGATGAATTTTGAACAAAAAAGATTTTAATTTCAAATGAAAAACAGTTTAACTCAACCAAAAAATACAAATTTTCAACAAAATAGTTGAATTCTCAACCAAAGCAGAATAATTTTCGACAAAGCAGTTGCATTTTTATCCAAAAATGTTGACATTTCTACTAAAACAGATGAATTTTTAAACCAAAAAGATGATACTAAAAAAATAGTTGAATTTTCAACCAAGAAAGAATCCAGTTTCATTTTCAACACCAAAATATGAATTTTCAACAAAAGTTTAATTTTCTAACAAAATAGTTAAATTTTCAACAAAAAAAGAGGACTCTTTAACAAAATGATTGAACTTTTGACTAAATAATAAAATGTTTAACCAAAAATATAATTTTCAGGAGGAAGCAATTGCAAAAAATAGAAATATAAATACCAGGCACAAAAATTACTGATAAAACTACTGATAAAATTACTGATATCAGGGTGGCCACGAAACTTAATTTTCAAAATTTGCTAATTTTTTTCCTGAGAAATATTTCATTTGCCCTGACCATTAATTCAATTTTGTAACATTTTTAAGATAGAATCTTTTATAAACGGAAGAAAATAATTTCAAATTAAAATTTCAATTTTATAATCCTTGGCAGTTATTTAAAGTGCCTCTTATAGAAATTCCCTGACTTTCCCTGACCGAAAAAATTCCCTGATTTTCAGGTTTCCTAACATGCAGATACAGTCGGAAATTATCTATAGGGCATTCAAAGGAAATTATATTTATAAAAATTGTAATACATAAAAAATAATACAGATGTTCAGGCAGCAAGAATCGAACACGCAACCTTCCGGCTATAAAGCCGAAGCGCAACTGCCTAAGCTACCGGTCCTTAGAAAGTGTTTTTCGCCAAACTCTGTATGGCCTGTGGTGCATATTTCAAATTCGATTTTCTCGAAAAAGGCGAAAAAACGAATATTACTGCTTTGTCAAATTAATAATCAAGTAATGAGCTTCCATTAGAAACTTAAAAACCGAAACTAAAATTTACAATTGATGGTCTCCCCTTGTAAGCAGAAGAATTATAACTTACAATTACTCGGAAGATAAAAAAAGAAAATGTAGTGGATTACTGGATGTGGATATAAAGATAAGGAACAAAGATTAAGAGCTGTACGTGTCGTTGCAATTTCAAGCCGATATTCAAACCAAGGATGCAGAAATTGTACTTAATTCTCGAAGTCAACCTCATTCGTGCTGCACGCAATAACTTTTATCAGCCTTTTCAATATCTTTTGATGCTTTTTTGACACCTGTGGAGCCTGTCTTTCCTCTTTAAATTAACCACTTAATTGGATCTGTTAATTAATTGCCAGTAGAGAAAAACATTTAGGAATGTAAAACAAATTGGCAAACTGAAAATTATGGAGGTTGCATTTATTTAGTGAAAGTATTTTTTGCAAGTGAAATGTTTGCTAGAAAAATTTAATTTTCAGATGGAATAACATAGTTTATTTTGGAATTAAAATTTGTGAGGTATTGCATTTATTTTTAATTGTTAGAGGAACCAAAATTTGGGTACCTTTGAACAAAAAAATTTTTTATTTTAAAGCTTAATCTTTATATTTTTTCCTTTTTGATATCTTACATTATAATTAAACAATTTATTGAGAAAGTGGAGAGTATAATAACAATTATTGAAAAATTAAAAGATTCCTAGACTTCAGTTTAGAAGAATTTAATATTTATTATAATAATAATATTATATATATATATATCATATAATATAAATTTTATTATAATAAATCCTCCCCCTCTTCATTTGGATCACTTGGTAATTGAATTCGAAATTACCCAAAATTTTTACTAAAACAAATATTCAACTTCAAACGCTTCGAATTACGAAATTGTATTTTTTCTATTACTTCAAATTTAAAAGTTTAACATTTTTTTCAATTTAATTCAAATTTAAAATTATTTTTGTTGATAAAATGCAGGGAGTACCGTGGGTCAGGGGAAAAGCAGGGCATTTTTTTGGTTAAGGAAAATCAGGGAAAAGTTAGAGATTTTGAAACAATATTCCAAAAGTTAGGGAATTTTATTAACAGGCACTTTGAATTAATGTCAAGAATAACAAATGAAATAAACATAATATATGATAATAAATGAAATGAAAAATTGGTCCTATATAATATTCTTGTGAGTAACTTATTTGCCTTGTTTAATACTGCCTTATTATTTGCTTTTTTCTATTAATTTTTTTGTAGCTGCTTCTTCCTGGCGATTATATTCTTAGTTACTTCATTATTTGGTTGAAAATTACAAAATTTTGTTAAAAACTCATCCTGTTTGATTGGACACTCAAATGTTTCGTTTAAAATTTATATTTTGTTGTTGAGAATTCAACTGAAATCTTTCTTGGCAGAAAATTCAACTATGTTTTCAAAATTCATCTCTTTTGGTAGAAAATTAATCTCTTTTTGTTGAGGATTCAACTATTTTGTTCCAAATTCGACTTTTTTTAAGGAGAATTCAACTCTTTTTGATTTAAAAAAAAAATATATTTTTTAGTTGAATTCATCTTTTTTGGTTCAAAATTCAAGTACTTGGTTAAAAGCTAAAGTATTGGGTTGAAAATGAATCCTTTTTAATTGAAAATTCAACTAATTGGGTAAAAATTAAACTACTTTGTTAAAAATTTAACTATTTTGTTGTAAACTCTTTTTTTTTATTATTATTTTTTTTTACTGAAAATGTAACTTTTCCATTTTCAGTTGAAATTTCGTCTTTTTTTGTAGAAAACTAGTCTTCTTGTTCTGAAATGTCCTTTTTTCATTTAAAATGCATCTGTTTCGTTGAAAATGAACATTTTTGTTGAAAATTAATAATTTCATGTTGAGAATTGAACTGTGTCAGAGAAGATTCATTCGTTGCCTTTAAAGTGTACTGAGAATTTAACTTCCATTTTTGGTTGGAAATTGATCTTCTTTTAGTCGAAAATTCAACTATTTATTTGAAAATTCACGTATTGTATTGAAAATTTATATTTTTTGGTAGAAAATTAATCCTCTTTGTTGGAAATTCGTCTTTTTGATTTTTAAATTCATCGTGTTTGGTATAAATTTCGTATTTTTTGGTTCGAATATTAATGGTCAAGGAAATTTAAAAATTGGTTAGTCGCCCTGTAATTGTTAAGTTTTTAAGAATATTTAAAAATTGGAAAGTCTAATTTCTAATTATTATTTAAATAACAAAAAATTGAATATCTTGAGAGCCTTTCAGTTCAATATTATTAATTCCTGAAGGATGAAAACAGATGCTTTAATTTCAAACCCCTTACATTAAAATCGTATCTTTTTAAATTTTGCATTGTGAAATTTTTAAATTTATTATGTTTCAAATGTATAATTATTTAATTTTTAGCTCTCAACTTTCTTTTCAATTCAGAAACATTTTGAATTGGATTCCTCTATTATATAACTAATATCGTAATACTTTCTCAGAGGAAATGTTTGTAACTGAAAATCTTGTTAAAATAAATAAACATTTTTGCGAGTTAGAAATTTAATTTGTTGCCCGCTCGTTGTATAATAATATTTTACCTTAAAAATAACATTTTCTTTGACATAAATGGGAATTTATTTCCCTGACATGCCTCATTAACTTCCTATTATAATAAATATGCCAAATCTTGCTATAAAACGCGTTTAGTGTTCTCGCAAATTATAGTGTTCAGTGATCTACATGCTATATATTTTATTGAAATAATCAAGTCATGCCACAAATTAACAAGGGGCAATCTTCCGTAAAAAAGGACGAAAAAAAGAAAATGTGTTGAACACGTGATAGATATAAAATTAGAAACCCCTCCAGACTGTGTTTACGAATTCTTAAGTAGTAAAAATCACATAATGTGCAGTGGTTCCGCTTAAGTGCCTAGGCCTCTAGGCACGGTTACACAAAAACATTCACGGATGAATTATCATACACAGGTGGCCATGTCATATCTTGGTTGTGTAACGACAATTTCTTACATGTTACAATTAAAAGGATATTTGAAAAAGTTGCATGAACTTTAGATATTTCATGAATAGAATTTTTTTTCCAAATGTTGAAAATTGATCAATGAATTTTTAACAGCTAAACACTGAATTTTCAATATTTTTGAAATTTCAACAGTTAATAGTTAATTCTCTTCAATTTTAAACCACAGAATTTTCAACTGTTGAAAGTGGAATTATCAATTTTCTTACATTTTCAACAGTTGAATTGTCTACTTTTGAAAATTCAATTATCAATTTTCTTCGATTTTCAACATATGAAAATTCAATTTTCTTCAGTTATCAACTTTCCTCAATTTTTAATTTGATTCAATTTTCAATAGTTAAAAATTCAATTTTCTCCAATTGTCAACAATCAAAAATTAAATTTTCTTTAATTTTCAACATTTGAAATTTCATCTGTTAAAAACACAATTATCAATTTTTAAATATTTGCAACAGTTGAAAATTCAATTTTCGTAGATTCTCAACAGTTAAAAACTGAATTTAGTATTTTGTTCAATTTAAAGAATTAAATGTTCATTTTTCTTCAATTTAAAAAAAATTGAATTTTCAATTGTTGAAAATTGAAGAAAATTGAAAATTGAGTTTTCCACTCATTTTGTACTCAATTATTAAGCTAGATAAAATTTAAAACACAGAATGATAATTAACTGTTTTCAAAAGTTAACAGTTCAATTTTCTTCAATTTTCAACCGTTGAATATTTAATTTTCTCTCATTTTTACCATAGAGTTTTCAACTGTTGAAAATTCAATGATCACTTTTCTTTAATTTTGAACAGTTGAATATTCAGTTTTCTTCCATTTTCAATAGTTGAAAACTCAATCATCAATTTTCTTCGATTTTCAACAGTTGAAAATTCAATATCCTACTTCAATTTTTTACAGTTTGAACTTAAATTTTCTCCAATTTTCATTTTTCTTAAAATTTCAACAGTTAAAAATTCGATTCTTTATTTTTTCTATTTCCAACCATTGAATTTTCAATTTTTTTTAATTCTAAACAATTTAATTTTTAACTTATGAAAACTGAAGAAAATTGAATTTTCCACTGCTAAATATTAAACTGTTGAAAATTCAATTATAAATTTTCTTCCATTTTCAACTTTTGCTAATTAAATTATTAATTTTTCCCAATTTTTACCTATTGAATTAAATTTTCTCCAATTTTTACCAAATGAAAATTTAATTTTCTCCAAGTTTGAGCGGATGAAAATTAAATTTTCTTGAATTTTCAAAAATTGGATTATAATCTTTTGAAAATTTAACAAATAAAAATTTAATTTTCAACAAATAAAAATGGAATTTTCTCCAATTTTCAACAAATAACATTTGAATTTTCTTCAATTTTCAACAATTGAATTTTCATTTGTTGAAAATTCGATTATAAATTTTTTCAATTTTGAACAGTTGAAAATTCAATTTTCTTTAATTTTCAAAAAACGACTTGAAATCTTTTGAAAATTCAATTAGCAATTTTCAACTTTTGAAAATTAAAATATTAATTTTCTTCAATTTTCTCCAATTACTACCAAATGAATGACATTTTCTACAATAATTTTCACCAAATGAAAATGTAAGTTTCTCCATTTTTCAGCAGATGAAAATTCAATTTTCTGGAATTTTCAAAAATTGAATTGTAATCTTTTGAAAATTAAAATATTAATTTTCTTCAATTTTCCCCAATTTTTACCAAATGAATGAAATTTTCTACAATTTTCACCAAATGAAAATTTAAGTTTCGCCAATTTTCAGCAGATGAAAATTCAATTTTCTTGAATTTTCAAAAATTGAATTGTAATCTTTTGAAAATTCAATTATAAATTTTCTTCAATTTTCAACAAATAAAAATTGAATTTTCTCTAATTTTCAACAATTGAATTTTCATTTGTTGAAAATTCAAATATCAATTTTTTCTTTAATTTTCAAAAATTGAATTGTAATCTTTTTAAAATTCGATTGGCAATTTTCTTGAATTTGCAACAATGGAATTTTCAGTTTTTCAAAATGAAATTATTAATTTAATTCAATTTTCAACAGTCGAAAATCAAATTTTCATCAAATTTCAACAAATGAAAATTCATCTTTGAATTTTCTCAAATTTTCTTGCATTTTTAACAGTTGAAAATTGAATTTTGTAATTTGTTCAATTTTCAACAATTGATTTTCCAATTTTTTTTTATTTTAAAGAATCGAATTTTCAACTGTTAAAAATGGAAGAAAACTGAATTTTCAAATATTAAATATTCAACTTTTGAAAATTGAATAAAATTGACAATTGACTTTTCAACAGTCAAAAATTCAATTGTTGCAAATAAGAGAAATTTGAATTTGATAAATAAGCATTTTAATCTATAATAAAGAATTTCGATAAAACTTGATTTTTTCGAAAACTGGTCGCCATTGACAAATTATATTTTTAAAACTAAGAGTCATAAAATGGATTCACAGTAAAAATTTAAAAAATAAAAAAAATCCAACTCGGATCATCTCCTTGTCGTTGGAACTTCATTCGGGGCGACATAAAAAAAGTCAGACAGCAAAAAAATTTGTTAAATAAAAAATGTTTATATGGTTAAAATCGTTATCATAATCATAATCATAATCATAAGAATATTTTCTCTTTTAAAAAATACCATCATCGATAATTAAAGCGTGATTCTTTTTCGTCCGAAAATTTATTTTATCTTTAAAGCTTCATTTAAATCCTAAATGGCTTAGTTTGAATTCGGCCAAGAAAAAATTTGTAAATTTTGCATTGATAAGATTGGAAATAAAATTTGAGAATCAAGAATCCCGAATTCGAATCGTGAAATTTTGACTTGCGTATTCTTGAAATACACTAAACAGGCTTAGCTATAAATTACACATTTACGTTAAAAAGCTTATGAAATTCGACGTCGAATGAATGCTAGTAGATATATTTCGGACTTTTGAAAAGCATATATCACGTGAGAAGTATTTTAATAAAATTCGAAAAATTCTCAGACAGCGAGAGACGAACACGCAAACTTCCGGCTATGAAGCCGAAACGCTCCTACCTGAGCTACCGGCCGTTCGGAAGTGGCGAATATTTCAAATATTATTTTCTCCGAAACGAAGGAAAAGAGCATATTACTGCTTTGGAAAATTAATACTTCGGTAATGAGCTTTTATTAGAAAAATTATAAACCGCAACTAAAATTTACAACTGGCAGTCTCCCCTGGTTAGGGGATCTTATTCGCTTTCCAGTCTGCGTGACAATTTTCTTTAGTTCTAGTTTTAACTACAGTGGTATAGTAGCGGAGGAATCGATCGGAACACCTTTTGTTGGATTCTCTCTAGGCAAGGACTTTTCGACGACATACTCGACGAGAATCGTGCTGTAACTCATCTGCCGACGCTGGCTTGTTCGCGAGTATAATTGGAAGGAAGTGCAGCAAAAAGTATTCAAGAGGATATCCAACATCGGCTAATAACCTCTCAATGAGTTCGTGTAAAATAATAATGGGCAGCTCTTTGTCTTCTTGTGTTGAAAATTGCTATTTAGAGTCAGAAATTGTAGTTAAAAGTGAGAATAACTTGAAATGAGTATCGAATTTAGATAAGGAAATTGGTCCAGATGTTTTAGAAAAACAAAAAAATCTACCTTAGCCGGGATTCGAACCCGGGCAGGAGCTTAACGTGATTAGAGAAAGTAAGGAAAAACGACCAGTGATCGCCAACTGGTAGATGAATTATTATTATTACTTAAATTAATTCTTCAGAAGTTGATAAGGGGAATAAAACGTTGGGTTATTGAATCCAAACTGAAATTTTTTTCATCTGAGATGAACTAAAATGAATTGCTTAATTACGTTAAGGTGCAAAATTTTTAACTTTTATGAATGGAACGGTTCAAAGATTTCTGGTAAGATAAAAATATAAATCTACGCTACCATTTTCGATAATCTAAACTAAAACTAATCCTCCATCTCTTTTTCAATTCAGTACAAAATTGAAAATAAAAAGCTCCCCTTTTCATCTGAATGTTAAAAAAAAACAACTTTGCCACCCATTTACTCAATAAAAATGTTATAAACAAAAAATGTCCTTTTTCAAATCAGAAAGAATGATTGAAAATAAAAAGTTCTCCCCTTGAACTCAATAAAAGTGCTAAAAAGAAAAAATGTCCTCTTTCAATTCAGAAAAAAAGATTGAAACTAAAAAGTTTCCCCCTTCAGCTCAATAAACAGGCTCAATAAAAGCAAATACAAAATTATCCCGCCTTAAACTCAATGAAAATTTCAAAAACTAAAAAATTCTTTTCACAATTCGGAAAAAATTAAATAACAAAATTTCTTCCCTTTCGTTTAAAAATAAAATTGTGAAATTCAAAGGATTTTTGATACATAAATTCTTTCAAGTTTAATTATTTTAATTTGAAGTCGTCGTTTCACTTACAATTACAAATTTTTTTAATGGAAAAATTCAAACTGTGACCTTCAAAGTTTAAATTTAGCACTCTGAATTTCAACAATTCAAGGCTTTCTATTTCAAACAATTCAGTTTTAAATTGTTTAGTTTTCAATACTTAATTTATAATTGCATATTTTTAATGAACAGTAAAATACTGATAAATATTAAAAATGGTCCTTTTTTAATTAAAACTTAAAATGTTTTTATCAAAAATTTTAAAGTTCCAACGCTTTTAATTTATGAATGTTCAAGTCTCCAAAATTGCATTTTGAAATTCTTCAAAATGAAAATCTACGCTTAAATTGCATTATATGATATTATGTGAAATTTGTGATATTTCAAGCCATTGGATAGATTTTTCTTCTCAAAATTTGTAATATTTCCGGTCATAAAATGAATTCTCTGTCATTTTCCAGTTTCCTGGTCCAGTGGCCACCCTGAATTTGAACTGCCCATAAAAATGTTTGTAGAAGCATCTTATGTTCCCTATTCAATCAATTTTTACGGCTTTTCTACTTGAGGAATCACGACTCTTTTTAATGAGATTATAATCCGAAAAAATTGTGTTTTAGGATCATGACCAATAGTAATAAGTTTTTTGTTTGAGTGATTATTTAACGTTTATTTTTCAGTTGGAAATACATTATGAACTTTTGTAGGCACGATGCATGGCGAACATTTCGTTTCCTATTCTTCTAAATCATTCTGAGAAATAGGCGTTTCCGTTAAACTGTCATAGTGAATTATTACATGCAACTCTCTACCTATTTGACAGGTGAAACATTTCTCTGCCCGAGAGCACAGCCTGCTTCGCCAAGTTCCTACACCAGAGTTTACGACTATGCAGATCCTTTTTAATTAACAAAAATTAGTTTTCACCTATTTTAAGATATTTAATTAAATACTAAAATCTGAGAAAAATGAAGTTTCATTTATTTAGCGAATTTTATTCAGTCAAATTTGAAAGACATTTGGAAAGACTTTAGAAGTCTTAAAGTATGGTAAGACATATCAGAATTGTGGAAACCTTCAGCTTGCAACTCCTTTGAATAATAATTTTAACTTTTAAGTATGGTATCTAATTAAATAAGTGAAGAAGATTTTGTTATTTAACTGATACAATTATATGAAGATTGGAATAAGTGAGAAATTAATAAATTGTATCAATTTTTATTATTAATAATGTTTCACACCAAATGGGGAAGAGACTCACATATAAGAAGCATGGTGCGGTCTGGGAGACCGCATGTCCATAAGTCCATACTAATTTGTCACTTCTTGCTCAAATGAGGGATAATAGGGACGTAACATTTTGCTGGTATGGCCTATGGGACGCTATAGTGGACGTGCGGTCTGTGAGACCGCACATCCATACTTATAGGTTTAGAAGTAAAAAATATGATCTGGAACGGCAGGATAAGAAATTTTCTAATTAAATTTTTCAATTACTTGGATTTTTGGTGTACACTAGATAACAAGATTGCATGCGATTACATAAGATTCCATATATGTGACTGAAAAATGTTGCATGAGATTCCTAAAGATCTCATGAATTTAACAGATTTTGAATATATTTTATAAGGAATGCATGAGATTGTATCGTAAAATTTGTAATGATGTTGCATAGTAAAATTTTTAATGAGAAAGCTTCGTTAAGGGATCCATTTTGACAGATCAAAATCTGTAGAACAGATCAATTTGCCAAACCCGGATTTTGTTTAAACAGTTCCAAAAGACATGCTTGCATAACCGGACCATTCCCCTTATGAGGTAGAGCAACATTTTTAACAGAATGAAAAAGTGGACAAAATTATGAGAAAATCGAAAAAATAACCTTCTACCTTTAATAAGTTCCGAGATATGGTAATATATATATATATATATATATATATGGTAATATCTCTGTTATATATTACAAAATTTAATAGTTAATCAAAATCAAAAACATATAAGTGGAAGTATACTCAATTTACAGTAATTAAAAAAAAACAATCTCCTACCTGTAAAAGGTCATGAGTAAAATTTGCCTTTCTTAGATGGAAATTGATGTATTTTGTTCAAAAAATTTTTGTTGTTGTAGAAAATAAATTTTTTAGTTTAAAAATACAACTGTTTACTTGAAAATTAAACTATTTTTAATTTAAAATTATAATATTTTTTAGTTGAAATATTAACAACTATAATTACATTTTTCGTTGAAAATTCATCTTTTTAGGTTGAAAATTCATCTATCTTGTTGAAATTTTTTTTTCTCGATTAAAAATTGATTTTCTGAACTGAAAATTTGAATATTAGGTTAAAAATTATTTTTGTTGTTGTTGAAAATTCGACTTTTTTGAGGAAAACTCGTCTTGCTGGCTTAAAAATTCAAGAATTTGGTAGTAAATTCGTTTTTTTTTTAATTCAAAATTAATTTTTCGTAAGAAACATTTATCTATTGCATTTTTGGTTGAAAAATTAACTAATCGGTTGAAAATTGATGAATTTTGTTGAACATTTATCTTTTTCAGTAGAAAATCAATCTTATTGGTTGGAAATTCCACTTTTTGAATGAATTTTTTTTTCCTAATTGACTGAAAAATCTTTCTTGGGTGAAAATTCAGCTCTTGTTGAAAATTTGTTTTTTTTTTTATATTGAAAATGCATCTGTTTTTGTAGAAAATTCATATTTTTTTGTTAAAAATGCAACTCTTAGGTTAAAAAATCTGTCTTGGTTGAGGATTAAACTATTTTGTTGAAAATTCATCCTTTTAGGTTGAAAATTCCACTATCTCGTTGCAAAAATTTTTTTCTCGATTAAAAATTCATTTTCTGAAATGAAAATTTGAATATTTGGTTAAAAGTTAATTTGTTTTTGTTGAAAATTCATATTTTCGGATTGAAAATTCGACTTCTTTTAGGAAAACTCTTCTTGCTGGCTTAAAAATTTAAGAATTTGGTAGAAAATTCGTTTTTTTTATTCAAAATTAATTTTTCGTAAGAAACATTTATCTATTGCTTTTTTGGTTAAAATTGATCTTTTTAGTTTGAAAATGTAACTATTTAGTTGAAAATGTATGTAAAATTGAAAAATTATCTTTTCTAGAAGAGATCTTTTTGGTTGAAAATTCAACTAATCGGTTAAAAATTGATGCATTTTGTTGAACATTTATCTTTTTCAGTAGAAAATCAATCTTATTGGTTGGAATTTAAATTATTTGGTTCAAAGTTCATGTCTTTTGTTAAAAATTCATCTTTTTGGTAAAAAATTAATCTTTTTGGTTGAAAATTCCACTTTTTGGATGAAATTTTTTTTCCTTATTGACTGAAAAATCTTTCTTGGGGGAAAATTCAGCCCTTGTTGAAAATTTTTCTTTTTGATTTGAAAATGCATCTCTTTTTGTAGAAAATTAAAATTTTTTGTTAAAAATGCAACTCTTAGGTTAAAAAAATCTGTTTTGGTTGATTATTAAACTATTTTGTTAAAAATTCGTCTTTTTTGGTTCAATTCAACTGTTTTTAATTTAAAATTAATATCTTTTCATGGTTAAAATATTAACTATTACATTGTTTTTTAAGAATTCATCTTTTTTAGTTGAAAGTTCATCTACTTGGTTAAAAGTGGATCTACTTTGTCAATTCATAAGAAACAGTCAGATTTCACCAAATCCCCCCTTCTTCAAATCGTCTTCCGTCATTTTATTTATATAATTAAAATTTTAGAAAAAAAAGTTAACGTAATTCATGCACAGCCCCTTTACAGCCATTAACTTTGGAAAGCGTTTTACTAAACTAAAAAAATTAAATTAGAATAAAAAAAAAGTATGAATTCAATTGAAGTAGTTTCATCAAATGCTAAAAAATGTCTTCAGTTGCAAAATAAATTGTTCATCCGACTTTTAAAGTCTTATCTGAATGAGAAAGGTAAGAAACAAAAAAAAAGGGAGAGAAAAGAGAGAGGAGAAAGATCCACTGGCTCGATCAACGCGGTTTCTCGATCATTAATAACCGCGATCGCCACCACCCAAAATTCCACGGACGGACGATTCATGCAATTAGCCGGGGAGATACGCCCACCGCACCACGCTGCCTGGGGATGTTGTCGTAGCGCGCCGCGCCGGTCACCGTAATTAGCGAATAATCGTTATGGGCATCAGGATACATTCCCCATCGCCGGAACTTTCAAAGGGCCGCTTTTCCTCGTGACATTTTGATAATAATGACAACGTTAATTCGAGAACCTAACCTAAAGACTTAAGGAACCAGTGGCGTAATCGGACCCTCAAAGCCAACGAGGCGAAGTCATGTTTCCGTTAATTTCCTCTTAACCCGACAAGATTAAAGAGATGAAGTATTAATCAACCGAAGTCCTTTTGCTCCTCAGAAACTGGTGTCAGATTAACTCTGACGACTCATTGAAGTTGCCAAGTTAAATACTTTTCAACTTATTCTCACGTTTTCAACATTTCTTTGAATATACACATATTTCTTCGAACCGTATTACAATCTAAATTGAAAGCAAGTCACAATTTGACTGATTAAATTAATCAAGCATGTTTTGACTGAAAAATCAGTCATTTCTACTGACAAAGCAGTCGTTTTAACGGATGAATCAGACAATATTGTAATACTGCAGGCAGTTTTTTTTATATCAGTGGTTGAAAAATATGAAATATAAATAAGAAGAATGAAGCATTTGAAAACTTGAAAAAAAAAAACGAAACTAACGGAGAAAGCTGATGCCGCCCAGAAAACCGAGTGCGCCACCATAAGAACAACACTGCCGCCTCACCCGCGATCGCAAGGTCTCGAGCCACAGACACTGAGAAAAGTGACCGCGCAGAAACTATAGTGTCAGGGACAAACTTCCAATAATCACAAACCTTGTTAGGAATAGTACACATTGCTCATTCAGCTCTGACTCTTATCTCCATTTTATAATTTTTTAATATCTTTTCTAAACACTTTCTAAAAAAATTCCTTTACCATTTCTTTTATTTCCTTCTCTACCAGAAGTTGTGTGCACATACTCGAATAATAGATCACTGTGTCACACACGGTATGCAATCTGAAACCCCTTGTCTGATAAGATTTGTCCTTGAGATTTTAACACACGTCTTTTCATGGTCATGGGCAAACGTGTGAGGGGACGTTTCTAAATTGAAAGCAAGTCACAATGTGACTGATTAAATTAATCAAGCATGTTTTGACTGAAAAGGCAGTCATTTCTACTGACAAAACAGTCGTTTTAACGGATGAAACTGACAATATTGTAATACTGTAGCAAGCAGATTTTTTTATATTAGTGGTTGAAAAATACAAAATATACATAAGAGAAATCAAGCATACAAAAACTTAAAGAAAAAAGAAACTGACAGAGAAAGCCGAATACCGCCCGGCCAACCGAGTGCGCCACCATAAGAACAACACTGCCGCCTCACCCGCGATCGCAAGGTCTTGAGCCACAGACCCTGAGAAAAGTGACCGCGCAGAAACAATAGCGTCAGGGAAAAACTCCCAACAATCACAAACCTTATTAGGAGTAGTAAACATTTCTCAATTACAAATTTATATTAGATTTTAAACAAATCAAATTGAACAGCCACAAAAAAGTATTAACATTCCTCTAGAACGGGTACGCAACTAAGTGAACCTTACGCGTCAAAATCTAATTCAGCACTGACTTTCATCCCCATTTGATAATTTTTGAATATCTTTTCTAAGCATTTGCTAAACAAATTTCTTTACCATTCCTCTTATTTCCTTCTCTACCAGAAGTTGTGTGCACATACTAGGATAATAGATCTCTGTGTCACACACAGTGTGCAATCTGAAACCCCTTGTCTGATAAGATTTGTCCTTGAGATTTTACCACGCGTCTTTCCATGGTCATGGGCAAACGTGTGAGGCCACGTGGGAAGTAGAAGATTTTCTTAGACGAATGAATATATTGTGCCGAAGTTTTGGGAAATGGTTTAACATATATAAGGTAAATGCACTAGTAATCGTCACCTTAAGCCAAATTGGAAATTAAAAATGATTATAATTGTATTTAAAACACAATTCTTATTTCCACAAAGGGCTTAACCGATTAAAGCAGATTTAAATCAACGGCCATACCACGCTGAAAAACCCAGTTCTCGTCAGATCACTGAAGTTAAGCAGCGTTGGACGCGGTTAGTACTTGGATGGGTGACCATTCAAGAATGCTGACATGAGTGCTGTTGGCACATCGTGGGTGTGGTGAGCCCACACTTGTAGTTATTTATAACTACAAGAAAAACCTAGAAACACTACCCGAATCGGGTAGTGTCACGCCTACCCTGAAAGGAAAATGGTTTAATGGTAGAAAAACTCAATTTTGATCACTTCTCATGATATTTGATTGGAGTCAATTTTTATTCACGATAAAAATTCAAATTATGCAAATGCGTTCGTTATCGTCAGGCACGTAACCAAGTATTAAAACGAGAAAAGTATACTAATTTGATAAAAGGATATTTAAACTGACCTAAAGTCACATTTTTTATTATACGCGGCAAGAGCGAGTCTTGTTATACGAAAAATACTCGGCCATCTGACGATAACTAATGCAGTGACGATTACCAGTGCATTTACCTTAAGGGCGCGTCTGTCTGGACCGCTTGAGTTTTTATTTTGTCTAAATAATGCAATTTTCTTTATTCCATTTTAGATAGGGTTCTAAAGCCCCGTTCTCAGTTACATTCCAAATTCAAAATGAAGAAAATTGCACTATTTGAACAAAACAAAAGCTCAGATGGAACAGACAGACGTGCCCTTATATATTTTAAACCAGTTCCCACAATTTCAATAGAATATTTACATTTTTCAAATTATAAAGCTCATAAATTTAAACCATATCATAAATTATTCACGTGGTACTCTGGGACATGCCCTTGATATTAAAATGAATTTTGCAATTATCACCTCATTCGATCTTACCCTAATTTCAATTTTTTCAGATTACGGCTTGATCTAAATGGATAATGGGGTTTAATAATAATTTAGCTGATGACTAGACTAATGGACAGAATAATTTGAATTTTATGATAACTAACAGAATAAAATATCTTCTCAAATTTAAAAATTATTTGTTAAACTTAATAATTTTTTCTTATTTATATGCTTTTTTGCAACTTTTATTTAGTTAATGTATATAAAGCGTTTAGGAATTCCCCAAAGTTTATTCAATTCAGGCAAAAATTAGAGTTATTACAAATGCTTGAAAATAGATATCTTGATAAGCGAATTTCAGATCTTTAGAAACACGAGAGCTTGCATAAAAAAAATGCATGGACGTGAAGGAAGCTAGAGTAGTATGCCAGGACAGAAAAGTGTGGCGACAAATAGTTTGTAAACAGAGTGACAATAGAGTGAATGACGCCTGAAACAAAGACCTTGGATACTAAATGGGCCCAAGTGGGGAACCACACATAACAATTTTGTGAGGCTCTTCACCTGGGGTGATCGCTAGAGAGATTGATCAGCAACCTGGGTCGGAGCAGTGTTGCGGAATGAACGTGTCATTTGAATGAATAACACGAAAATTCCAGATCAATCTAAATATCTATACCTAACACCTATATACCTTATACCTATATACCCACCATACACACTACTTTTTTCCAACCGAGCAAGTCACGCTCTACCCCGAAAGGGAAATGGCATAATGGTATAATAATAATAATAATATAATTGGGCTCGTCTCAAAATCAATTAAAATTGAATATTTTTTACAATAACTAAATGCAAAGAGGACGTAAGTTCAGGATTCAAATATTTAATTGATAATTCATATTTTTTGCTTGGAAATTCAACTGCTTGGTTTAAAGTTAAGCTATTTTGTTAAAAAATCAGTTTTGTTGTTGTTAATAATTCAACATTTTAATTAAAAACTTCTTTCTGTGATTGATGATTTAACTAATTTGTTGAAAACTCGTTGTTTTTGATTAAAAATTAAACATTTTTTTCAAAAATTTTGTTTTTTTAAAAATCAATTTTTTGTAGTTAAAAATGTAACTGTTTTGGTTGAAAATTAATCTTCTTGGTTGAAAATTCATTTTTTTGTTTATAAAAATTCAACAACTTGGTTGAAAATTGACCTTTTTCCAATGAAAATTCAAGAGATTGGATAATTCAAAATGACTGATCTGATCAGTGAGTCAAATTGACTGATGTCAAAAGTCACTTTTGACCGATTTGTTAGTCGTCGAATCCGCATTATTTTAATCAGTCAAAATTGACTTCGAATCAGTCACTTTTGACTTATTCAAATTTAGCGTGTAGGAGCGTCCATTAATTATTATCTAAGTTTTTTTTTTGTTCAACCAAAAAAGATGACTTTTTAACAAAACAGTTAAGTTTTTAACCAAAGAGTTTACTTTTCAACTAAACAATTAATTTTTCAGCAAAATAGTTGGGTTGATGAATTTTCGCCCCAAAAAGATGAATTCTCAACAAAAAATGTAATAGTTCATATTTCAACAAAACAGTGCAATTTTATACCAAACAGATAACAATTATTTTTTACGAAACAGTTGTATAATTAACCGCAGAAGAGGACGACTTTTCAACTAAAAAATATCAATTTTCAATCAAAAATAAAATAGTTAAATTTTCAGTTAAAAAAATTACTTTTAAACAAAACAAAAAAAATACGAATTTTCAAAAAAGTAATTGAACTTTTCCCAAAATAAATGAATTTTCAACTAAACTGATGAATCTTAAACTCGTATAATTGAATTATCAGTTAAAAAATTAATTTTCAATAAAACAAAAAACCGAATTTTCAATCAAATAGATGATTTGCCACTCAAAGAAGTAGTTCAATTTTCATCAAAAAAAGATGAATTTTCGATCAATAATGCAATAGTAGATATTTCAACCAAAAAATGTTAGTATTTTAAATTAAAAACAGTTGAATTCAACCAAAAAAGATGAATTTTTTTTAAAATTTCTTCTAAAATAGATGAATTTTGTAAAATAATTTTTTTTTCAAAAGTTGAATTTTCATCCAAGGAAGATTTGAGTTACATTTTTAACACCAAAATAAGAATTTCCAACAAAAAGTTAATTTTCTACCAAAACAGTCGAAATATTGAGCCAAAAAGACGAATATTCAACAAAACTGTTAAATTTCTAGCCAAAAAGGGAGCAAAAAAAAAAGATTTTTTTTTAACAAAACTGTTGAATTTTCAACCAAATCATAAAATTTGGAACTAAAAATGTAATCGTCAGGAGGAAGCAACTACAACTGCAAAAAAATATAAATCAACATACAAGGCAAATGAATTACTAGCAAGAACGTTATATCAGGGTGGCCGCAAAACTTGATTTTGAAAAATCCCTAACTTTTCCGTAACAAATTTTTCAATTTCCCTGACTAATAATATTGAAAGATCAATATCTTATTCATGTAAAAGTTTAAAAAAATTTATAAATGGTATAAAATAATTTCAAATAGTTTTTTTTTTAAATTATTAGCATTGCCAGTTATAAAAAGTTATCTTATAGAAATTCCCTGACTTATCCCTGATTACCATGTATAGCTTCCACAGTTTAATTCCCTGAAACATTACAATTTCCAAATTTTTAATGCTTAATATCAATTCACTGAATCTGAATTTGAACACATTCCAAATAAAATGTACGGTTCCTAAATTTGAATACCTCTATAATTATAAGGCTTTTTTATGGACAGCTTCCAAATGCAAGAAACTTTAATGAATGCTACAAAATCTTGTATTTTCACTTAATCGAGTCATTTAAAGTTTCCTGATCTTTTATCATTAAATTAAGGTTGGGTTAGTTTTGGGCAGGTTTCCTTTATAAGGGCAATTTTTCACAGACACCAAAAGGCCGAAAAAAGGCGCTTTCAAGATTTCTCGACACCTCGTCTGTCCTAAACGTATCGCGCGTGTATCACTTCGCTTCATGGTCTCGCCACTTATCTGCCAGATCTTATCTCATTGTCGTTTTGTCTTCCTAACGAGGCTAAAATTGAAAAGATCTGTGAAAGGAACTCGTAAGAGCAAGCGGGTACATTTCTCTGACTCAAAAGATGGAATAATGTTAAGAGCGAGAATACAAACAGATACAAGGAATTCGAGCATTCGAAGTTGAATGCATCAACCGCAACCTCGAAATGATAGGACAGTTTCTGGTTCTGATTCTGCTTTCAGGATTCACTATATGAAACGTTTTACATTCATAAGATTTCAACTCGAAATTTATTGAATTTTCAATAAAATAGTTGAATTTAAAAACCAAGAGATTTTCTACCAAACGAGATGAATTTTCAACAAAAGAGTTGAGTTTTCAAGCTGAAAAGTCGAATGTTTTAGAAAACCGTTGAATTACAAACTCGAACAGATTAATTTTCTACAAAATAATTAATTTTCAATCGAACAGTCGAGTTTTAAAACGAAAATGATTCATCTTCAACCAAAAACTAAAATAGTTGATTTTTTTTAGCCAAACAGGCGAATTTTTTACGAGACAGATGAATTTTCAACCAGAACCGATGAACTCTCAACCAAAAATGTGATAGTGGATATTTCAAACAAAAATATGTTTATTTTAAATAAAAAACAGTTAAATTCAACCAAAAAAGGCGAATTTTCAATGAAAAACATGAATATTCAACCAAATAGTTAAATTTTCAACAAAATGGTTTAATCCTCAAACAAAACAGATTAATTTGTAGTCAAAAAGTTGCACTTTAAATCAACGAGATGAATCTTTAAAAAAATTCAAGCAACAAGTAAATAGTTGAATTTTTAAGCCAAAAAGACGAACTTTTTAGAAGACAGATGAATTTTCAACGAGAACCTATGAATTCTCAACAAAAAATGTAATAGTGGATATTTCAATCGAAAAGATTTTAATCTTAAATAAAAAACAGTTAAATTTAACCAAAAAAGATTCAACTTCAACCAAGAAGTGAATAGTTGAACTTTTAAGCCAAAAAGACGAATTTTTTAAAAGAAAGTTGAATTTCCAACAGAAAAGTCGATTTTTCAACGAAAAAAGTTCATTTCAAGCATGAAAGATGACTTTTCTACCAAGTAGTTGAATTTTTAACCAAAACCGATCAACGAAAAATGCAATAGTAGAGATTTTAACCAAAAAAGATTTTAAATTTAAATAAAAAAAGTTGATCTCAGCCAAAACATACAAATTTTCCAAAAAACACATGAATTTTCCACCAAATAGTTAAATTTTCAGCCAAAGAGATGAATCCTCAACAACAACAAAAAACTGAATTTTTAACAAAGTGGTTCAATTTTCAACCCAAAAAGATGAATTCGAAACAAAAAATGTAATAGATGATATTTCAACTTAACCAAATTTTAATTTTAAATCAAAAGCAATTTAATTCAGCCAAAAACGATTACTTTTCAATAAAATAGTTAACACC
>CAKNYM010053245.1:139826-187516 GCA_932195095.1 Andricus curvator
AATAAAGAACAGTGGAAGGCAACCAAAAAGGAATAATTTTCAATAAATCAGTTAAATATTCTTAACCAAATAGTTACATTTTCAACACTATTAGACAAAAGTTTTACAATAAAGAATATTTTTCTACCAAAAAAGACGAATTTTTAACATAATACAATAATTTTCATCAAAATGTAGAATTTTCAACTGAAAACGATTAATTTGCAACAAAAAAAAAACGAATCTTAAAGAGAGTACTTAAATTTTAAACCAAATAAATACATTTTCAACTCAAATGATTAATCTTGAACCAAAAAATTAATTTATAATAAAGTAGTTCAACCTTCAAACAAGTAGTTTAATTTTCAGCCAAATAGATTAATTCTCAGCGAAAAACGTGAAAGATGATATTTCAGCCAAAAATGATTTTAGTTTTAAATAAAAAAGAGTTGAATTCCACCATAAACGATCAATTAAAAAAAAGATGAATTTTCAACAGAAAAGTTCATTTTCAACCAAGAAAGATGTCTTTTCTACCAAGTAGTTGAATTTTTAACTAAAACCGATCAACGAAAAATGCAATAGTAGATATTTTAACGAAAAAAGATTTTAAATTCAAATAAAAAAAGTTTTTGTCAGCCAAAAAATAAAAATTTTCCACGAAACACATGAATTTTCCACCAAAATAGTTACATTTTCAACCAAAGAGATGAATCCTCAACAAGAAAAAACTGAATTTTTAACAAAGTAGTTCAATTTTCAACCCAAAAAGATGAATTCTCAACAAAAAATGTAATAGATGATATTTCAACTTAACCAAATTTTAATTTTAAATCAAAAGCAGTTTAATTCAGCCAAAAACGATTACTTTTCAATAAAATAGTTAACACCTTAAACAAAACTGATTAATGAGTAGTCAAACAGTTGCATTTTAAACCAATTAGATGAATCTTTAAGCAAAAAATGATTTTTTAACAAAGCAGTTCAACTTTTAACCAATTAGTTAAATTTTCTACTAATTAATATGAATTCTAAAAGAAAAAAATAATAGTTGGTATTTCGACCAAAAAAGATTTTATTTTTAAATAAAGAACAGTGGAAGGCAACCAAAAAGGAATAATTTTCAATAAAACAGTTAAATATTCTTAACCAAATAGTTACATTTTCAACACTATTAGACAAAAGTTTTACAATAAAGAATATTTTTCTACCAAAAAAGACGAATTTTCAACATAATACAATAATTTTTATCAAAATGTAGAATTTTCAACTGAAAACGATTAATTTGCAGCAAAAAAAACGAATCTTAAAGAGAGTAGATAAATTGTAAGCCAAATAAATAAATTTTCAACTCAAATGATTAACCTTAAACCAAAAAATTAATTTATAATAAAGAAGTTCAACCTTAAAACAAGTAGTTTAATTTTCAGCCAAATATATTAATTCTTAACGAAAAACGTGAAAGATGATATTTCAGCCAAAAATGATTTTAATTTTTAATAAAAAACAGTTGAATTCAACCATAAACGATCAATTAAAAAAAAGATGAATTTTCAACAGAGAAGTTCATTTTCAACCAAGAAAGATGAATTTTGAATACAAAATAACTAATTTTCATTTTAAAAAAGACGAATGTTCAACAAAACAGTTAAATTTTCAACTGATCATTTTTCAACCAAAACCAAAATAGTTGAATTTTCAAGCCGAAAAAACGAATTCTTTAGAATAGAGTTGAGTTTTCAACCAGAAAAGTTGAATTTTCAACAGAAAAGTTGATTTTGAACCAAGAACAGAAAAGATGACTTTTCAAACAAATAATTGAATTTTCAACCAAATAGTAGAATTTTTGACCAAAAATATAATATGAGACTTTTCACCTAAAAAATATTTCAATTTTCTTATTGGGTTCTATAATACTCAGTTCGCATTTAAGCGAAAAATGAGAAAAAGGGGAAGTTTCTTGAAAACAGGGGGAAAAAGAGAAATTTTTTCAAGAAGTGGAAAAGTGGGCATAGTATGACAGGAGATTCTTCTCCAAGTAATTTCTATTCTATTCCATAAACAAAATATATCAGCATATGCTCAGAGTTTCCAGAAAGATTCCAGCAATACAGATTTTGGTTGATGTAACCTACCTCCGCCGAGGCTTTAAATCATCATAATCTGATAATTCATTCCTCTTACGCAATTTGAATAAAAATTCCACATGATAAGCCTTTCGTATAAAAAGACAACTTCGCAGATTGAAATGATATACTTATGGTTCATCTTTACCGGGAAGTAGAAATTATGCGAATTATCCAATCATGATGTGTACGATCTTTACCTTATTGGTTTTCTGTGCCTTCGAAGTAAGTCACTCACAAATATTTAGAAACTTAATTATAACATTAGACAATTATTTTAAATATTTAATATTGAGTATATATTGCAAAAAAAATATTTCAGTTTAATTTTATGATAACTCTTTATCTTTACAGACAGTCTTCGCAGATAAGTTACAGAAGGATCTGGATAATTTACGTAAAGCATCTGCTGAAGAAATATTTTTCATCTTCGAGAAATTACGTTCTGCTATTAACGTCAGTTGACAAAAATAATTTATAAACCCGAAATATTTGTTAAGTATAAAAATTTAAAAATTGTAATAATTTCGATTATCTTTCTCACAAGGCTGATTTCGTAGCTGCGCAAAAAGAAGGAACGACGCCTGAATGCGAAGAAAATTGTTGGACTTGGAATCATTATGAAGAATTCAGGGATACCCATCTTCAGCCTAAACTTGATCCATGTGCTCAGTGTCATGATAATGCCGCAATAAATAGGGATATTAAGGTACATAAAAAATATTATTTATAATCTTATTAAAAACTTTTCTAGGATTTTACATTAGTCGTTGCATCACAAAACCACCCCCTATATTATATTCTCCCCCAATATCTTTGATTCTCTTGTTCAAAATTTGTACCTATATTCTTTTATAGGTTTTGGGCTACTTCTTTCTTTCTCCCACCATCCTATAACAATCCAATGGGGTTCATTTATACAGAACATTTTTTAACATAAATAAAAAAATTACTCTTTTTTTGTTTACAGCTTGCGAGAAGGTGTTGTGTGAATAGTATTACTGCATTAAAAAGCCAGACAAAATTGACTCGTGCTTCTGTTAAAACATGTCTTGCAAAATGCATTCAGGAGAAGCACGTGACTGCAGTCAAAAAAGTAAAAACGTTCTCAAAGAGGACCTCGAACGGGTGTAAAAAACAATAAGGCACAGCTGTAGTTGTTGCGATGTTTATTGAAATCAATAACAAATTTGAAAAATTAAATTCATTAATTGACCTTCCAATCCCAATATGTTCAAGAATTTGTCCTGTAGTGTCCCTGAAGAGCAAATTTTTTCTTTGGAAAAGTTCTGCGAAAGTAGTGTAGCCTTTCATTCTTCCCATAAAAACTGTAAAAGTATGTATTGCAAAATTGAATGCAACTTGTAGAGCTTAGAGACTCCCATAATTAAAACAATGAATAAAGCCTCGGCAGAGATAACGTTGAATCAATAAAAATATTTTATTTAAAACATGAAGTAAAGTTTAAAGCAGATCTGTAATTGGTCAAAAAACTGCTGAGCTTACTAAAATTACAATTCAAACTCAAAATTGTTCATAGTAGGGTGGGTCGAAAAAACAAAATCTTGGAAATCGGAAATAGAACTATGTGAAAAAATAACTGAGGACCCTATCAAAGTATAATTAATTAGGATTCGATCGAAAACGCCTTGGTTTTTCGCGTTAACAAAATATGCTTGAAAAATTCTTATTTTCGTAATTTTGATATTTTCTCGGTTATCCATTTTTTTTATATTTCCGTAGGCCTTACACGACTCGCTACATTTCTAGAAATTTTAATTCGCATTCCCATTAGAGATTACTAATGTTTAGTAAATGCCTGCTTTTAAAAAATAATTTTGAAACCTACTGTGGGGTTTTAAATTATTTTTTGAAAACAGGGGTGTACTAAGTATTAATAATCTATGATGGGGCTGCAAATAAAAATCTGTGAAAATTTTGGGAGTCGTTTAAGGCCTCCAGAAATGTAAAAAAATTACATACACGAACATTTTTAAAACTACGAAAATAATAATTTTTTTAAGCAATCTTAACGCGCAAAACCAAGGCGTTTATCCATTACATACAAATTAGTTAAACGTTTTCAGGGACCTCATACGCCACTTTTTTACATAGTTCATTTTTGATTTCCAAAATTCTGTTTTTTTGACCTACCGTAGTTCATAGTATGATAAGAGATTCTTCTTCAAGAATTTTCTGGTCTATATCATATAACACAGTATATCAACATATACTGACAGTTTAACAGGGTGTCCAGCAATTCTTAGGAACGAAAATCAAGGTATTTGCCAGGTTTTCCAGGTCAAGAAGTAAAGTTTTTCCAGGTCTCCTTTTTTACATTGAATAATAAAATAACCGTTTGTTATGCATGTAAAAAAATGAGCCATTTCATTTTTATTGTTCAATAATTTCTAAAGAAGGCAGAACCATAAATAAACAAATTCTTAATTTTTTGCGAACATAAGTCGTCTTTGAAATCCTTGCAATCTTTGCGAATTCGTTGAAATCTCTTGAAGTACTTAAAATATGTGAAATCTTGACATTTCTGTGAAATCTTTTTGAATCTTTTTGAAACTTTAAAATCCTTAAAATCTTTGAAATTTTTTGAAATTTTTATGAAATCTTTCAAATATTTGTGAAATCTTTCTTTAATCTTTGTTTGTGAAATCTTTCATATTCGTTTGAAGTCATCGAAATCTTTGAAATCGTTTAAAATCTTTGAAATGTTTTGAAATATTTGGAATTCTTGTATTATTTTGATATATGGTATTTATGAAATTTCTATGAAATCTTTCAGAAATCTTTGTATTCATTAAAAATCATTCAAATATTTTCAATCTGTGTAAAACCTTTTGAAATCTTAAAAATCTAGTTTACTATATCCTTTCTAAAATCTTTGAAACCTTTGAAATGTTTTGAAAGTTTTAAAATCTTTGGAAATGTTCGAAATCTTTGAAATCTGGTGTACATGCCTTTTTTAAATCTTTGCAATCTTTATGAAATGTTCGAAATTTTCGGGAATTTTTTGTGAAATTTTTGAAATCGTTGTCAAATCTTTTCAAATATTTGTGAAATTTTTTTTAAATCTTTGTTTGTGAAATCTTTTTTATTCGTTGAAATCAGTGTGAATTATTTGAAATCTTAGTGAAGTATTTTCAAATCTTCTAAAATGTTTTTAAACCTTTTGAAATCGTTTCAAATCTTCGAAATATTTAAAAATCTTAGAAATCTGGAGTACTGTACACTTTTTCAAATCTTTGAAATCCTTTAAATCTTTGTAAAATGTTCAAAATCCTTTTAAATATTTTAAAATCTTTGAAATATTTTGAAATCTTTAGTAATGATTTGTAATCTGGTGTACACTACAAAACCGAGTGGTGAAACCCTTGAAAAATCCGTTATATGGCCATGGCTCATTCTAATTCTGAAACTGAATTAAAATCGAAATTTTCAACTAATAATTTATATAATTTGTAAGTTGAATATCACAACAAAATGTATACTTTAACTTTCTATATTAGCGGAGACGAAATTAAAAACTTATGGAATTATTCACAATATCAGGGTGGCGATTCGGCGGACAATTTCAAATTTTCGGTCATTTCCCGGTCAAGTTTTTCAATTTTCCCGGTCAACTAAAAGTAACAGATTCATATTTCCAGAAAAAAACGCAAATATTTATTTTAATTCATGACGTTCATTCTAAACATCCTTTAACACAACAACAGAGAACAACAGAGACAAAAATACTCAAATTTTTCACTAAAATATATTAATTTTTTACAAAAAATTGAATAGTTAAACTTTCAGTTGAAAAAATTAATTTTCAACAAAAAAACCGGATTTTCAACAAAATAGTTAAACTTTCAACCACAGATAATGAATTTTCAAATAAAATTATGAATCTTCAACTGGAATAGTTCAATTTTAAACCAAAAAGATGAATTTTCAACCAAAACGATGAATACTTTACTGGAACACTTGAATTTTCAACCAAAGAGCTGAATTTTTAAACAAGATTAATTTTCAAATAAAAAGATTAATTTTTTACCAAAAAATACAATTTTTCAACAAAATACATGAATTTTTAACGAAACAGTTGAATTTAAATTTAAAGAAGACAAATTTTAAACCAAAAAGTTGAATTTTGAACTAAAAAAATAATAATTTTCAACCGTAAATGGAACAGTAACATTTTTAGTTAAAAAAATTAATTTTAACCCAGACATAAGAGTTTTCAACTAAAACAATGAATCTTCAACTGAAATAGTTGAATTTCAAACCAGAAAGATGAATTTTCAACTAAAATTATGAATTTTTAAACAAGATGATTAATTTTCAAATAAAAAGATTAATTTTCCACCAAAAAATACAATTTTTTAACCAAATACATGAATTTTTAACGAAATAATTGACTTTTTAATTAAATAAGACAAAAAAACGAAAAACATCCTAAGGAAAAAAAAGTTTTCAATCAAGCAGCTCATTTTTCAATCAAAGAAATGAATTTTTAATTAAAACGATGAATCTTCAGAAAAAAAAATTTTTTAACAAAAGAGTTTAACTTTCAACCAAATAACTTTATTTCCAACCTAAAAGATAAATTTTCAACTAAAATGATAAATATTTAACTGGAATACTTGAATTGTTAACCGAAAAGAAGAATTTTTAAACAAGAAAATTAACTTTCAAATAAAAAGATAATTTTCTACAAAAAAATATCGATTTTTTTAACAAAATACAAGAATTTTGAACGAAATAGTTGAAGTTTCAATTAGAAAAGACAAATTTTCATCCAAATTGTCGAATTTTGAACTAGAAAAGATCAATTTTCAACTAAAAATGGAACAGTTAAATTTTGCAGTTAGAGAAATTAATTGTCAACCAAACTGATGAATTTTTAACTGTAATGATGAATCTTCAACTAGAATAGTTGAATTTTATGCCAAAAAGATGAATTTTCAACCATAAAGATAAACTTTCTACAAAAAAGACGAATTTTCCATAAAGTACATAAATTTTCAAACAAATAGTTTAATTTTTAAATGCAAAATATCAATTTTCAACCAAATAGTTGAATTTTCACCAAAAAAAAAGATAAATTGATTTTTAACAAAGTAGTTACATATTTAACCAGAGAAGAATTTTAAATTAAAATGATGAATCTTCATCTTTTCTGAATTGACAAAAAATATTAAAATAATCAAAACTTGAATTTTGCTACGATCAGAAGTAAAATCCCGTTTTTTAAATTAAATTCCCGGCCATTTCCTGGTTTCCTGGTCAAGTCGCAACCCTGCATATTAAAGTCTGTTCATTGCAATCTATAAAGTAATTGCGTAATGAGTAAAAGATAAATTATATCTTGATAAACAAAAAACTTTTCAGTAGCAAGGTTCCTTCTAAACGAGATGTTTCTTTCCTAATAGACTAAAGATTTAAATTACTTTTCGCATTTCAATAAAAAAAACCTGTTCAAAAAAAATTTTAATTTAAGGTTCTCGTGAAAAATTCAAGGAGATTTCCCTGTTTTCAAGGTTCAACAAAAATTCAAGGAGAATTCCAGGTTTTCAAGGTTTTCAAGGTCGCTAGACACCCTGTTTAAAAAAGGATTCGAGCAAAACAGATTTTTTATTGATACGACAATTACCACATTCAATAATTAATTTCATTATTTAATATTGACTATCACTTGAAAAAATCACACTATTGCAAAGCAGTGAGAAAAATAAATGGGGCTCGGATTTAATTATTTCCAAAATAACAAAATCCATAAATTTGTGTGATTTGAAGGAAATGAACGATAAGATAAAACTTTATTTCTGTGAGTTTAGCGTATACATTTTTAACTAATTTCAGAGTTTTTATACCAGGCTAACTTCATAGCCTTACTGTTTGAAAAATTATAATTTCTACATGTATTTTTTTTGAATAAGCAGTGTTCAACCCTATAAGAATCACTAAAAAATCCAGACAAAAAGTGATTTTTTACTAAGAATTATTCAATTTGAAAACATCGTGCATAAATGTAGTATGCGTTTTACTTCCTAGATTATCGATTTTCTTATACACATTATCTAAGCACGAAAATGTACTTTTTCTTCAGTATTGTAAGCAAAAATGTTCATTGTGTAATAAAGGTGTAATAAGGTGTCGGGTTCCCTTTTCTAATTTTTTGATTCCACCCTAATGTGAAATAGTACACTCAAAACATTTACTTTGTAAGAATTCATTTAAAACCAACTAAAGTACGTCTTAAAATGATTTTCATGCAAATTTAGTTTTTTCTTGATTTTAAGCCCGCGTGTCTGGATTGAAGGTCAAACGAGAGGCCAATGACGTGTACAAATTAAATATTTGAACTACGCCATTAACGAAAAAAGTACTGTTTTTGTCATAATATTTTAATAAAAATTTAAATTATAATCAAGTGGAGATTATAAAAAGCGGTTTATATTTTTTCCATGTTTCCCGAAAAAATATAGCTTTTTTTGGCCATGTACATATATATTTGCATCATTTTTAATCCAGTCGCCACTAATACGTATTTATCACTTCATAAAATCGATTTCATTGAAATGAGGAAATATTTCTTCGGATATAAAAAAGATTCAATGAAACTAGCTGCTTACCTTCCAAGAAATCAGTTCTCGAACTTAGTAATTTTCTAATTTATTGAAAATGAATTTCTTCTGTAAAGAATATTTTCTCAACTGAAATTAATAAGTCCTTGGTTCAAGGAAAAAGGACCAAAGAAACACATTCCTTTGGATGCCGTAATTTTTTTTTCACTGAACTAAAATGCTACTAATTATGACAAGGTGGCCCCAAAACTTCATTCAAAATTCCTGAATGTCCCCTGATTTTTCCCTGACACATTTTTTATAAATATAGCAAAAAAAACATTTTTAATTTAACTTTTTTATTCTTGACTAATGTTCTCTTGAATTTGAAAGAATTCAAATCATAAAACATTAAAACAATTCAAGTTAAATTCAAAAGAATTCAAATGAATTAGAAAAATATGAAAAAATTAATTGAGTTCAATAAGTTTGAGATAAGTTTAGAAAAATTCAAAGGAATTCGAAATAATTTGATGAAATTCTTAAGAGTTCAAGGTGAGTTTAAAAGACTTCAAGAAGAATTGAGCAAAAACTGAAAAAAATCGAAAAAAAATCAATTGAATTCCGTAGAATTGCATTCCAAAATTCAATTTAGAAGAATTCAAGTGAATTAACCCATTAAAACCCAAGCCGAATCTAGTCGAGATAGCCTCAAACTAACTACTGCATCAATGGCGTAGCCAAAAAAAAAATTACCCCTGTTTTTTCTTTTGACATTTGCAATTGTTTATAAAAAGTTATTTAAACAAATTACCAAAAATTTCTTTATTTCGAAAAACTAATAGCGGTAATAGATTCTAGGGGAAAAATTGCAAAAGAAACCTTTCTGGCACTTTTTTGTCAGAGTTCAATTTGTTGGTGTAAAATCATTATAAACAATTTCAACCTGTACGAGTGATACCAAACCCGTTGTATCCCAAGCCGAATTTGGCCGAGATAGCCTCAAACTAACAATTGCATCAATGGCGTAGCCAAAGAAATTACCCCTGTTTTTTTTCTTTTGACTTTGGCAATTGTTTTTAAAAGTTATTTAAATGAATTACCAAATATTTCTTTATTTCGAAAAACTAATAGCGGCAATCAATCCTACGGGAAAAATTGCAAAAGAAACCTCCATGGCACTTTTTTGTCAGAGTTTAATTTGTTGGTGTAAAATCATTATAAACAATTTCAACCTGAGTTTGGTATCACTCGTACAGGTTGAAATTGTTTATAATGATTTTACACCAACAAATTGAACTCTGACAAAAAAGTGCCATAGAGGTTTCTTTCGCAATTTTCCCCGTAGAATCAATTGCCGCAATATAATTTTTTCGAAATAAAGAAATTTTTGGTAATTTGCTTAAATAACTTTTTATAAACAATTGCAAACGTCAAAAGAAAAAACAGGTGTAATTTTTTTTTTGGCTACGCCATTGATGGAGTAGTTAGTTTGAGGCTATCTCGGCTAGATTCGGCTTGGGTTTTAATGGGTTAAACAAATGCAAGACAATTCCAAAGAATTTAAAAGAATTCCGGGATAAATTAATAAGAATTAAGGGTGAATTCCAAATGAATTCAAATGAATTGCAAAAAATATTTGGGAATCTCTTCAAATCTTTGAAACCCTATGAAATCCCTCACTTCTTGTGAATAAATTCTTTGAAATTCATTAAAATATTGTTATAACCCCGTAAAATTCTATGAAATCGGATGATTTTTCTGAAATCCTGGAAAGCTTACTAAAATACCTTGAGAGCTTTTAAAATCACTAAAATTCTTAAAAACCTGATGAAATCCTTTGGAATCTTTTAAAATATCTTAAAGCGTCATAGATCATGTACAATTGTTCCATATCTTCTGAAATCATAGGCAATTCTTTGCAATCGCATGAAGATTTTACCAAATCCCGTAAAATTACTAAAATTCTTGGAAACCCCTTGGAACTTTTTGAATCTCTTAAAGATGCCTTGGAATCTTTTAAAATACCCTTAAATTTTTCAAATTCTTTGAAATCGCCTCAAATTATTGAAATCCATGAAAAATTTCTTGGAATTTTTAAAAATACCGGAAAATCTTAAAAGTCCTTTGAAAAGCCTTCAAATTATAGATATCTAGTAAAAACTCCTTCCAAACTTTTGAAATACTCAAAAAATATTTCAAACCCTTCGAAAACTTTTGAAATCCCTTGATATTTCTTAAAGCTCTTGAAAATTCTAGGGAATATTTATAAACAACATTAAATTTTAAACATCCTTTGAAATTCCTTCAAATTATTGAAATCTATTAAAGGGGGATTTGAAAAAGGGTAAACACAGGGGAATAAGGGTAAGATTTCGGTCCTTGGAATGACATTTTTTTGAAACTAAAAGCAACTGCCATCTATGAAGATGACCCTGGCTGATCCCAGAAAAACCGCCGTAAATCATACCCTCGTGTGTCTTTCGGACACGGAGCGACCCAATGATAACAGCCCTCTGCATCCATCTTGCAAGTGCCTCGGCATGTTTTTGGCACGCGGGTATGACGCACTCGCATTTATTTCAAGCTGAGATCTGAACATCAGAGTACTCACCTGAAACAGTAAAATAAATATAAAGGTTAGAGTCATATTGTTATATAGTAATGAATGGTAGGCACATCGTTCAGCGCACGTGGCATGAAATGCACAAATATTTCAATTAACATTTAAAATATAGGATTCCTTGAATCCTAATTAATTAGAGATATGCATAAGTAACTTAAATAAATTGGTTACAATATTTTATGAAGCCTATCCAATTTAATTTAAATCTAGTGCTATTTTTCATAAAATTTCGATTCATCCATTATTTCTCAAGATTTTGAACTTTTTATGGAAAAAAATTATATTTCTGAGTATTGGAAAGAATTGAATAAAAGTATAAAAGAATAAAAAAAGATTGGAAAGAATTTTGAACTATTCTAATAAAAAAAACGGAATATTCGACTTAGTTCAAACAGCGTTTACAAAAAAAGTAACCGTTAATTTTTTTATATTTAGTTTTTAAATTAAAATTCTAATAAAACATAATACTTTAACCGAGTGCGCAGCCCAAAATGCTCTCAAAAAAAGTCGTTTCAATTCGAATTATATTGTTTTTTTAACATAATGGTTGGATTTTCAAACAAAAAAGATTAATTTTCTACCAAAAGAGATGAATTTGCAACGAAACAGTTGACTTTTCAAGCTGAAAAGTCAAATGAAAAACAAAACAGTTGACTTTTAAACCCAAAAAGTTGAATTTTCAACTATGAAAGATGATTTTTCAACAAAATAGTTGATTTTAAAACAAATAAGCAATTCAACTGAGATTCAAAGAGTTAAAATTTGAACAGAATAGACGAATTTTTAACCAAAAAAGATATAAATTCAACCAAAAACAGTTGCGTTTTTTACCAAGTAGACGAATCTTCAAGCAAAAAAGACAATTTTGTTACAAAAAAGTAGAATTTTCAACCAAGATAGGTACATTTTCAACCCAGAGATTTTATACCAAGAAGATGAATTTTCGATCTAAAAATATGAATTTGCAACAAAGAAGTTAAATTTTTCAACAAGAAAGATGATTTTTTAAGAAAACAGTAGAATTTTCCTCAAATAGCAGAATTGTCAACAAAATAGTTGCATTTTTAGTCACATAGTTAAATTCTCGATCTAGAAACATGAATTTCCAATCAAATAGTTGAATATTCGGAAAGAAAATTAATTCTCAAACAAACAATTGCGTTCATAACCAAATAGTCCAACTTTCAGGCAAAAGAGACATATTTTTTAGAGGATAGTTGAATTTTCAATCCAAAAGAACGAATTTTCTATAAAAAAAGAAGAACGTTAAACAAAACAGTTAAATTTTAAACAAAATAATTTAATTTTCAATTAAAATGATGAATCTCAAGAAAAATTAATTTTTAAGAAAGAAGTTCAATTTTCAACCAAGTAGTTGAATTTTCAATCAAAAAAATATCCTAATTCTGAATTAAAAACAGTCGAAATTAACCAGAGAGATGAATTCGCAGCGAAAAATGTAAAAGTTTATATTTTAACCAAAACAGATTTTAATTTTAAATCAAAAACAGTTGAATTAAAAAAAACACGAATTGCAAACAAAATAGTTAAATCTTCAAACGAAACAAATTACTTTTTAGCAAACCCTTGCATTTTTAACACAAAAAGACCACATTTCTACCAAAAGAGATGTGCTTTAAATCAAAAAGTACGACTTTTCACTCGAGTTTTCAAAAAAATAGTTAAATTTTCAACCATGAAAGATTCTTCAGTCAAGAAAGAAAAAAATGTTAACAACATTCTTGAACTTACAAACCAAAAGAGCGAATTTTACAGAAAAAAGTTTAAATTTTCAACTCCACAATGTGACTTTTTAACAGAAAAGTTAATTTTGAATCAAATAGTTGAAATTTCTATGTAAATAATGTAATTTTTAACTTAAGAAGACGAATTTTCAATAAAATACCTCAATCTTTAAGCCAAATAGTTTAATTTTCAACTAAAAATGATCAATTTTTAATAAAAAATGGAATAGTTAAATTTGCAGATGCAAAAATTGATTTTCAACCAAAATAAACCTAATTCTTCAACCAAAGCGGTAAATCTTTAACTGATAAAATTAATTTTTAAAAAAGTAATTCAATTTTCGAGCAATTAGTTGAATTTCCAATCCAGAAGATAATTTTCTATAAAAAAGACGAATTTTCAACAAAATACATACATTTTCTATCAAGCTGCTGAATTTGCAAGTAAAATGGATCAATTTTCAACCAATAATGAAAAAGTTAAATTTTTAGTTTAAAAAATTATTTTTCAACCAAAAAAGATAAACTCTGAACCAAAAATATAATAGTAGACTTGTCAATTGAAAAGAATTTATTAACAATAAAAAGGGGAAATTTCTTGACAATAGGGAAAAGGAGAATTTCTTTTTTAAAAAGGGGTTAAAAGGGAAATAGGGGAAAAAGTGTAAAATAAAATCGCTAATTTTCATTTTTTTGAGTATTTCAAAAAATTTCCATTCATATTTATATTTTCCATGTGAAATGTCACATTATGCGTTAACCCCTGTCCCCCTTCGTTACAACCCGAAACAAAACCTGTTACACCCCACCCCCTGGCAGTGTGACTTACTTTTTGAACGGCTCTTAGTAGGGTTGATTTATACAAGAAATTTGAAAGTAAATATAAAAAAGATATTATTTTTCTATTTACAGACTGCTGACCAGAGCTGTGCTAAAATTGTTGCTAAATTCGTAAAAATGGAAAAATTAAACGTTGATAAGGCTACAGCATGCGTATACACAAATTTAAACAAATAAAAACAAAATTTGAATTTATTTCAAGTTCTTCCAATGCTTTTTAAACCTGTCTTTTTACAGCGAAAAAACGATCAACTTTATTAATATTGAATCTGATATAAGTATAGGATACATTAGAAAAATACTTTTTAGACATGATAAGATTTGAGTTTCATTCAATCCGGATAGTGTCTTAGTTTTTCCTTGAGTCCAAGCGGATACATTTATATTCATGATTCCGTGGATTATTTTGAAAATTTGGTAAATCCCTTGAAATTTTTGTAATCATGTGGAAATTCCTTGAAATCCTTTGAAATCCATGGAGCTTCCTGGAAATCTCTTAAAATTATTTAAAAACTGTGAAAATCCTTTAAAATTCTTCAAGCTTCCGTGAAATCTTTTGAAATCCTAGAAATCTTCAAAATCCCATGAAAATCCTTTAAAATCTGTGGAAATTTCTTGAAATCTTTAAAAATCTGTTAAAATCCTTGAAATTCTGTGATATATTCCCAAATATTACGAGATCCCTTGCAATCTTTGCAATCAATTTGAAATTAATATAAATCTTTAAAATCCGTGGGAATCTTTCTCAATCTCTTCAAATTCCTTAATCTTTTAAAAGACATTAAGATTCCTCCAAATCCCAGCAAGTCTTTTACCATATTCGGAAATACTTCAAAATTACGTTAATCTTTTAAAGTCGTAATCCTCTAAAATCGACGGATGTACTTTGAATCTTTTTCAATTTCTCAAAATTTGGATGGAAAAAATTCGATTCTTCAGATATTCTTCAGTCCTGATAATAATTGAACCGATTGGTAGAAAAATGTCAACATAAGTTTCTGGGATCAAATTCCAGGTAGAATTTTCGCGAAAAACTCAGCAAGATTATTAAAAAAAAAAACATGGAATCTTAAACTATTCTGATTAAAAAAATGGAATACTCGACTTAGTTTAAACAGTATTGGCAAACAAAATAACGCCAATTTTTTTATATTTAGTTATTGAATTAAAATTCTAATAAATTCGTGAAAAAAATGCATAGGCACTTCAACTTTCGATTTGAGACTTCTATTGCTTAATAGCTTTCGGTGATAATGTAATTATTTGTTTATGTATTTTGTTAAAAATGTATCTATTTAGCTAGAAAATTAATCTTCTTGGTGAAAAATTCATCTTTTTAGTTGAAAATTCAACTACTTGGCTGAATTTTTTTTGGTTGAAAGTAAAACTCTTTTATTAAAAATCGATTTTTTTGTGGACGATCGATCACTGATGGTCTTTTCTAGTTGAAGATTCAACTATTTGGTTGAAAATTCACGTATTTTGTTGATAATTCTTCTTTTTTCGTACAAAATTATTCTTCTTGGTTAAAAATATATCTTTCTGGTTGACAACTCAACTACTTGGATGAATGTGGAACAATCTTGCTAAAAATTAATTAATTTGTTCTTGAAGATTCATCATTGTTGTAAAAACTTCTTCTCTTTGGGTGAAAAATTAAAATATTTTGTTGAAGATTCATGTGTTTTTGTAGTTTGAAAATTAACTTTTTCAACTGTAAATGTAACCATTCAATTTTTAAGTAGCTAAAGCAAGTCATTGAAATAAAAGTCCAAAGAAAAATTCTTCACATGTATTTTTTCTTTTGACCTTCATTTCCATGACTTGCTTCGCTACTTAATACAAGAAAGGTCGAAACCAAACGTACAATATTTCATTTTTGGTTAAAAATTGATATTTTTAATGAAAAATTGATCTTTTCTAGTTTAAAATTCAACTATTTTGTTGAAAATTAGTATTTCTGGTTAAATAAAATTCCAGTACTTGCTTGAAAGTTGAACTACTTTGTGAAAAAAACATTTTTCTTTTGGTCGAAGATTCATAATTTTAGTTGAAACTTCAGGTGTTTGGATGTAAATTAACTTTTTGGTTAAAAATTCAACTACTTGCTGGATGAAAGTCAAAATACTTTGTTAAAAATTTATCTTATTTGTAAGATTCACCTCCTTGGTTGAAAATTAGTTTTTTTTCTTCAAAACTAATTTTTTTATCTGAGGATTTAACCATTTTATTTTTAGTTGAAAATGTATCATTTAAAAGTCGAAAATTCAACTATCTGGTCGAAACATGTTGGCGTAATTTGTTTCAATTGAATACTTATTCAGATTAAATAAATATTCCCGAAAAAATAATGCTTTGTTTTTTTTAAAAACAATTCCATTATTTATTTTAAGAGAATTATAAAACCATTTTCAGCATCCCTGCACAATAATAAAATTGTACTGCTTTTTGCACTTTTTCCGTAGCATAAATTGTTTGCAATTTATAGCGCTACAAATCTATTCCTCAGAAAAATCTGAAACTTGTACATTGTCTATATCAAAGTTAAATCTCTTAAAAGCATAAAGAAATCTTCCGATCGAATGAAAACTTCCCTCCGTGAATTGTTGTTAAAAATTGCTATTTTTAAGGAGAAACCATGTAGACCTCATAAACTTCTTACTTCATTTTTATAAACATTGTTATGAATGAAAACCTTCCATGAACGTAACAGATTTAAAAACAAAAATTATTAATCTTTGATACAAACTCAAACTTTCTACTATTGTGACATTTTCTTGTACGACGAGCCATTGTTTATTCAAACTCTTTTAGGTAATATATTTTTCATAAATCCATGCTCCCTTGAAAAATTGCAATTTTCTATGGAAAGCTAGAAAAATGGACAACTGTACAAAATTCAAAAAATCGAAAACAGAATTTTGTTGAAAAGTAGGATATGAGTATCCTGAATGTGCAATTGTGCATAATTAATTTACAGCCCACTTATTCATTCTGCCCTTCAAGGTAAAAAGATACGTAAGTGACTTTGCGGTTTCGGGTTATCCTCCTGAACCTGCCAATGGAAAAAGACGACCTTAGCAACAATGTCACGTATGTCTCATTTACTTTGGACGGCAGCACTTTCATTTAAAAAATTCTTATTTTTCTTAACTTTGTGCAAACAATTATAAGACGATAATTTTAAAATGGAAACAAAAAATTTAACAATTTCTCAATATGGCCTTCTTATTGTTCCAATAGAGTTAATGTTTACAACATCGCGTCGTTTTATTCAACTTTTCTATTTTTCATGTTTTCCATGTTCATAATTTTTTTGGAAATTATTATATACATTCCTAAATAAGTTTATATATTTTTACTAAGCAATTAGTTGCTCTACACTATTGTATCAGGAAATATCTTGACTAATCGAAATACTGATTTTTTACTAATCTTTAGTGACCTTTTTCGCTAATCAAATTTGTAAAATTTTACTAGTAATTAGTTAAGTCTTAACAATTTTGATTCAGAGAGGCAATGAAGTATTTTTTACGTAAGAAAAAATCTATACATCAAAAATAAATTTCTTTAGACACTCAAGTTCATCCTTAATTCAAGGCAAATTATTTTTACAAATTTTGCTATATAATTGCAACTTTCTATGGAAAATTAAAAAAAAAAAGTTGAAATTAATTTTAAAAATCGAAAACAGAACTCTGTAGTGTTTTTAAATTGTAGACAGGCCACGTCACGTTTAAATCTTCAAGATATGACCTTCTTACCGTGTCAATAGAGTCAAGAATGTCACACCATCGCCTCGTTTTATTCAACTTTTCCATTTTTCACGTTTCTAATTTTGATAACCTTTTTTTAATTATTATATGGAGTCCTAAGTAAACTTAGTTATTTATATCAAGCAATGACTTGTTTTCCACTATTGAATTATGGGTGGTCCAAAAATGCATTGGAAATCTTTTTTTAAATAATTTATATGCATATCGCCTGGAAATTTGTTGGAATCCACACAAAAATAAATTCACTTTTTTTATATTTAGAGGTGGCTGAAGTTTAATACGTATTTCCCATAAGAAAAAAAGTCGTTTTTGTATATTTTATTCAGATTCGTCAATATTAGCTGAATCGAGTTGAAACTCAACATTTCTATTCAAAATTAGCCATAGAATACGAATGAAATATTACTTTTTCAATATCATACTCATAAGTCTGTTTTATAGGGTGCCAAAAAAACCACATAAGTGAAAAAATGGATTTGGCGAGTTTTTGGCGCTAATTATGATTTTTTGCGTTTTTTAATGCAAATTGTTTCTAATAGATAAAATACTACTTTATACTGCTAATTAGATGTTCACATAAATTGTTTAAACAATTTATTATTGTTTTTAGCAATTTACTCTTAGAATGGAGTTAGAAAGTCGCGGTTTTTCAAAACTTTTCCACTTTTTGCTAAATTTTCAATAAGAGTAAGATAATACTTAATTAATGTTAACCAACATAATTGTTTAAACAATTTATTATTACTGTTAATAATATTCTCCTAGAATAATGCTAGAAAATTGTAGGTTTTTTGAAAATTTTCCACTTGTTGTCAAATTTGCAATTAGAGTGAGGTCCATAATTAATGAAGGTGAATAAAATTGATTGTTTAAATGAATTATCATTGTTTATAGCTATCTCCTCCTATATTAATACTAGATATTTGCAGTTTTTTTCTAAAATTTTTGATTTTTGTTCCACTTTTCAATCAAAGTGAAGTAATAATTAATTGAAGTTAACACACATAATTGTTTAAAAAATGTATTGTCCATTGTTAATAATATTTTCTTTGCCTAATGGTAGAAAGTTGTGGTTTTTTTCTGAAAGTTTCAACTATTTGTCTATTTTTTACTTGGAGTGACGTAATAATTAAATTAAGCAAAAATAATTGATTAAACAAATTATTATTGTGTATTACTATCTTCATCTATATTAATGTCAGATAGTTGCGGTCTTTTCTGAAATTTTAAACTTTTTGTCCACTTTTCACTTAGTGAGGTAATAATTAATGCAAGTTAACAGAAATAGTTGTTTAAACAATTTATTTATTATTGTTTATAACTATCTTCTCTTAGATAAGTGCTAGAAAGTTGCGTTTTTTTCTTAAATGTTTAACTTTGCTTTGCCTTTCTAGTTATGAACAAATAATAAATAAACATTAGAGAGAATCATATTTTAAACAATCCCTTTCTTTTATCTGAATATATTTTTTCTGAAAAAAAAAATACATTTGTAAAATTGATATCTGACTTTAATTCCCTTCTTGCTTCAGACGAAAGTCAGAAACAATATTTAATAAAAGTGGTAACAGAGTACCAGAAGCAATTTCCTGATTTTAATCAATTACTCTATATATGTATATTATTATCGAGAAGACGTGTTTTCTCCTGGGAAGGAGGGGGCAGAGCTGATATTAAAAAAAAATATATATATATATATATATGTGTGTATATGCAATTCCAAATTTTTCTTTTACGCTTTGCAATAAATTTTTCTTACAATTCAAAACAAAACTTTTACAAATATTGTTTAAATCAATTTTTTTTAAACATTGGGAAAAGAGCAAAAATAATTCACTTGAAACAATACAATACTATTTAAGGTATGATTCTTATTGAGGTTCACTTATTATTTGTTCATAACTAAAAAGTCGAAGCAAAACTGAAGCTTTCAGAAAAAAACCACTTTATAGAATTAATCTAAGAAAAGATGGTTATAAGCAATAAACAATTGTTTTAATAAGCATGTTTTTTAATTTGCACTAACTTTATTACCTCAGGAAGTAAAAAGTTGATGAAAAGTTTAAAAGTTCACAAAAAACTTCAACTTTTTAGCATTTATCTAAGAAAAGATAGTTATAAACATTATTAAATTGTTTAAACAACTATGTTCGTTAACATTATATATACCATTAAACATACCATTAAACCATTTCCCTTTCAGGGTAGGCGTGACACTACCCGATTCGGGTAGTGTTTCTAGGTTTTTCTTGTAGTTATAAATAACTACAAGTGTGGGCTCACCACACCCACGATGTGCCAACAGCACTCACGTCAGTATTCTTGAATGGTCACCCATCCAAGTACTAACCGCGTCCAACGCTGCTTAACTTCAGTGATCTGACGAGAACTGGGTTTTCCAGCGTGGCATGGCCTATTGACTAACATTAATTACGTATTACCTCACTCTCATTCAAAATTTGACAAAAAGTGGAAATTTAAAAAAAAAACGGCTAAAAACAATAATAAATTGTTTAAACAATCTATGTAAACATCTAATTATAAGTATAAAGTAGTATTTTATGTATTAGGAACAATTTGCATTCAAAACCGCAAAAAGTCATAATTAGCGCTAAAAAAAGTAATATATAATTCGTATCCTATAGCTAATTGTGAAGAGAAATGTTCAGTTTCAACATGATTCATCTAATATTGACGATTTTTAATAAAATTGACAAAAGCGTATTTTTTTCCTTTGGAAATTATTCGTTAAACCTCATGGGGCTCCAGGCCCCACAAAACATCATTCTTTTTAAATTTATTTATTTATTTGTAAATTCGGGCAAATTTCAGGGAGATATGCATGAAAATTCGAAAAAAAAAAAATTTGGACCACCCTAGTCAAATATACAACGGACAAAAATTTTTAAAATCAAAAACAGTACTCTGTGGAAAAGTAGTAGTGAAAATATATATAATAACTTTGAGACGATTGATCGATTGTAATTTAAAGATAGCGAAAAATTCTTATTTTTCTTAACTTTGTTGAAACAATCAGACGGCGATGTTTTTAAATTGAGGCAGGCTTTACGTTAAAAATTCCACAATATGACCTTCTTATTATACCTATAGAGTTAAGAATGTAACACCATCGCACTGTTTTATTACACTTTTCTATTTTTGACGTTTTCCATGTTTATTACTGTCTTTTATTTATTTATTTATTGTTATATAAAATTGTAAAAAAATTTCTATTCACCAAGCAATTAGTTTTCCATGATTGAAATAAGAAAAATATCTCGAATTATTAATTTTCTACTAATCATTGGTGGCTCATTTTTGATAATCGAATCTGTAAAACTTCACTAGTAATTAATTAAATTTTACCCATTTTGATTCAGAGACCTCAAAGTATCTTCTGCATTAGAAAAAAGCTATACAATTAAAATAACCTTTATGCACTCAATTTGATACTTATTCAGGCTGATCTTTATTTAAGAAAAATCATTTTTGCAAAGTTTGATAAATAATTGCAAATTTTCTATGAAAAATAAGGAAAATATACAACCGAAGAAAAGTTTTAGAATCCAAAGCATAACTCTGATGAAAAGTAGCGTATGATGATACTGAATGTGCATAATTAATGAATATATTAATCCACATTGATACCATATTGATCCATTGTAATGTTAAGATTGTAAATATTTTTGTTTTTAAACCTTTTTTAAGCAATCGGTAGAAAATATTTCAAAAATGGAAACAGACTAGGTCACGTCAAAAATTCCTTAATATGGCCTTCTTATTGTTTCAACAGAGTTAAAATTGATACACCATAGCCTTGTTTTATTAAACTTTTTTATTTTTCACGTTTTACATGGTTATAACTTTTTTTAAATTATTATATTGTTATGGATAATTTTCTTTTTACGAAGCTATTAGTTTTCTACTATTGAATTTGAAAATATCTCGACTACTCGAATAGTAATTGTCTACTAATCTTTAGTGGCTAACTTTTCACAAATTGAATCTGAAAACTTTAATTTGTAATTAGTTAAATTTTACCAATTTTGATTCAGAGAGCACAAAAGCTTAAAAACTAAAATAAACTTCTTTGACCATTTCCGTTGATACTTATTCCCCTCGTACCTGAATAAGAAAAAAGATTTTTTAAAAATTTTTTTATTAATCTATGATTCTATGGCACAAAATAAAACTTTTTACTCTCGCTACATTTTCTGGGTGGCGATTCGGCGGACGATTTCCAATTCCCGGTCAAGTCTTTCAATTTTTCCGGTCAACTAAAAGTAACATATTCATATTTGCAGCAAAACGCAAACATTTATTTTAATTCATGACGTTCATACTAAATATCCTTTAAAACAACAGAGCAAAAAATTGCAAAATAAATGAATTTTTGAACAAATACTTAAATTGGCCACTAAAAAATATCAATCTTGACCAAAAAATGGAATAGTTAAACTTTCTATTGGAAAAAGTAATTTTCAACAAAAAAGAAACAGATTTTCAACAAAATAGTTCAATTTTCAACCTAACTGATGAATTTTCAACTAGAGTGATGAATCTTCAACTGGAATAATTGAATTTTAAACCAAAAAGATGAGTTTTCAACTAAAACAATGAATCTAAAACTGAAATAATGGAATTTTCAACCAAAAAAGATTAATTTTCTGTAAAAAAGGTGAATAATTGTGAAGCAAAACTTAAATAATAAAATTTTAAGTTTAAAAAATTATTGTTTAGCCAAAAAGATGAATTTTTAACTAAAAATATGAAATATTCAATTGGGACAAGTTAAATTTACACTTAAAAAAATTATCCTTCACAAAAAAAACTAACTTTCAATAAAAAAAAACTAACTTTCAAAAACATAGTTACATCTTCAAACAAAGTGATGAATTTTCAACTATAATGATGAATCTTTAACTAGAGTAGTTGAATTTCCGACCAAAAAGATCAATTTCTAACCAAGAAGATTAATTTCTACCATAAAAGACGAATTCTCAACTGAAATTTTAACCAAGAAGATTAATTTCTACCATAAAAGACGAATTCTCAACTAAAATTTTAACTGAGAAGAATAATTTCTGCCATAACAGACGAATTCTCAACTGAAATTTTAAATGAGAAGAATAATTTCTACCATAAAAGACGAATTCTCAACTAAAAAAGATCATTTTTTAATCAAAATTGGAATAATTAGATTTTTAGTCAAAAAATGAATGTTCAACCAAAGAGATTATTTTTAACTATAATAATAGAATATTCAACTGAAATAATAGTTACATTTTCCGTAAAAAAAAATCAACCAAAAAAGAAAAGAATTTTCAACAAAGTAGTTAAATTTTTGGCAAAAAAATGTCTTTCCATCCAGACAAGGAACAAGTTTCAAATCAAAGAGCTCATTTTTCAAACAAAGAAATGAATTTTTAATTAAAATGATGAATCTTCTAAAAAAAAAATTAATTTTTAACAAAAGAGTTTAATTTTCAACAAAGTAATTTTAAAATCCAATCTAAAAGGTGAATTTTCAACTAAAATGATAAATATTATCTGGCAAATTTAAATTTTTTATAAAAAAAAATAATTTTTAAAGAAGAAGATTAACTTTGAAGGAAAAAGATCATTTTCTCCAAAAAAAAAAGATTTTTTAACAAACTAATTGAATTTTCAACGAAATAGTTGAATTTTCAGTTGAAGAAATTAATTTTCAACCAAACTGACGCATTTTTGACTAAAATGATGAATCTTTAACTGGAATGGTTCAATTTTATACCAAAAAGATGAATTTTCAACCATGAATATTATTTTTTTTAAAGAAAATGGCGAATTTTTTCACAAAGTACATACATTTTCAAACGAAGAGTTTAATTTTTCAATAAAAAATATCAATTTTCGACCAAATAGTTGAATTTTCATCCAAAAAACATGAATTTCTAATTAAAAAAGATGAATTCGCAACGAAAAATGTAACAAAATATTCTATTATAATGCAGAAATATTTCTTCTTTGAAATACTACATCTACTCTAAAAAATACTTGAAGTAATTTCTTTATCTAAAATTTAGAAGAGAGAACTTTCAAATTGTGGCGAATTTTGACCTGGAACAGGGATTTTTTTAAATTTGATTCTTCTAAATCCGAATTATAATTCTTTTAAAAATTCCCGTTCCAAGTTAAAAATTCCCAGTTCCAAGTGAAATTATATTTCTTTACGGAACCTTCCTGTCATAAAATAAAAACAATAATTTGAACAATTTTAAACAATTCGATTTTTAATTCCTCATTTGTAATGAAGAATAAATATGGTTAAATATTAAAATCTTGCTCCTCTTTTGACTGAACATTTTCAAATTGAATGGTTGAAAATTCAACATTTTAGACTGAAACAATATTTGAATAGGATTTAAAAACTAAATATTAGTGTTTAATTATAAAACAATTAAATTGAACTTATTTGAAAATTGAGAATATTTTATAATATATACTAACTCTAAGCTTTCGAATTAAAACATTTCAATTTTTAACGTTCAGAAATCTCTTCGTATAATCAATTATTCTTCAATTTTTAATACTTCAACTACAGTTGAATTTTAAAAAATCATAAAAAATGTATATTTACAGTTGATGAACTTAAAACTTTTTTCATTTAAAATTTTCAATTTCACTTTTATTTTTTAATAGTTTAAATCTTTGAAACTGCATTTTGAAATTCTTTAAAATAAAAATGTATGCAAAAAAAGGAAGACCTAAAATGGAAAATTTCTATCTAAGAAACAGTGATGTAGCGAAATGTCTCGAAAATCTCGCACTCATTGTTGTTGAAAAACTGTTTGGCTTTTGAATGACTTGCAATTATTGCATTTGAAATTCTAAAATAAAGGCCGCTTTTAAATTTTACTTTCGTTTTGCAATTACTGTTAATTTAATTTGTAATAGTTATGATGACGAAATATTGCATTGCCTTTGCAAATACAGATCCTAAAACTAAATAATGTTTAGGAAGTGCAAATTATTTAAAAAGGTTTTAGGGATTTGCGAAGTGATTCAAAATATTTTAAGACTTTTTTTCACATCACTTCCAGAAAAGGTCCAAGTAACTTTAAAACATTTCGAGGGATTTCACGGATTTTCCAAGGATGTGCCGTGATTTCAAAGTATCTTATGAGATTAAAAATGAGTTTAAAATATTTAACGGAATATTACAAAACTTCTAAAGGTTTCAATTTCAAGAGATTTCTGGATACCCGAAAGTATTTAAGGACTGTTGACGTATTTCATAATATTTCAAGGAATTTCACCAGATTTTAAGTTTTTTTCTAAAAAATTCGAGGGGTTTCACAGGATTGAAAGTGATTTCTTAACATTTTAAGGAATTTTAGAGGCTTTTTAGGGATTGCAATATATTTTCAAAAATTTCAGTTTAAAATATTTGAAATTATTTTCAAGGGATTTTATTGGATGCCAGGTGCTTTTAAAATGTTTAAATTGATTATGACGGAATACAAATTTTTTTTAAGTTTTTCAAAGTATTAAAAATTATTTTAAGGGGTCTTATGGGGTTTCAGAGAAATTGATAAAACTTCATGAGGTTTCAGAAGATTTTAAGGCATTCTAAAAAATTTTTAAGGATTTGAAAAGTTTCAAAAGATTACAAGAGCGACTAAATCTTCATTTAATACTAAGGCATGAGTATTTTAGGACAAATAAATATTTATTTGTATTGTTTTTATAGGACTTTTGGCCTGTGAGCAAGATATATAATTTGAATTTTGTACAAACTGGAACATTTTTTTGTTTCCCAACAGTCCGCTACAAACAAAATTTGGAATTTTGTATTATTTTCCAAAGTTTATATATTCAACCCCGCAAAAAATCCTCTACAAAATTATTTTTATACAAATCTAGATATTTTTTTATTTTCAACCCGTTTGTCTGTATTCGAGGTCAACGACATGTAGGAACTAAATATTTGAGCGCTGGCATTGACCGAAAAAGTAGCGTTTCTTCATGTTTTAATCAAGATAATGAATCAGAAGCAAAGATTTTCAAACATTGCCTTCATACTGTTTCAAAAAACTTTTATTTAATTGAAAAAGACAATTTGCTTGGTTAAAAATAATGAGATTAAATAAATTATTTCACCAATTTCAGTCTTTTCTTTATTTTATTCAACATTTCTTTTTCAATTAAACAAATAGTATGAAGAAAATCATCTCTTTCATTCAAAGAAGAAAAAAGCATAATTATTTGAAATCCAAAAAAATTTTCACTTTCTTTACAGGTACTTTCACTTTGAATAAAAGCAACGAAGTTAAAAGAAAACATTTCTTAAATTTAAACATAAACTTTCTCTGAGTGTAGTATGCGTTTTACTTCCTAGTTTATCGCTTTGCTAATGCAAATTTTGTCAGCAAGCAAGTTTACTTTTTCTTCAGTATTGTAAAAATATTGTTTATTACGTAATAGGGGTGTAATGTTTTGAACATATTCAGATATATGTAATATTTTTTAATTTCCAAATCGAATATCTGTTGGGCTCCCTCTGCTAATTTTTTTATTCAACTTTTTTGGCCAACAAAAGTGTACGCATTAAATATTTGAACTACGTCACTGGCCGCAAAAGAATTTTTTTGTCATAATATTTTAATAAAAATATTTAATCATAATCAAAGGGAGACTATAAAAAATGGTATACATTTTTCACATGTTTTACCACTAAATATAACCATTTTTTTGGTCATGTACATATATATTTGTATAATTTCTTATTCTTATTCCGGATTCTGGAGAGTGCAAAAGGTTGGTAAGATGCATTTCTCGCAAAACCTAACCAAACTGAATTTTCCAGTCAATTCAATGATACCAACCTAACTAACCAATTTTTAGAATAGCCTACTTTTGCTGACCTACTTCTGAAATTTGATTACAAAGCAGAAACCGGCCGAGAAAAAATTTTATTTCTATAAAAACGGTTCAAATGAGATAGTCATATTTTTAGTTTTTATGTTGAAAACCAGTTTTTGAATCGCCACCTTCGGTTATTCATAATATATAAACAAAACTTTGTTCAGTTGTTCTGAATATTTTTTCAAATTATTGTCATCAAAAGCTTTAAGAATATTCTTTTGGAAAATTCTGATAAATTCAAATGACCTACTCTACAAGGTGACCTACTCTTGAATTGTTTTCTCTACCTTTGAACGAAGTAAAAATTTGTTTGATTTTAAATACTGACGTTGTTTCCTTCTTTCAATTGAATAAATACTTTGTTTGATACAATTTGTTAAACGAATTTTTGATTGATAAATAAAGTACTACCTAAAGTTTAAGAAACAATTGATTTAATCTCATTATATAAAATCAATACAATTATTTCTTTTAATCAAATCAAAGTTTCTTTAATATGCTCTCTAAATCTTAATTAGTGAAATGTAATGAATTACTAATTCGATCAGTTGAAATATTTAATTCAATATTGGACAACTACTAAATGCCTTGCGAAAATATATATTTTTTAGAACTGTATACATTAATTAAAAGAAGGTTAAAAATGTGAATCGTGACAAATACAAAAGTTTGATATGATAACAGAACGCCATTGCTGAAATTTTAAGCTATATTGAAACAATAAGAAGGCAGATTTGTGAAATTTGTCCATAGCCAAAGTCACATAACCCTGGATTACCCCTGACTTTATCCACATGTGGAATTTAGGCCAGATTTTTTGGCGTCGTAAACATGTTGTCGTATAAAAAGTGATATCAGCACATTCTCACAATTTAAACAAAGATTTCAGAGAAACATATTTTTCTTCCCCCAACGTTACCTATGACGATGCTTCAAGTCATGATGATTTGATCACTCTTTCCTCTTCCACCAATTGAATAAATATTTCGCGTGATAAGTATTGAGTATAAAAAGGCAGTTTTCTAGACTGAGATCAAATAGTTTTGGTTCATCTTTGCGAGGAAGTAGAAATTAAACAAATTATTCGATCATGAAGTGTGCGAGCTTCTTATTGGCACTCTGTGTCTTCCAAGTAAGTCACTCACAAATTTTTACAAATTACACATCAATTATCCAACTGTTACCGACTCTTTTGGAATTTACACACCTCATATTAAGCACATTAACAGAAATTTCATTTTGATTACCCTGCCAATGTTTTTCCTTGTTTTTTTGAAAATACTTTTTCACTCCATTTGCAAAGCAGTAGAAGAAATAAATTTGGATCAGATTTAAATTTTTAAAAAATATTAAAAATAACAAAAATGCATTTTGTGTATGTTAAAGAAAAAAATATAAGATAAATTTTTAATTTTGTGAGTTTTGGTGTGGAGTTCTTGTCATAGAGTTTAAACGATTCTAAAAGTACACCCTTTTCACTGATCCTAATCATTTTTTGAAAAAATATTTCACCTCTAAAATTAGAAGTAAAAAAAATTATGTTTTTGGAAAAAAGGCATTCTCTTGACCCTCAAAAAACAAGGTCAAACCCCTAAAAATCTACACTACTATAATAGCGTTCCCGTCACTTCCCCTCACTTACAATATTCCATATGCCCTCACTTCCCATAATTCACCTCACCTCATTTTAAATAACTTTCCCTACTTCCCCACTTTTAATTTTACCTTATTTACCATACTTCCATCACCTCATTTTCCCTCACCCGAATGGACACTCGACCGAAACTATATAAGGCTTTCAGCCTAAGGCTATGAAATCCTAAAAAAATTCAAAAAAGTGTATTTCTATGAAAAAAGTCGATTTACCTTCATTTCTGAAGGTCAAATATTTATTTCATTTTATGTATATTATCAATTGAAAGGACGTGAAGAAACCTATCGAAGATATACTGGAAATTTTTTTTTTTATTGATGTTAGAAAGTTACCAATCGCCAAAGCACATGGAATATTCCCAAAAAATCATATCACTTATTTTCATAACTAAAAAATAAAAGACGCACTTTTAACCTTCGAAGTTCTCAAAGGGAAAAGCCTAAGCTTTCTTTGGAGATAAAACAATGAAAAAGTATCTTTTTTCCAAAAAAAGTCAAATTTGTTTTTGACTCTCATTTTTGAAGGTCAAATATTTCTTTTGAATGTGTGTAATAAGTGGAAAGGGCGCCAAAAGCCCTATAAGAACTATACTGAACAACATTTTTTCATGACTATTAGAAGGGTTGAAAATCATCTAAACAGACGACCCCACGAAAATCCCATAATTGTCATCCCTTCTGTGAATATTTATCCGAATAACAAAATTTTTTTCCATAAACTACTATCCAATAGCAAAACACTTTGCCCAATTTTGACTTAGATCAGAAAACTTTGATTTATATTAAACATATTACAAATTAAACAGTACAATTTTTAATATAATCTTTCCCATCGTTACAGGCAGGTCACTCAGCCAAGGGTGAATATATTCCACGCCAAGAAACTATACGGCAAATATCAGACGCCTTCGCACCAGTTCATCGTAATTATTGGGTCAGTTGGTGAAAATAATTTTTAATTCCTATATATTTGTTTAATTAAAAGAATATATATCTCTAATCGTATTATTCTTCTTTCTCACTAGAATGCAGTTAAAGATATAAAACCAAACTTATCGAGGACTAAAGAATTATCAGCATTAATGGACAAGTGTTTGAAAAAGTCTAGTGATGCAAATACCGCATACACAGGCCAGCTTGATATTATAGAGCACAAATGCGACCAATTGTATGAGGAGGCTATTAAGCATTCTCAAAAAACTAAGGTATGTACAAAAATATTATTTATAATCTATTTCAAACACAATATGTGCTCTTTTCAGATCCAGTTTTATATCATTCTTTATTTATATTATGTCGAAACCAAAAAGTCACTAAACAAGTTGCAAATTATACGTCGCAATGAAAAAAGTATCGGCCATCGTTAAAGTCTTTTGAAAATATTGCATTCCCGAAAAAAATTAAGTAAAAGTCGCTTAATACTAATAGTTGATTTTTTTAAATTTAGATTTTTAAAGCTCAATCTTATTGGAAAGAAAATACTAAAATATCATAAAGAACATTCTTGATTTTTAAATATGTTCACCCATAATATTGCCTGGGCCCAAAATTCCTAACTTTTTAGTAATGACAAGCATACAATAAATGCTTGAGATCAGTAGCTGTTAAAAAACTACGCCACGCTGTTTTGATGTACCTGAAGTTCAGAACGTTCAAATGAACGGAACATTTTTTTCCAGTTTTACTTTATCAAAAAATATTGTTCAAACTACAATTAAAATAAAGCATTCAAAGTTTATTTTGTAATCTGTTATTTGTAATCTGTTATTTGTAATATAAAATTAATCAATATTTCAGCGCTGTTTCTAGTTTACAAAGCCATCAGTAAAAATTTCGTTCATTTGAACGTTCAGAACTTCAAGCACATGCTGTTTTGAACACTTTTTCCGGTCCTCCCTTCTTTATCACCGATCATCACGCAAAGCTTTGACGTCACAAATACCCCTACCCTCCACCATTTAAGTCAAAATTTTTGTTTATTTCATTCGATAAATGCTTCAAATAAAATACGTAACATTTCAACAAAATTTCAGAGCCCAAATACACTCAAAACAAGTCGTTTCAAGTCAAAATATATATTGCATTTTAAAGAAAAAAGTTGTATTTTCAAAGAAAGAAGATTAATGTTCTACCAGACGAGATGAAATTTCAATGAAACCGTTGAGTTTTCTAGCTAAAAGGTCGAATGTTTTAGAAAACCGTTGACTTTTAACCTCGTAACGATGAATTTTCAACAATGAAAGATGATTTTTTAACAAAATAGTTGATTTTTAAACAAACAATTCAACTTGAGATAAAAAAAATTGGGAATTGAATGCAAAAGATACGAATTTTCGAAAAAAATAGATTTAAATTCAACCAAAAACAGTTGCATCTTTAATCAAATAGGTGAATCTTCAAGAAAAAAAAGGTATTTTTAGAAAACAGTTAGATTTTCAACCAAGATAGGTGATTTTTCTACCAAGAGCTTCTATATCAAAAAAGATTAATTTTTAATCCAAAAAGATGGATTTGCAACAAAGGAGTTGAATTTTCCAACAAAAAAGGCAACTTTCAAACAAAATAGTAGAACTTCAAAAAAATAGTTGCATTTTTAACAACATAGTTGAATTTTCGACCTACAAAGATAAATTCTTAATCAAACAGTTGAATTTTCAGAAAAGAAATTAATTATCAAACAAATAGTTGCATTTAATACCAAATAGACGAACTTTCAAGGAAAAGAGACTTATTTTTTCGAAGACTTCAATTAAAAAAAGTAATTTTCTCTCCAAAACGACAAATGTTAAACAAACCAGTTGAATTTTAAACAAAATAATTAAATTTTTAACGAAACGATTGAATTTTTAACAAAATGATTTAATATTCAATTAAAATAATAAATCTTAGAAAATAATTGATTTTGAACAAAGAAATTCAACTTGTAACGAATTAGTTGAATTTTCAAACAAAAAAAAATCAATTCTCAACGAAAAATATAATATTTGATGTTTCAACAACAAAAACATTTTAATTTTAAATCAAAATCAGTCAAATTTAACCAAAAAGATGAATTCGCGAAAAGTTGCATTTTTAAACAAAAGAATTGAATTTTCAACTAGGAAAGATTGTTTAGTCAAGAAAGAAAAATAATGTCAACGAAATTCTTGAATTTTTAAACCAAGAAGCCGATTTTTCAGAAGAACAATAGCCAAAATGTGACTTTTCAACCAAAAAGTTAATTTCCAACCAAACAGTTGAAATTTATATGAAAATAATAGAACTTTTTCCCCCAGAAGACGAATATTTAACAAAATACATGGCTAAATTTTGAAGCCGAATAGTTGAATTTTTAACTAAAAGTGATTAATTTTCACTAAAAATGGAATAGCTACATTTCAAGTTGCCAAAATTGATTTTCAACAAGAAAAAACGAATTCTTTAACCAAATAGATGCCTCTTTAATAATAAAATTAATTTTTTTTACGCACTTCAATTTTCATGGAATTAATTCAATTTACAATGAAGAGGAATATATTCTACAAAAAAAAAAAAAACGAATTTACAAGAAAATACATAAATTTTCAACATAATTGTCGAATTTGCAAGTTAAAGGGATCAATTTTCAACCAATAATGGAAAAGTTAAATTTTCAGTAAAAAAAATTAGTTTTCAACTAAAACCGAACGAATATTCAACAAAATAGTTCAATCTTCAACCAAATAGTACAATTTTTAACCAAAAGACAAAAATTCTAAACTAAACATATAATAGTAGGCTTTTCAATTAAAAAGAATTTATTAACTTTCAACGAAAAATAATTCAATTTTGTTACTGGGTTCTGTTAATTCAGTTTGCATTTTAGCGGAAAAACGATAAAAAAGGGACATTTCTGGAAAACAAGTAACATGGGGGAATTCTTTTAAAAAATGGGTAACGAGGGAAATAGAGGAAAGAGTGTGAAATAAAATCACTAATTTTCATTTTCTGAAGCATTTCAAAAAATTGCTATTCACATTTGTTTTTTCAGTGTGTAATGTCACATTCTGCGTTAAACCCTGGCACCCTTCATTAAAAATCGTCAGCAAACCTGCCCCCCCCCCCTCCAGTCAGTGTGACGTAGCTTTTGAACTACCCTCGAAGGGGTTAATTTATACAAGAAATTTTAAAGGAATTTTAACGAAAAGATAAAAATATATTGTTTGTCTATTTCCAGTATGCTGACCTGGATTGTGGTATTTTGATTAAAGCAGAACTCGTAGATGATGAACAAGATAACGTTAATGCGGCTGTGACGTGCGTTAAAGCATGCCTTCAACCTGGAGCCCACTGCAAGTAGGAATCAGACTTAACCATATGATCTAACTATCCAGATTTTTTGAACAATATGTTTGCTATTTAATACGTACGATATGTAATAATTAGGTAAAATAAATAATATTCTTTACTAAATTATAATTCTGCTTAAAACGTAAAATGTACCTATTTGATTAATGTTTATAAAATTGTTTAATTTAGGTAAATTATGATTGAATTTCTCAAAATACGACCTAAAATATATTTAATTAATTTTCCTAGATTTATGCCATGTATTTTGATGCGCTGATTTCAAATTAACATCGCAATGCAAGGACCGTAAATATCATTTTTTTAAATTACAAGTTTTCACATTGTTTCATTACATAACCAAATTATTTAATCATTCCAATGAAAATAATGTTGTATGACAAAAATTTATTCATGTTTGAAATACCTATGTATATTCTAATTATATAATTTTTTTTGAATATTCGTAATGTTTAAAAATGAGTCAATTAAATTTTCAAAATTGTGAGTACATATGTTTTAATTATCAAACTTTTTTTTTTATACGCTGTTATTTTTCTATTAAGATTGACATTTTCTGGAATGAGTTCAAATCTAAAAAAAAAAATAAAGTAAAAATTATTTCAACGTTTTAATGAAAATAATTGCTTAAAGCTTTTGATACGTTGAAATAATTAAATAATTATTGGCTGATTTTTGTTGACAATATTAAATTACATGATGATGATTGAAGTTTAGATTTTTTCAATTAAGTTATATAAATGGATCATTTCCTCTAATGTTATGTAGTTGAATATTCGCTATAATTTATTATGATAAATATAAAGTCTATTTACAATTTTAAATACCTCTAATTTAGTTTTATAGGTTTTTTAGTGTTTGTGATGTTGTGAGAAGAGTATCTGAATTCAATTTTCGTTATGCGTTTTTATACACCCATATATGAGGGCGTAAAACGTGCATATGAGTGCGTAAAAGTAAGCCGTTTTACGCACTTATAAGGGTGTGGAAAAACGCATTATACGCACACTGTGTCAAAAAATATCGTATACAACATGTGCGTACGATTTACTCACTTGTGATGATCGCGTGTGTAAAATCACATTTTACGCACATGTTGCGTAATATACTATTCTAGAATTAGTTTGAAAGGTTTATAATAATGTGAGATATGCAACGATTTAGTTTCATTATAATTGTTGAGATTAAAGGGAATCTATAGATTCTAAGGTATAAATTCTAAGAACTTGAAGGAGTCTCATAGCAGTCCTTAGGTACGCCAGTCAGTCTGAGCGTGACTATATCGATTTCCCAGTTTAAAGTGTATACCCATTTTATTGAATAAACCTCAATGTGTAATCCAGCATAAATTGGCGTTTTTTACTTGTGAGTGTTTGTGTGTCAAACCCTGTTTTCTGTTCCCATCCATTCGTCTTTCCATTTATTTAACGTTTAATAATCTTCACATTGCCAACAAATAAATCAAATTTTCAGAAATAAGAGTTCGAATTTAAAAATAATACAAAGTAAAAATTATTTCAATGTACCCATGAAAGTAGTTTCTATTGATTTCTATGTTTTCAACTGATTAATTAATCATTAGCTGAATAATTTTTTCACAATATTACATTACATAAATATTGAATTTTCATTTTTTCTCAATTAAGTAAACTACATTGATTATTTGCTTTAAGGTTATGTAGTTAAATATTTGCTATAATTTTTATAATAAAAGTTTGTTCATATTCACAATACATCAATTCCAATTATATAACGTTTAAAAATGCTTGTCATGTTGTGAAATGAGTATCTGAATTCAGTTTATAAAATTATATGTACATATGTTTCATTTTTTTCTGGAATTAATCTAAAAGGTATTATTAATGAATGAAAATTTTATAAATCAATGTTTAAATTTTGAAAAAAATTTAAGTAAAAATTATAAATGGTCAATAAGTCAACGGTCAATAAGTTCAGAATTTGATTGGTATGAACAAAATCTACATTGTATTGAATGACAAGAAATTGCACTGCTAAATCCAAACACATAATAGCAAACAATAATAATCCATGAAGTATTAAAGATGTAGTAAATAATGATACATAACACAAATTTGAGTGGATATAATTATGCATCAATAATTATTACACTTATAATTATTATTCACATTAATTATAAATTCATCATTTAATTATTCAATTAATATAAAGATTTTTTAATCAAATGATTATTTAATTAATTACGCTTTTCTTGATTATTTGTCATTATTGATATTATATGATTATGATATGGCGAATTGAAAAATAAGTAAATGTTTACCATCGAATCGTGTGAAAACATGAACTTAAATTAAAAGACTTTTTAAAAATATGACATAAAATTATTATTCATAATATTTTGTAAAAGTATATTTCATTTAATAGATGAACATGAAAATAAATAAAAACAGTTAAATTGCCATTTAATGTATTTTGATACTCTATGGCTGGTTTCCTGTAAAAGCCTTAAATGTGTCAGGCTTTCAGAAGAATAGCTGATTATTCTTCTGAATTCCTATAGATTTCGTCCAAAATTCTTCGGAACGCCGGCAGTCGCCTGAAAGCCTGAATCCTCTAAAAGCCTACGACATATATATGTCATTCCACAGATTTTTTTTTTAATTCCAGCTAAAATTCTGCTTGACCATGTCAGCAATTCAGCTAGCGATATTTTTTTTGCATAGTAGATGCCTAAAAACTCCCAAAAACAAAGTATTAGATATTTCAACTTACAAAGTTACGTGAATTTCTTTTTGAAATTTGATTTTTTTGTCAATTTGCCTTTTCTTTTCAAATCTGCATAAAAAAAGCAATCTATATAACAAATTGGTCGACCCGGATGATTTTCCATTAACAAATGAAAAGTCTAGACGATTTCCAAATCGCAATTTTTAACAACAATTCACGGCCAGAAGTTTTAATTCGATCGGAAGATTTCTTTTTGCTTTCAAGAGATCTAACCCCGATATAGATAATGTAGATATTTTCTGAGCAATAGATTCTGTGGTACAGCTGTACGAATATGTCAATTTTGAGGTCCATCTGTTTTTTGTAAATGCTGTAAATGGCAAACGGTTGGTCCTACAAAAAAAAAAACAGACAGATGCAAAAAAGCTTTATTTTTGCTCAGAGATACTAAGAATGATTTTATACAAAACTTTGGTTATTAATGAATGAAATTATTTGAAAAAAATTTTTAAACAAAGACCAGCGTTTCGTGTAGGAAAATATATATTACAATTAAAGTATGAATATTATATTATTATATTATATAATTATATTCGAATCAGTGGGATATTTTGATTTGCTTCAAATATTCAAGATTTGATATGGGGAAATAGTGTTTTGAGCACATAAAAATTTGCTCATTTTGGATAAAGAGTTAAATACTGTCAAATATTTAAAACTTACTCCTATTTTAACTAAAAAATTTAAAATTGAATGATTGAAACTGCAATATTTTAGATTAAAACAATATTTGAATAGGAATTGAAATTAAATAAAAGCCTTTAATAACAAGAAATTATTTTTAAATTAAAAATATTTTATAATATTTAAATCTAACGTTTGCATTATTGATATGAAATCAGGTACAAATATGGGATACATTTTTATAAATACTTTTTGAACAAGATATATAATTTTATTTTTGTATAATCTAGATCATTTTTGAGTTTCCCAACAATTTGCTACGAAAGAAAATTTGGAATTTTGTAATATTTTCACAGTCTGTCCGCATCCCAAGTAAACGAGGTGTACGACTTCAATATTTAAGCACCGGCATTGGCCCAAAAAGTAGTGTTTTTTCATGTTTTAATCAAGATAGTGAATCATAAGCGAAGGTTTCCAAACATTGCCTTCTCACTGTGTCAATAAAGTTGAATGTAGTACACAAGCGTCCTCTTTTACCAAAATTTGTAGGGGAGATTATCCTATAGTAGATAATGATCCTATAATAGATAATAATCCTTAATTATAAATACAAATATAAATAAAATATGCAATTATAATTTTAATATATCAACACGTATTGTGTCTTAACTATTAATTATATTTCATTAATTATTTAAGATCCATTCGCCAAATTTTCCATTTCTATTACTTTAAAAAAATTAATATACAAATAAATTTATATATTTTCAATAAGAAATGAGAAGTTTTCCCCAGATGAATTATTTAATATACAAACTAATCAAATTAGTAATTTTCATTATTCTCTAATTGAGTTAGCAGAATGTCACTAGTAATTAGTGATATTTTACTAATTTGGTTTAGAGACTGCATAAAAAACTCCTATTTAATTGAAAGAGATAATTTTCTTGGTCTAAATAACCAGATTAAATCAATTATTTTACCATTTTTTTCTTTTACTTTATTTGAATCCAAATTTTTTGTTAAATTAAACAAATCGTATGAAGAAAATTATCTATTTCATTCAAAGAAGAGAAAAAGCATAATTATTTGATGCGTTTAACTTCCTAGTTAACTTCCTAGTGTTAAACCGTAAATAAGTAAATAAAAATAATATATAAATATAATAAATAATAAAAACTTGAATTTTACTGCGATCAGAAGTAAATTCCCGGTTTTTAATCCCGGTTTTTTCCTTGTCAAAAAAATTCCCAGTCATTTCCCGGTTTCTCGGTCAAGTCGCCACCCTGATTTTCTCGTACGCGAGCCATTACTTATTCACAGCCTTGTAAAAAATATATTTTTCATAAATCTCCGCTTCCATATAAGCCACAATTTCCAAGTTATTTTAAAATGTGCTATCGCAGTGATAAACGGTATTTAGAAAAAAAATCAACTCACTGCCTGTTATGAATATTACGTTAAGCCTGAACACTACATATCATGCTCAGTGGAATGGAAGCTTCTAATGTGTCCCCTAAGGGTTTACAGTTTAAGGTGGGTTCCGAACCACCAAGAGCCACAGCTTTAAGTACTTAAGAGAATCTTTTACTCTAGAGGTACAGGTCCCACGACTCTTCGGAGATGAACAACTCCCTGGCTAGGCTAGTGTTCACCGCATGGGCCGCCGAGGCTCTTCTAGAGTGCGAGGCTGGAATCGAACCCGCAAGCCGACGGAGTGGGTCCAAAGCCTACACCATAACCCCCACGACCATCGTCCCACTCTCATGCTCAGTGGAGAAATGATAATAAAATAATGGGAAAAAGTTCAGTCGAATCCCGCTCAGGTCATTGTACCGAGCTTTATTTTTTAAAGTTTATTTACATAATCCATTTCAGACATATATTTAAGTGATATAATCATATATTGGTCATTTCATAGTTTTTTTTTAATTCCAGCCAGAATTCTGCTTGACCATGTCAGCGATTTAGCTGGCGATTTTTTTTCGAATAGTAGGAGCCTAAAAAATGTCAAAAACAAAGTAATATATTTTTCTACTTAGAATGTAACGTAAATTTTTTCTTTGAAATTTAATTTTTTCGTTGACCCGGATGATTTTTTATTAACGGAGATGAGTTCTTATATAAAACAATTGCTTGACTTTAAAGTAAAAAAGAATAAAACTATATTATTTGAAACACATTTTCAACAGTGTTAAAATTAAACTATATGGTTGAAGATTTAACTATTTGCTTAAAAGAGTAATTATTTCGTTGAAAAATCGTACTTTCTGATTAAAAATTCATGTTTTATGGTAGACAAATCCTTTTTTTTTTGGTTGAAAATGAACTTTTCTGTTGAAAATTCTATTGTCTCATAAAATAAAACAGTTCCGAGATTTAGGGTTAACAAATATGAATCTACGTTATCATTTTTAATGCTCTTAATTGAAGATTGAATTAATAAATTTGTAAATATTCAAAATTATATTATTTTGGGAAATTTTAAGTTAAAACCACTACAAGTTGAACAGTTTTACATTTTGTTTAAAACTGTGCACATTTTAAATTAGAAGTTAAATTATTTTTATTTTAAGTCGATGCAAATTAATAATTGTTCAATTGTTGTTCTTGCATCAAAATTCAACATTTTTACTTACAAATTAAGAATATTTAAGATAGAATAATTGAACTTGTAGCGTTCAAAGTTTATATTTAGTAATTTGAAATTTTAACGCCTGAAGACATTCTCTTTCAACAAAATCAGTTTCAATTTGTTTGGTTTTGAATATTCGATTTAAAATTCCTCATTCTAAATGAAGGGTCTGATACTGTTAAATATTTAAAAATTGCTCCTTTTTTTGACTCAATAATTTCAAATTAAATGGTTGAAAATTCAACATTTTAGACTGGAACAAAATTTTAAAAGGATTTGAAACTAAATAATAGTGTTTAATTATAAACAATTATTTTGAACTTATTTTAAAATTGAAAATATTTTACAATACTTAAATCTAACTCTAGGCTCTCAAATTAAAACATTTCAATTTTTATCGTTCAGATCTGTAAATTGTTTATTTTTCATAGATTCAGAATCTCCTCGTATAATAAATTATTGTTCAATTTTTAATACTTGAACTACAGTTGAATTGAGTACTTTTAGCGAAAAAACACGTGCATTGACTGCATATTTATTTCTAATTGAAATTTAATTTTTACAGTCGCTATACGAAAAATGTAGTTTTTACCTTCTTTTCGAACTCTTCTTGAACGACTGCAGCTTAATTTTCGTAAACTTTTTGTTTGTTTGTACTCTTTCTCGTAAGAATTTTTCGACTAGAAAACACTAAAAATTCTCGCATTCAGTTAAAATGGAAATCATCTCTCTTGATAAAAAAAAATTAATAAAAAAAAGGATAAACATAAATGATAAAAAACCAATGATTTTTGTGAATACAACTCTTCTCATATCTAATTTTTTTTCTCGTACAAAATGTTACGATGATATGAAGCTTATTTAAATAAATCCATAAGTTCACAGCTTTATTCGAGTTATTCTTATTTTTAACTGCAATATAAAGGCTAATTTATAATGGCCAAATAAAATTCAATGACATTAAAATTTATGAAAAGTGATGACGGAGAAGCTTTCAATTTATAAAAATTAACCGAAAAAAAAAACGAAAATTAAGGTGCAGCCGTTCAAAAAGATTCTGAAAAGAAGGTAAAAGCGACATTTTCGTATAGCGGCTGACTGTATCAATTAAATTTGAATTATAAATAAATGTGCAGTCAATGGATGTGTTTTTTCGCTAAAAGTACATGATTCAAAGAAAATTTTCCCGCTTATCTGGCTTCGTTAGCTCGTTTTAAAAAATTCTAAGAATTTTTTGAAAATTGCGTAAAACCATACAATTTTTTGACCTTAAAAAATTATGTATCTGTCTAAAAATAAAATAGTGACACCGGATAAGCGGAAAAATTTTGTTTAAATCAAGTGCTTTGACCGAAAAAATTAATGTAGAGATTCGCTGATACGTAACTTTGAAAAAAGTATTTGAAAGCCGCTTTAGTTACGAAATTATTGAAAAAAGGTATAAAAAACCTTTAAACCAGTTTTATTTTGACAGTGCTCGACGAAATATATCCATTTTTGTCCAAATATAATTAAATTAAAATATTATATTAAATATCCATATGAATAAATAAATATCCATATATAGTTAAATAAAAATATTTCCATATTTCCATTATCCCTATTTTTGTTCTACTCAAAGATCCTGCAAAGATCTGAGACGTTCATGAAAATTTTAATTAACTCCGGTTCAGGCACGCCGTGAAAGCAGAAACCGGCCGAGAAAAAATTTTATTTCTATAAAAACTATCCAAATGAGGTAGACAAATTTTTAGTTTTTATGTCGAAACCCAGTTTTTTAATCGCCACCTTCCGTTATTCATAATATATAGACAAAATTTTGTTCAGTTGTTCTGAATATTTTTCCAAATTGTTGTGATCAAAAGCTTTGAGAATAGTTTTTTGGAATATTCTGATAAATTCAAATGACCTACTCTACAAGGTGACTTACTCTTGAATTGTTTTCTCTACCTTTGAAGGAAGTAAAAATTTGTTTGATTTCAAATACTGACGTTTTTTCCTTCTTTGAATTGACTAAATAATTTGTTAGATACAATTTGTTAAATGAATTTTTTATTGAAAAATAAAGTACTACCTAAAGTTTAAGAAACAATTTATTTAATCTCATTATATATAATCAATACAATTATTTCATTTAATCAAATAAGAGTTTCTTTAATGTGCTCTCTAAAATTAAATTAGTGAAATGTAATAAATTACTATACTAAAATTCTACTAATTCCATTAGAGAAAACTGATCCACTAAAGATTAGTGGAAAATCACTAATTCGTTTAGTTGAAATATTTAGTAATTCAATACTGGAAAACTACTAATTGCTTTGCGAAAATATATTATTCTTTTAGAACTGTATATATTAATTAAAAGAAGGTTGAAAATGGGAATCGTGTCAAATATAAAAGTTTGATGTGATGAAAGAACGTCATTGCTCAAATTTTAAGCTTTATTGAAACAATAAGACCTGGATCCCTGGATCCCTGGATCCCCCTGAATTTATCCGCATATGGAATTTAGGCCAGGTTTTTTGGCGTCGTCAACATGTTGTCGTATAAAAAATGATATCAGCATATTCTCACAATTTAAACAAAGATTTCAGAAAAACATTTTTTTTTTCACCCAACGTTACCTTCGCCGATGCTTCAAGTCATGATGATTTGATCATTCCTTCATCTTCCGTTAATTAAATAAACATTACACGTGATGAGTATTTAATATAAAAAGGCTACTTTGCAGACTGAGATCAAACAGTTCTGGTTAATCTTTGCGAGGAAGTAGAAATTAAACAAATTATTCGATCATGAAGTGTGCGATCTTCTTATTGGCACTCTGTGTCTTCCAAGTAAGTCACTCACAAATTTTTACAAATTACACATCAACTATCCAACTGTCACGCACTCTTTTGGAATTCACACATCTCATATCAAGCACATTAACAGAAATTTCATTTTGATTAACCTGCCAATGTTTTTTTTTGCTTTTTTGAAAATACTTTGTCACTCCATTCGCAAAGCAGTAGAAGAAATAAATTTGGTTCAGATTTAAATTTTTCAAAAATATTAAAAATAACAAAAATGCATTTTGTGCATGCTAAAGAAAAAGATTTGAGATAAATTTTTATTTTTGTGAGTTTTGGCGTGGAGTTCCTGTCACAGAGTTTATACGATTCTAAAGGTACGCCCTTTTCACTGATCCTAATCACAATAGTTTCCTCTACTTCTCTAATCCTATTTTCACTAACGCCATCTACTTCCCCTGAAAAGTAGAAATTGAAAGGGCGTGAAGAAACCGATCAAAGTTATACTGAAAAATTCGTTTATTGCTGTTAGAGAGTTACCAATCGCCAAAGCAGATGGTATATTCCCAAAAAATCATATCACTTATTTTCAAAAATAAAAAATTAAATACACACTTTTTACCTTGGAAGTTCTCAAATGGAAAAGCTTTCTTTGGAGATAAAACAATGAAAAAGTCTCTTTTTTCCAAAACAGACCAATTTGTTTTTGACTCTCATTTTTGAAGGTCAAATATTTCTTTTAAATTCGTATAATAAGTGGAAAGGGCGCCAAAACCCCTGTAAAAAATATACTGAAGAACATTTTTTTATGACTATTAGAAGAGTTGAAAATCATCTAAATAGAAGACGTCCACAAAAATCCCATGATTGTCATCCCCTCTGTGAATATTTATCCAAATAACAAAAATTTTTTTCCATAAACTACTATCCAATAGCAAAACACTTTGCCCAAGTTTGACTTAGATCGGAAAACTTTGATTTTTCAGTAGCTATACTTAAGAAATAATGCCCCATATCTATATTTATATTAAATATATTACAAATTAAACAATACAATTTTTAATATAATCTTTCCCATCGTTACAGGCAGGTGACTCAGCCATAGGTGGACCTACTGCGGCATATACTCCACGCAAAGAAACTCAAAATCAATTTAAAAAGGTCTTCAAACCAATTAATGATAATTATTGGGTCAGTTAGTGAAAATAATTTTTAATTCCTATATATTTGTTCAATTAAAAAAATATATATCTCTAATCGTATTATTCTTCTTTCTCACTAGAATGCAGTTAAAGCTATAAAACCAAACTTAAAAAGGACTAAAAAATTAACAGCATTAATGGACAAGTGTTTGCAAGAGGCGAATGACAAAAATGCCGTATACAAACAGCGGTCTGAGTTCGTAGAGCACCAATGCGACCAATTCTTTGAAGCAGCTGAAGGCCATTCCCACCATCATATTGAGGTATTTACAAAAATATTATTTATAATCTATTTCAAACACAATATGTGCTCTTGTCGTATCCAGTTTTATATAATTGTTTATTTATATTATGTCGAACCCAAAAAGTCACTAAACAAGTTGCACATCATACGTCGCAATGAAAAAAGTATCGGGCATCGTTAAAGTCTTTTGAAAATATTGCATTCCCGAAAAAATTTGAGTAAAAGTCGCTTAATACTAATAGTTGATTTTTGTACATTTAGATTTATAAAGCTCAATCTTATTGAGAAAGAAAATACTATAATATCATAAAGAATATTCCTAATTTTTAAACATGTTCACCCATAATATTTCCTGGGCCCAAAATTCCTAACTTTTTAGTACTGACAAGCATACAGTAAATGCCTTAAATAAAACGCGTAACATTTTAGAATAATTTTAGAGCCGAAAATACACTCAAAACAAGTCGTTTCAAGTCAAAATATATATTGCATTTCAAAGAAAATAGTTATATTTTTAAAGAAAAAAGATTAATTTTCTACCAGAAGAGATGAAATTTCAATGAAACCGTTGAGTTTTCTAGCTAAAAAGTCGAATGTTTTAGAAAACCGTTGACTTTTAACCTCGTAACGATGAATTTTCAACAATGAAAGATGATTTTTTAACAAAATAGTTGATTTTTAAACAAACAATTTAACTTCAGATAAAAAAAATGGAAATTTAATGCAAAAGATATGAAATTCAAAAAAAAAAGATTTAAATTCAACCAAAAACAGTTGCATCTTTAACCAAATAGGCGAATCTTCCAGAAAAAAAGACGAAATTTTTAGAAAACAGATTTTGAACCAAGATAGGTGATTTTTCTACCAAGAGCTTTTATACCAAAAAAGATTAATTTTCAATCCAAAAAGATGGATTTGCAACAAAGGAGTTAAATTTTTCAAAAAAAAAAGACAACTTTTTAACAAAATAGGAGAACTTCCAAAAAAAGTTGCATTTTTAACAACATAGTTGAATTTTAGTACTACAATGATAGATTCTTAATCAAACAGTTGAATTTTCAGAAAAGAAATTAATTGTCAAACAAATATTTGCATTTACAACCAAATAGGCGAACTTTCAAGCAAAAGAGTCTTATTTTTTCGAAGACTTCAATTTAAAAAAAAAACGAATTTTCTCTCCAAAAAGACAAATGTTAAACAAAACAGTTGAGTTTTAAACAAAAGAATTAAATTTTCAACAAAACAATTGAATTTTTAACAAAATAATTTAATTTTCAATCAAAATAATAAATCTTAGAAAATAATTAATTCTTAACAAAGAAATTCAACTTGTAACGAATTAGTTGGATTAAAAAAACAATTCGCAACGAAAAATATAATAGTTGATGTTTCAAGAACAACATAAAAAAATTTAATTTGAAATTAAAATCAGTCGAATTTAACCAAAAAGATGAATTCGCAAACAGTTGCATTTTTAAACAAAAGAGTTAAATTTTCAACTAGGAGAAATTTTTTAGTCAAGAAAGAAAAATAAGGTCAACGAAATTCTTGAATTTTTAAACCAAAATCGCGAATTTTTCAGAAGAAAAAAGCCAAAATGTGACTTTTCAACCAAAAAGTTAATTTTTTACCAAAAAGTTAATTTTCAACCAAATAGTTGAAATTTCTGTGCAAATAATAGAACTTTTTCCCCCAGAAGACGAATTTTCAACAAAATACATTGCTATATTTTGAAGCCTAATAGTTGAATTTTTAACTAAAAGCGATGAATTTTCACTAAAAATGGGATAGCTACATTTCAAGTTGCCAGAATTGATTTTCAACAAGAAAAAACGAATTATTCAACCGAAAAGATGCATCTTTAATAATAAAATTAATTTTTTTAAAGAACTTCAATTTTCATCAAAGTAGTTGAATTTTCAATGAACAAGAATATTTTCTACAAAAAAACGAATTTACAAGAAAATACATAAATTTTCAACATAATTGTCGAATTTTCAAGTAAAAGAGATCAATTTTCAACCAATAATGGAAAAGTTAATTTTTCAGTTAAAAAAATTAGTTTTCAACTAAAACCGAACAAATATTCAACAAAATAGTTAAATCTTCAACCAAATAGTAGAATTTTTAACCAAAAGACATAAATTCTCAACTAAAAATATCATAGTAGACTTTTCAATTAAAAAGAATTGATTAACTTTCAACGAAAAATAGTTCAATTTTGTTACTGGGTTCTGCTAATTCAGTTTGAATTTTAGCCGAAAACGATAAAAGGGGAAATTTCTGGAAAACAAGTAAAATGGGGGAATTCTTTTAAAAAATGGGTAACGAGGGAAATAGAGGAAAGAGTGTAAAATAAAAACACTAATTTTCATTTTCTGAAGCCTTTCAAAAAATTGCTAATCACATTTGTTTTTTCAGTGTGTAATGTCACATTCTGCGTTAAACCCTGGCACACTTCATTAAAAATTGTCAGCAAACCTGTCCCTCTCCCTCCCTGTCAGTGTGATGTAGCTTTTGAACTACCCTGAATGGGGTTAATTTCTACAAGAAATTTGAAAGGAATTTGAACAAAAAGATAAAAATATATTCTTTGCCTATTTCCAGGCTGCTGAGGGGAAATGTATTTCTTTGATTAATCCACTCATACCACAGGAACAAGAAAACGCTAAGGCGGCTGTGACGTGCGTTAAAAAATGCCTTCAAACTGGAGGCAACTGCAAGTAGAAATCAGATTTAACCATATGATCTAACTAGCCACATCTACTTAACAATATGTTTGCTATTGAATACGTACGATATGCGATAATTAAGTAAAATAAATAATATTCTTTACTAAATTATAATTCTGTTTAAAACGTAAAATGTATTTAATTAATGTTTATAAAATTGTTTAAGTTAGGTAAATTATGATTGACTTTCTCAAAATGCGACGTGAAATGTATTTAATTAATTTTCCTACATTTATACGATGTAGTTTGATGCGCTGATTTAAAGTTAACATCGCAATGCAAGGACCCGTAAATGTCATTTTTTAAATTACAATGTTTCACATTATTTCATTACATAACCAAATTATTTAAACATTTCAATGAAAGTAATGTTGTATAAAAAAAGTTTATTCATGTTTAAAATACCTATATTCCAATTATATATATTTTTTTAAATATTTGGAATAAGTTAGAATTTAAAAAAATATATAAAGTAAAATTCATTTTATCGTTTTAATGAAAAAATTTCTTAAAGCTTTTGATGCTTTGAAATAATTAAATAATTATTGGCTGATTTTTGTTTGCAATATTAAATAACATGATGATTGAAATTTAATTTTTTTCAATTAAGTAATATAAATGGATTATTTCCTTTAATGTTATGTAGTTGAATATTCGCTATAATTTATTATGATAAAAGTCTATTTACATTTTAAATACCTCTACTTTAGTTTTATAGGGTTTTTAATGTTTGTGATGTTGAGAAAGGAGTATCTGAATTCAATTTTCAAAATTATATCCACATGTATTTTTTTTTTTACACAGTGTGCGTATAATGCGTTTTACATAAACTGATGAGTGCATAAAACAGCTTACATTTACGCACTTACTTTTACGTAAAACAACATTTTCCGCGCATGTTGCATAATATACTATTCTTGAATTAGTTTGAAAGGTTAATAATAATGTTATATATGCAACGATTTAGTTTCATTATAATTTTTGAGATTAAAGGGAATCTATAGATTCTAAGGTATAAATTCTAAAAACTTGAAGGACTCTCATAGCAGTCCTTACGTACGCCAGTCAGTCTGAGCGTGAATATGTCGATTTCCCAGATTAAAGTGTATATCCAGTTTATTAAATAAACCTAAATGTGTAATCCAGCATAAATTGGTGTTTTTCACTTGCGAGTGTTTGTGTGTCGAACCCTGTTTTCTGTTCACATCCGATGGTCTTTCTATTTATTTAATGTTTAATAATCTTCACATTTCCAACAAATAAATCAAATTTTCAGAAATAAAAGTTCGAATTTAAAAATAATTCAAAGACCGAATCCATTTCAAATCAGGCGAGTTCTACACTTGAAGTCGCAGAATCTCTCGGGGACAAACTATGTTGTTTTTTAGAGGACATTAATTAGGCAATACGTATTTTAGCGATGTGTGAAAAAAAGTTTTTTTACGAAGTTATGCGTATTTGAATTTTTCTGAAAATATTAAAAGTCGATTTTCTCAAAAAAACCACACTTATATTTTGTGCCAATTTTTTTTTGAATTTGTACTATCATAAGGAAAATACCTTGTTCCTTTACTCATTTATGATATCTTGTACCATTTCCGATCAGAGCAGCCAATTCTTTTAACTGTACAAATCTGTTATTAACTATATTATAAATTGTTTATCTGTGCACAGTGTCAAAATCAGGACAGACTTTTCGTTTGGCATTGAAATTTATTCTTCGAGTTTTACCTATTATTGTGAATCTAAATTTGCATAGAGACATCAAACTATCACAGATTGATAAAAAAAATGAATAAAGACATTTTCGAATTTTAATCGTTCATTTATATATAAAATTTGAAAAAAAAGTAGAAAACCCAATTGAAAAAGTCTGTGTCACTGAGGTCCGAGACATAATTAAGAACTTGAAAAACGGTAAGGCTGCTGGCATAGACAGTATTAGTGCTGAAATGCTCAAATACGGTGGCGAGTACATACCTCACAGGTTGTGCGAATTAATAAATTTATGTATCGAGACGGGGAAAGTCCCAGACGATTGGAAAAAAGCGATTATCGTACCAATATACAAAAGAAAGGGAGATAAAAACAACTGCAGTAATTACAGAGCCTACTAAGTACAGTAAGTAAAATATACTCAAAAATACTTATTCG
>CAKNYM010053245.1:192516-234825 GCA_932195095.1 Andricus curvator
AAAGGGAAATGGCTTAATGGTATAATAATAATAATAATAATAATAAATTTGCATAGAGACATCAAACTATCACAGATTGATAAAAAAAATGAATAAAGACATTTTCGAATTTTAATCGTTCATTTATATATAAAATTTGAAAAAAAAGTTGAAGGACTAGAAAAATATGGGCTATTTCTGTAAAAGGGGGCACAGCCCACCTTTTTTAGTTAAAAAAAAAAAATTTTTACAAATTTTTTTTTATATAAAAAAGATATTTTGTAAGTTTTATGCGGGCGAAACCAGTGTTTTGGTCAAGAGATTTTTTTAAAATGAAAATTGAATTTTTTTATTTTTCTCGGAAATGGTACAAAATATCATAAATGAGTAAGGGAACTTTTTGTAGAAAATTTTTAACTGTGCCAATTATTTTCTTCAAATTTTTTCCTATCTGTTGTTGTTTGCAAGAAAAATGCGAAAATTCGATTTTATGAAAAAAATTCTCCTGACCACAAAAGTTATTTAGCCCGCATAAAACTCACAAGTTATTTTCCTTATGATAGTACAAATTAAAAAAAAAATTGGCAAAAAATATAAGTGTAGGTTTTTTGAGAAAAACGACTTTTAATATATTCAGAAAAATATCCGCCATTTTGTTAATTTTGAACATTTTATATATGTTTAAAGAAAAAATTGGGATTTTTTTTAAAACAAAGCAAAAATTCAAATACGCATAACTTCGTAAAAAAATTTTTTTTCACAAATCGCAAAAATACATATTGCCTAATTTCCTCTAAAAAACAACAGTTTGTCCCCGAGAGATTCTGCGACTTCAATTGTAGAACCTGCCTGATTTGAAATGGATTCGGTCCAAAGTAAAAATTATTTTAATGTACCCATGAAAGTACTTTTTATTGCTTTCTATGTTTTCAAGTGATAAATTCATTATTAGCTAATAAATTTGTTCACAATATTACATTACATAAATATCGAATTTTAATTTTTTCTAAATTAAGTAACACACATTGATTATTTGCTTTAAGGTTATGTAGTTAAATATTTGCTATAATTTGTATAATAAAAGTTTGTTCATATTGACAATACATCTATTTCAATTATATAATGTTTAAAAATGCTTGTCATGTTGTGAAATGAGTATCTGAATTCAATTTATGAAATTATATGTTTCATTTTTTTCTGGAATTAGTTTAAAAGGTATTATTAATAAATCAAAATTTTAGAAATGAATATTTAAATTAATGAAAAAAGTAAGTAAAAATTATTTCAATTTTTCAAAAAAAAATTGTTTATTGCTGTTTATGTTTTCAACTGATTAATTGATTATTACCTGCATTATTTTGTTTATTTAACTGAGTAACATAAATTGATTATAATCAATTTATTTATAATTATTTATCCTGGGGTTGTGTAATTTAACGTTGGCTATAATTTGTACAATAAATGTGTATTAATGTTTGAAATACCTCCATTACAATTATATAATTTTTTTAATGTTTGTGATGTTGTGCAATAGGTACAGTACCGGCCATAATTGTTAGTCTACTAAAAAAAATTGTATTAAAATAAGTCTCTATTTTTCGTGGTTAACTCAGAAATAAATTAATTTAGAAAGTGTTTAAAAAAACGTTAGAAAGTTTATTTGATTTTACGTCAATTGAGACGAACGAGGCTTATATATGATTATGATCGAACTTGTACTTTGGGTGAAGTCATTTGCTCGTTCAATCGACAGTGGAGCATTATACGCGCGCCCTAACTTCGTATTCAAATTTGTTTAATTATTATTTTATTTTATATATGTAATATTTACTTAAAGTAAAAGAAATGACACGTGATGATAAGAGTCTTGTGCAACAATTTTATGATGTTTTGATATATTTGATATATATCTGTGAATCGTAAGACCAGCGTTAAACACTAAATTGCGAACACGTAATAAATAGTTTAATTCTGGTTAATTTCTAAGAGGAGTTTATGAATTTATTATTTAATTTATTTATATACGTATATTATAATTTCAAAATTATTCATATTCAATGTAATGCAATTTTTTTTCTGTCAAAAAGAGATACTTGTAATAATTGAAAGAACCCTCATAGGCAACCATGGATTAAAGAGATATCGTATTAGCTCCCACAAATATTTATTTACAACAATATAAAAATATTATTATAGTCGCTTTTAAGAAAATTACTCTTTTTGGAACATCATCCTAAAGTTTTCCCAACAAAATTAATATTCTTAAAAGCGACCATAATATTGTTATATGTTTGAAATATTACCACCAGGAGATCATAATGATCACCAGGTCAATCGAAAATGTCGACTCGATATCGAAGTTACATCTCTTGAAAGACAAAAGAAATCTTCCGATCGAATGAATACTTGTCTCCGTAAATTGTTGTTGAAAAAATTCATCTTTTTAAGAGAAAACGTCTAGACTTTTAATTAGTTAATAAAAAATCATACAGGATAATGACACGGAGAGAAGTAGACATGGGTGGCCAATGCGCGTTTCATGTACTCTCTTGCAACAAATATGAGTTAATTGAACAAATATTGCGTGTGTAATGTTATTTTCGCTCTGACCTTAAAAACATGTCATTCGAGTATTGTTTCAGCATGACAGTAGAATTTTGGTGTTAAAAAGGGATATTTTTCATCGTTCGAATGCCGAGAATTCTAATTTTTCACTTAAACATTGTGTTTAGGCGAGGTAGTTTTTGGCTTTTGCATCATATTTTTCATTGAAAATATAGTACTCTTTAGCCATTTTAATGAGTATTACCTACAAAAAACAACCATCCAAGCAAAAAATTCTCCATTTTTATCGACGAAAGGCCCACTTCTAAATATATATACCGAAAAGATGATTAGATGGAAACAGTACTCGAATGACATATTTGTATGACCCCTGCTGCGCGAGAACACGAAACGCGCATGCGTTGAATCTAGCGCATTGGCCACCGATGTCTACTTCTCTCCATGCAGTGTCTTAATTTTCGCTAAAACTATTGCGAAACCTATACCTACCATTAATAACATTGTTTACTCTTCATAAACTCTCTTACTTCATTTTTATAACAATTGTTATAAATAAAAACCCTCCATAAAAATAACTGATCTTAAAAAAATTATTAAACTTTGACACAAGCTCAAACTTTTTACTTTCATGACATTTTATCGTACGACGAGCCATTATTTATTCACAGCCTTTTAGACTATTTATTTTTCACAGATCCACGCTTCCTTGAATAATTGTAATTCTCTATAGAAAACTAGAAAAATGTACAGCCGTACTCAATTTTGAAAATCAACAACAGAATTCCGTTGAAAAGTAGCGCAAGAGAACTCTGAATATTCATAATTAATGTATAGCCCATTGATCCATGTAATTAAAAAAAAATCTTATTTTTCTTAACTTTATGCAAACAATCAGAAGGCGATAATTCTAAAATGGAAATAGTCTAGGTCGCATTAACAATTTCACAATATGGCCTTCTTATTATTTCAATAGAGTTCAAATATTACACAATCGCGTCGTTTTATAAAACTCTTATATTTTTCACGTTTTCCATGATTATAACTTTTTTCATACTTATTCAAGGTGATGCTTATTTAAGGCAAATAATGTTTACAAAGTTTGCTAAATAGTTGCAATTTTCTACGAAAATGAGTAAAATATGCAACGGAAAATAATTTTGAAAATCAAGAACAGTACTCTGTAGAAAAGTAGTAGTGAATATATATATATATATATATATATATATATATATATAATTAATTTTTAGTCCATTGTTCTACTTTAATTTAAAGATATTTAAAAATCTGGTTTTTCTTAACTTTTTTCAAACAATCAGAGGGCCATGTTTTCGAATTGGAATACGCTACATCACGTTTATAATTTCACAGTGTGACCTTCTTATTGTGTCAATAGAGTCAAAAAGGTCACACCATCGCGTCGTTTTATTCAGCTTCTCTATTTTTCACGTTTTCCATTTTTATAACCTTTTTTTAATTATTATATACAGTCCGAAGTAGATTTATTTATTTGTATCCAGCAATTAGTTGCTTTCCACTACTGAATTATCAGATATCTTAACTGAACGAATCAGTAGTTTTCTACTAATCTTTAGTGGCAAATAATTTTTACAAAGTTTGCTAAATAATTGCAATTTTCTATGGAAAATAAGAAAAATATACAACCGAAGATAAGTTTCCAAATCCAAGACAGAACTCTGTTGAAAAGTAACACATGATGATCCTGAATGTGCATAATTAATTAATATATTGATCCGTATTGATGCCATATTGATCCATTATAATGTTAAGATTTAAAAAAAATTTTATTTTTTTAAACTTTTTTCAAGCAATCGAAAGATAATATTTTTTAAATAGAAACAGACTAGGTCACGTTAACAATTCCTCAATATGGCTCAATATATCGAAATGTTACACAGTCGCCTCGTTTTATTCAAATTTTCTATTTTTCACATTTTAAATGTTTATAACTTTAATTTTAAATTATTTTATACAGTTTTAATTCGATCGGAAGATTACTTTTTGCTTTCAAGAGATCTACCTCGACATAGATAATGTAGATATTTTCTGAGCAACAGACTCCGTGGTACAGCTGTAAAAATATGTCAATTTTGAAAAAAAATCATTTGTTTGTGACGCTGTAAATTGCAAACGGTTTGTCCTACAAAAAAAGAGACAGAGGCAAAAAAGTTTTATTTTTGCTCAGAGATACTAAGATTGATTTTATAAAAAAAAATTTGGATATTAATGAATGAAATTCTTTTAAAAAATTGTTTAAACAAAGACCAGTGTTTCATGTAGGAAAATATGTATTACAATTAAAGTATGAACTACTTTATTGCACTCGCGATGGTTCAGGCCAAAGAAATATTCATTCAAATCAGTGGGATATTTTTATTTGCTTCAAATATTCAACAATTTGATGTGGGGAAACAGTGTTTTGAGCACATAAAATTTTGCTCATTTTAAATAGAGAGTTGAATATTGTCAAATATTTAAAAATTACTCCTTTTTTAACTAAAAAATTTCAAATCGAATGATTGAAACTGCAATATTTTAGATTAAAACAATATTTGAATGGGACTTGAAATTAAATAAAAGTGTTTAATAATAAGAAATAATTTTTAAATTGAAAATATTTTATCGTATTTAAATCTAACGTTTGCATTATTGATATGAAATCAGGTATAAATATTCGGATACATTTTTATAAATACTTTTTGAACAAGATATATAATTTTATTTTTGTATAATCTAGATCAATTTTTTTGTTTCCCAATAGTCTGCTACGATAAAAAATTTGGAATTTTGTAATATTTTCACAGTCTGTCTGGATTCCAGGTAAACGAGGTGTACGACTTCAATATTTAAGCACAGGCATTGGCCCAAAAAATAGTGTTTTTTCAGGTTTCAATCAAGATAGTGAATCAAAGCAAAGGTTTCCAAACATTGCCTTCTTACTGTTTCAATAAAGTTGAATATTGTACACAAATGTGTTCTTTTACCAAAATTTTGTAGCGGAGACCATCCTGTGGTAGATAATGATCCTACAATAGATAATCCTTAATTATAAGTATATAAATATAAATAAAATATGAAACTATAATTGCAATATATGAACACGTATTGTGTCTTAACTATTATTTATATTTAATTAATTATTTAATATCCCTTAGTATTTTTAATTAATTATTATCTACTGTAGGATCATTATTATTCAATAAGAAATGAGAAGTTTGCCCCAGATGAATTATTATTTAATATACCAACTAATCGCATTAGTAATTTTCACTATTCTCTAATTGAGTTAGCAGAATGTCACTAGTAATTAGTGATATTTTACTAATTTGGTTTAGAGACTGCATAAAAAACTCCTATTTAATTGAAAAAGATAATTTTCTTGGTCTAAATAACCAGATTAAATCAATTATTATACCATTTTTTTCTTGTACTTTATTTGAAACCAAATTTTTTGTTAAATTAAACAAATCGTATAAAGCAAATTATCTATTTCATTCGAAGAAGAGAAAAAGCATAATTATTTGATGCGTTTAACTTCCTAGTGTATCGCCTTGCCAATGCACATTTTTCAGCAAGCAAATTAAATTTTTCTTCCGTATTGTAAAAATATTGTTTATTACATAATGAAGGTGTAATTTTTTGAACATCTTCAGCTAGAATATTTTTTAATTTCCAATATCTGTCGGGCTCCCTTTGCTAATATTTTGATTCAATGTTTTTGGTCAACGATGTGTACGAATTAAATATCTGAACTACGTCATTGGCAGGGAAATTACTGTTTTTGTCATAATATTCTAATAGAAATATTAAGTCATAGTCAAAGAATGATTATGAAAAATGGTATATATTTCGACCATTTTTTACCACAAAATGTAACCACTTTTGGCCATAAATAATATGTAATAATAATATGGTTAGGGTGGTCCAAAAATACATTGGAAATTTTTTTTCGAATTTTCATGCAGAACGCCCGGAAAGTACGAATCCACACCAAAAAAGTTTTGCTGGTTTTGAAAAAAAATGATATTTAGAGGCCCGCAAGCCTCATGAAGTTTAATACGTATTTCCCATAAGAAAAAAAGATTTTTTTGTAAATTTTATTCAGAATCGTCAGTATTGGCTCAATCGAGTTGAAACTCAACATTTATCTTCAAAATTAGCCATAGAATAAGAATAAAATATTATTTTTTAAACATAACCCCCAGAATTCCGTTTTATAAGGTCCAAAAAAAATCCATAAATGAAAAAATGGGTTCTGCGAGTTTTTAGCAATTTTCTTTTAGAATAGAGATAGAAAGTCCCGGTTTTTCGAAAATGTTACACTTTTTGTCTCATTTTCGAATAGAGTGAGATAACAGTTAATTAAAGTTAACAAAAATAATTGTACAAACAATTTATTATTGTTTTTAATAATATTCTTTTTTATTAATTCCAGAAATAGCGGTTTTTTCTGAAATTTTGTCTATTTTTCACTTAGAGTAACCTAATGATTAATTAAATTTAGCAAAAATAATTGTTTAAACAAATTATTGTTGTTTATTACTATCTTCAACTATATTAATGCTAGATGGTTGTGTTTTTTTATGAAATTTTTATCTTTTTGTCCACTTTTCACTAAGTAAGTTAATAATCAATGCAAGTTAACAACAATATCTGTTTAAACAATTTGTTATTGTTTATAACTATCTTCTCTTAGATGAGTGCTAAAAAGTCGCGGGTTTTCTTGAAATGTTCAACTTTACTTTGCCTCTTTAGTTATGAAAAAATAATAAATAAATATTAGAGAGAATCATGTTTTAAACAATCACTTCCCTTTTTGTGAATATATTTTGCTGGAGGGAGGGGGTGGCTGATATTAAAATATGTGCAATTCTAAATTTTTCTTTAACGCTTTGCAATAAACTTCTTTTAGTAATTAAAAACAAAACTTTTACAAATCATTTAGAGACCTAATCCTCCCACCTACTCCTAATTATTCAATTCTTCGTTTTTGTCTCCTATGCAAGAAAGTTTTTTTGTTCAAATTGACTTTTTTTAAACATTAGGTGAAGAGAAAAAATGATTCACTTAAGAATAAACCATAGTATTTAAAAAATGATTCTCGCTGAAGTTCGCTTATTATTTGTTCAAAGCAAAACTAAAGATTTCAGAAAAAAAGCAACTTTCTAGTATTAATCCAAGAAAAGATAGTTATAAACAATAATCAATTGTTTAAATAAGCGTGAATGTAAAATTGCATTAATTATTACCTCACTAAGTGAAAAGTGGACAAAAAGTTTCAGAGTTCTGAAAAAACCGCAACCTTTTAGCTTTTACCTGAAAGAAGATAGTTATAAACAATAACAAAATTGTGAAAACAACTTTGTTTGTTAACTTGCATTATTTATTACTTTACAATGTAAAAAGTGGGTAAAAAGACCAAAATCTCAGAAGAAACAGCAACTATCTAGCATTAATAAAGAAGAAAATATTTATAAACAATTATTTGTTTGAATAATGATTTTTGCAAAATTAAATTATTTATTAACTTACTCCAAGTGAAAAGTAGACAAACAGTCGAAAATTTCAGGAAAAACCGCAACTTTCTGGCATTATTCTAAGAGAATATTATTAACAATAATAATAAATTGTTTAAACAATTAGGTTTGTCAACACTGATTAAGTATTACCTCACTTTAATTGAAAATTAGACAAAAATTTAAAATTTTTCGAAAGAACCGCGACTTTCTGACGCTATTCTAAGAGAAAATTGCTAAAAACAACAATGAGTTGTTTAATCAATTTATGTAAACATCTAATTATCAGTACAAAGTAGGGTTTTATGTATCAGAAATAATTTTTCACGTATGGGATTTTTTTGGACCCTATAACACAGACTGATGGGGATGATATTTAAAACGTAATATTTAATTCGTATTCTATAGCATTATAGCTAATTGTGAAGCGAAATGTTAAGTTTTAACTCCATTCAGCTAATATTGACGATTCTGAATAAAATGTATAAAAATGCCACCTCAAATATAATTTTTCTCAACAAAAAAGAATGGAATTATTTTTGTGTGGATTCGAACAAATTTCCGGGCGTTATGCATGAAAATAAAAAAATGGAAAAACCTAATGTACATATATATTTGAATCATTTCTTATCCCGTCGCATTAAAACTTCTGTATACATAGAAAAAATCCTAAATCAAAGAAAATGAACCTGATTCAAGGAATTTATCCTACTCAGCTTTTAACATCTAATAAATGTTATTTTAGATTCCATAAATAATTATTTATATGGAAAAAATATTTCTTTCGCTGAAAGAAATGTAAATTACTGTATTCGGAGATGAATGAATTACCAAATTCAAACAATCGATTCGATTGGAGTATGGAAATATTTTTTAAGGTGTGAAAAAAGATTAAATGAAACTAGCTTCTTAGTTTTATAGAAATCATTTGTCTGGCTTACGTACAAATTTTCTCATTCATTGCAAAGAAACATTTATTTGTATTAATGAAATATCACCAAGGAAATGCTTTTTTTGATTCGAGGCATGAGTCTTGCTTCTGAACAATATTTACTCAATGTAAGTAAACAAATCTTTGGTAAAAAGGAAAAGCAACGCATTTCCTTGAAACAGGTCATTTCTTTTTACTGTAGGACCAGAAATAAGTTATGTTTATATGTAAGAAATTGTATCTTTAACTTCGTTTTTTAATTGAAAGTAAATGTATGAAAAACCAATTTTTAGAATGGTCTACTCTTGCTTACCTACTCCTAAAAAAATGCCAGAATGTTAAAAAGTACTTTAATAATTATAAATTTGAAGGGACAGGGCCGAAAAAAATTGTATTTCTATAAAAACTGTTTAAGTGAGATAGTCATATTTTTAGTTTTTATTTTGAAAATCAGTTCTCTAATCTCAATCTTTCCTTATTCATAATATCTAAATTAAATTTCGTTCAGTTGTGCGAAGTATTGCTGGAAATGCTGTGAACAAAAGCTTTGAGAATATTATTTTGGAACGCTGAAGTTTTTTCCTTTTTGGATTTGAATACATGATTTGTTTGGTACAATTTCTTAAATGAATTTTCTTTTTAACAACTAAAGTACTTCCTACAGTTTAAGAATCAATTGATTTAATCCCATTATTTGAAATCAATAAAATTATTTTTTTGAATCAAATTAAAGTTTCTTTCATGTTTTCTCTAAATGTAGATTACTGAAGTGTAATGAATTACTATACTAAAATTCTGCTAATTCAATTAGAGAATAGTGATCCACTAACGATTAGAAGAAAATCACTAATTCGATTAGTTGAAATATTTAGTAATTCAATATTGGAAAACTACTAATTGCTTCGTGAAGAAATATGTTTTTTTAGAACTGTACATATTAATTAAGAAGAGCTTAAAAATGTGAATCGTATAAAGAATAGAAAAGTCTGCTATGACAAAAGATCGCGATTTTTAAAATGTTAAGCTATATTGAAACAATAAGAAGGCATCAAAATGAGAAAAACAAGAATTATTTACACATTTTTTCTATTTCACCTTACTTCATTCACTTTAAAAACAATCCCTTTAATGCTTGTGAATCTGACAAACGTCACGTATATTCGTGATGTGCTGAAATATTACTATTTTATTATTTGAGCACTCAATTACCGAATTTTTGGTTCGAAATTAATGTTTTTAGCTTCTTATTCACAAAAGCGGTGATAATAAAATCTTAGTTTGATTGTAAATAAATAAACGCTTCAGTTATCGCAAATAAAATCTTTGTATTATTAATTATTAATAATATTTATAAATTAATAATCATTGTTTTATGAATCCAAGTAATCAACATACACGGTGTGTGTATGTTTCACATATATGTAAAGAAGACTTTTTCAAACGTGACACATATGGATGATATTTAATATAAATTTAGCCTCATATGGAATTTCGTTTTTTTCTGTGCTGGCGTCGTAAACATGGTGTCGCATAAAAAATGATATCAGCATATTCTCAAAATGTCAACAATGATTTCAGAAAAAATATATTTGTGTTCTCCCAACGTTATACCGACGCCGAGGCGTTCATGATAATTTCATCACTCTTTCCTCTTCCACCAATTAAATAAACATTCCACGTAATAAGTATTTAATATAAAAATGCAGCTTTCTGAACTAATATCAAATAGTTCTGGTTCATCTTTTCGACGAAGTAGACATTAAACGAATTATTCGATCATGAAGTGTGCGATCTTCTGCTTATTGGCTCTCTGTGCTTTCCAAGTAAGTCTCTCACAAATTTTGAGAAATAACATGTTACCGTCTCTTCTGGAATTTACACAACTCATATCAAGCACATTAACAGAATTTTAACTTTGATTTAACACACGGAGAAAAATGGATGTTTAAATGTAGATGTTCAAAGGGTAAGATTGTTCCGCCTAACATGCAGATATTCATGCCAAACATCTACTATCTTTTTGAGATGTTAGGCGTAAAAATATTTTTATGTTAAACTGTAACATATTCAGATGTTAAAATCATCTGAACGCATGCGCATTGCGCATTCGAATTTCACGACTATATTTGACGGCTATATAATTTCGATATTACAATTTTTGAACATTTTCAAAGAATCAAAATTAGCTATCCTTAATTAAAATTGTATAACGACTTTTGTCTGTCTACACGACGGAACAATGTTCTTAAGTTTGAGTTTATATTGACTCGAACACCTTTGAACATTTGACACGTGATTTGACAAAATGTTTGTGAATTTATAATAAAATATGAGTTTAAGTAACCTCAAATAGATAGAATTTTAAATGCAGATTACATATTATTCGTTCTCAGCTTACTTACCCCGTTTTTATTTTTTATTTTGAATTAAAAATATTAAACATAACCTCAGCTAGACTGAATGTATTATCTGATCGGCATTTCATACCCTGTATCTGTTTTTCGTTCATGTAAGAAAATGCAAGTTTAGTTTTAAATTCACAAATAAGTTATCAATTAATTCCTTAAATGCTCAGAAATAAGTAAATTCCTGAAATATTTACAGCCGTTCGTTGACATAACCATACATGTAATATTTCGGATATTTCAGGTTGAACATTTTGGATGTTTCAGAGTAACATCTCACTTTTGAATATCTACAGATCCTAACTTTGAACATCTAGATTGCTGTCCTATAGTTAAACATAAAATATGTTAACCCTGAAGATCTAGATGTTACGTTTAAACATCCATTTTTCTCCGTGCAGCCAATTTTGTTTTTTTCTAAAAAAATACTTTGTCACTCCATTTTCAAAGCATTAGAAGAAGCAAATTTGGTTCAGATTCAAATATTTCTCAAATATTAAAAATAACAAAAATGAATTTTGTGTAAGGGGGAGAAAAAAAGAAAAGATAAAAATTTTATTTCTGTGAGCTTTTGCGTGGAGTTCCTGTCTTAGAGTTTTAACGATTCTAATAGCAATAAGAAAATTCTTCTAGTATCGTTTTAATAGGCTTCTTTACGCAATTTTAACCGATCCTAAGCATTTTATGGAAAAATATTTCACCTTCCAAATTGCAAGTGAAAAATAAATTTGATGTTTTGGGAAAAAAGGCATTTTTTCTTTCATTTTTTTATCTAAAAAAAAATCTTAGGTTTTTTTCCTTTAAGAGCTTTAAGGTTAAAAATTGGAATTTGTATTTTTCAATAATGAAAATGAGCATTAGTGGTTTTTAAAAAAATACCATTTGGTTGCACGATTTTTAACTCTTTTAATAGCAGTAAAAAAATGTTTTCCACTATAATTTCGATTGTTTTTTTCTTGCATTTTTCATTGGCGGTAATCATTTTAAAAGAAATGAAAGTTTGACCTTTAAAAATCACAGGCCTCGTCCCTATGGGATAAAATATAGGGACTAAAGGGTACTTTTTGTTACAGTCATAGGGTACTTTTTTAAAGCTCAGAGGGTAACAAATTCAGGATAAATTCATAAGATTAAAAACAATATTCAAGTTTAATTCAAAAAAATTCAAATGAAATGGAAAAAATTTTTTAATTCAGAAAAAATTTCATTGATTTCCGTAAAATTGGAATGAATTTAGAGGAATTCAAGGTAAACGAAAAGAATTCGATGAAATTCATAAAAATTGAAGGCGAATTTTAAAAAATTCGAATTGATTGATAACAATTTAAAGATATAAAAAAACTTCATTGAATTCAGTCAGTTTGAAACGAGCTCAGAAAAATTCAAGGGCATCCAAAATAATTTGATGAAAAGTCTAAGAATTCAAGGTGAGGTTGAAAGAATGTAGGATCAATTAAATAAACACTTTAGAAAATTCAAAAAAATACATTAAATTAAATAGAATTGATTGAAATTATAAAAATGCAAGTAAATTTAAAAAGTTCAGGAGAATTCCAAAGAATTTAAAGAATTCAGGGTGAATTAAAAAAACTGTCAAATCTCTTAAAATTTTTCAAACCCTACGAATTTCTAACCAAGGAGGTGACTAATGGCTACAAAACAATTTAAGTTAAATTCAAAAAAATTCAGATGAGTTGGAAAAAAAAATTTTAATGGAAAAAATTTCATTTATTTCACTAAAATTTGTGTGAATTTAGAGGAATGCAAGGGAAACGAGAAGAATTCGATGAAATTCATAAAAGATCAAACGGAATTAAAAAAAAACAATCGAGTGAATTCAAAACAACTCAAAATTATGAGAAAATTAATTGAATTGAGTAAGTTTGAAATGAGCGTAGAAAAATTAAACATAATTAAAATGGGATTTGAAAGAAAGCTTAAGAATTTTAGGTAGTTTCAAAGATTTCAAGATGAATTCAACAACTTTTTAAAAATCCATTGAGTTGAGTATAATTGAGTAAATCTAGAAGAATTTAAAAGAATTCAGGGCGAATTCCAAATGAATTGCAAAAAATATTTGAAAATATCTTGAAATCTTTGAAACTCTACGAAATCCCTCACTTCTTGTTAATAAGTTCTTTGAAAGCCATTAAAATATTTAAATCTCTCAAAATCCCCTAAAATTAAAATAACCTTGGTAATCCCTTGAAATTGTTTAAATCTACTGAAAATGACTTGACATCTTTTAAAATACCCTAAAATATTTCAAATCCTTTGAAACCACATCAAATTACTGAAATCAATAAAAAATTAAAATTTTTTTAAAATTCCAAGGAATTTGAAAAAATATCTTGAAATATTTCAAATCCTATGGAACAACATCAAATTACTGAAATCAATAAAAAATTTAAAGTTTTTGAAAATGCCAAGGAATTTGAAAAAATACCTTGAAATATTTCAAATCCTTTGATCATTTTATCAATAGACCCTGCGGATCAATTAAATAAAAGCTTTTAAACATTCAAAAAAATACATTCAATTAAAAATTTTAAAATTCCAAAGAATTTAGAAGAATTCAGGATAAATAAATGAGAATTCAGGGTGAATTCCACCCGTGCAGAAATTTCAGAGTGGCCCTGGTCGGGGCCAGATCTGGCCCCAATCGGGTATCCCAGTTAGGGCCAGACTCGAAATGAAACGCCTAATCCGATCAGGGCCTGACTGGGGTATCCATAAGGAAGGCCCTATCTGGCCCTGACCAGGCCCCATCTAATTTGTATTTATAAAGATATTATTGAAATATAATTTATTTAATAAAAAAGTAAACAATTAATTAAGAATATTAAACATTATATAAACATTTTGAAAAATATTCTGAATCTTGTGGTTAGATTCATGTATTTTGTTGTAAATTCATCTTTTTTGATAGAACATTAATCTTCTTGGTCGAAAATTTATCCTTTTTGGTTAAAAATTTAACAATTTTGTTGAAAATTTGTATTTTTGCTCAAATTTAATTTTTCATCAGAGTTTTTATCTAAAAATTTAAGACTTCCATTTTCAGTTGAAACCTTATCATGTATAGTTTATGAGATAAAAATTCGACATTTGGTAGGAAATTTAAGAATTTTGTTGAAAAGTCGCTTTTTTGGGCAGAAAATTAATCTTGTTTGTTGAAAATTCCACGATTTGGTAAAAAATTCGTATTTTTTGTTAAAAAGTCGTCTTTCTGTGTAGCAAATTATTCTTGTTTGTTAAAAGTTGAACTTTTTGGTTGATAATTCAACTATCTTGTTAAAAATTCATATATTTTGTTAAAAATTCGTCTTTCTGGGTAGAAAATTATCCTTGTTTGTTGACAGTTGAACTTGCTGGTTAATTATTAAACCAGCTTGTTAAAAATTTATCTTTTTTTATTGAAATTGATCTTTTTTGTTGAAATTTTTTTTTTTTTAAGTAACTGTCTTCTAAAATATTAGACTTTTTAGCTTAAAAACTTCACTCTTTTATTAAAAATTCAACTTTCGTGGTAGAAAAGTTAGTTTTTTTGGTTTTAAATGGACTTTTTTGATAAAAAGTCAACTGCTTTCTAGAAATTTTGTTTTTCTTCTTGAAATTCTGAAATTTGATTGAACTTTAATCTTTTTTTTTTGAAAATTCGAACATTGGATTGAAAAGTTTTTTGGCACGTGGAGCAAATAATAAAAAAGTGAGGTTATAATGCCAAGAATTTACAGCATTAAGGGCCGGTTCCACCAACCTCGATTAAAAAGTTAATCCTCCGTTAAACCTAGTTACGCGTTCCACCACGTTTTAGCGGCCGGTTAACTCGCGTTAACCACAGTTAAATCTAACCGGTCAAAATTGATCGGTTAAGGCGACTTAATCGTCCTCTAACCTAAAAACGGCATTGTCGTTGTGAAATATGGAGTTTTTGGAAGAAGTTCTGAGATCGTCTGATGACGAAGTCGAAAAAGATGTTTTTGAATTTATATGTGATATATTAATATATCACGAACAAAACATACACCAACATTCACTTTTTTTAGGTTAGTGTAGACACGAGCGTGGCCCAACCTTACCTGGATTTGGCGCGCACGGACATATTGCTTTGCTTTCCATTCAAACGACGGGTAGCCAATCACACGAATGATTTAAAGTAAAATAGGAGTTACTTCGAAACGACTATCTGGTTAGCTAACCGCGCCCACGAAAAATGTGGTGGAACGCACAACAGGATAACCCAAGCTTAACTATGGCGTTAACTTTAACCCGCCGTCAGTTAACCACTTATTTAACCGAGTTTGGTGGAACCGGCCCTAAGTCTATAGTACCTTTATAGCATACTAAAAAGAAGAGTGTGATCTTTTTGTACAATTGGTCCCAATTCTGGATCCCAATTCTTAATCTATTTAACACTTTCACGCAAGGACGAACAATTAAGATTCTCAAAATGTTAACGCTTTCTCGAAGTTCACTGTCCAAAATCTTAGAGAGCTGGATAATTCTAGTTTGATATGAACACCTCACCCTGGTCTGAAAACTTTGCGTAAATGATTAACAAGGTGAATTGAGAATTATTCGAAGCGATTTATCCACATTACTTTACCGGTTTATCTGTTTACTATTCGTCACTTTTACAAAGTTGTCTTCCTTCCGTCTGTTCATTGCCAAATAATCGAACGGAAGACTAATCGAATACATTCGAGATTAGCGCGGCAAATTCAAATCTAAATAAGTATAAACTCTAAACAGATTAAAAAAATATATTTATTAACTAATTTAATGCGTCCGTACACATACATTTTTAGACATTTTGTTCAAATGAATTTAAACTTTTTTTACTTTTTTCTGGTTTCTTATATTCTTTGCATATTAGAAGTTAAATTTAACTAATTAACTTTAGATTAGTCACTGAACTGAAAATTAGTTGAATATTCACTAATTAAGACAGGGACTAATTTTAAATTTGATTAATTCTAATTTTTAAACTTACTCTGATTTACAGAAGGTAGCCTGATGTAGTCCCGACCAGGACCACAACAGTAGCCATGATCGGGGCCGCATTGAGCTAACCCGATTGGGGCCAGCTCGGGAATCAGGATCAAATTGGGCAATTTCTCCACGGGAAAAAAATAATTTGAAAAGTCTTCACATCTTTGAAACATTTATATTTATTTTTAAAAAATGCTTATGATCAATATGATCATAAATAAAGAATAACAATCCCATTTGTAAACGACTGTTGGATCTCGCGCTACGCGCTCGGGCGTATTTACATCGCGCTTTACGCTCGGTTTCTCTAGATTTTTTAACTTCGTGTTCGACTTCGATGAAAAGAAACAGTTTGTTTGCAAATATTATACAATTATCAAAACCTCTACATATGGTGGAAACAAAAAAGTTTGAGCGCACTTACCGCGCGCGATTTGGTCGTCGCGCTTCGCGGTCCGAAATACACTGATCGCGCACATTGTGCTTCGTGTTATATGTTCTTCATATACAAATCACTAAATTTGTATTTGATTGAAAATGAAAAATAATGATATAATTTAGGCGACAAATTTTATTAGTTAAAATTTTATTTTAGCTTGTGCCGTTTTTCAAAAAAGATATTTTTTTTTTCATTTTGAATATATTCTTACAAGAAAAATTGATTACAAGTTTGTAAATCTTTTTTGAATGCACAATTTTTGTTCATTTATCTGTTTTCGTACCTTGCATTGTTTTTTCAAAAATTTGATTTTTTTTTTACTGTCAATGTTATTTTCACGAATAAAACGAAAACTACACATCCTATCGAAACATGATTCACAACAAATTGGTACCTCTTCCTTGGATGAACAAATTCTTTTTCTGTAATTTTTTCCGTAGCTCGTGTTATTCGTCTAAACATTTGATTCTTCTATTTTCAATGCTGTTTTTTACGAATAAAACAAAAACTACGCGTCATATCAAAAAGTGAATAATAACAAATTTGTAGATCTTTTTTAGGTGCACAATTTTGGTGGAATTATCTTTTGTCGTATCTTGCATAGTTTGACAGCAAAATGAAATTTTTGATTTTTCATTATTTGTGCGTTCAAAATTTGAATTTTCGAGTTTTCAAAAGATTCTAAAAGTTGTTATGAAAAGATTATAGGGTGTTCAAAAAGCAACGTTTTTCTCCTCTTGCCTTTTTTTCATATTGTGCTTTTTTCGGCTTAAAATGTTCATTTTCGTTTGTTTTTTGGAATTTTGAAAATGCTAAACTCCGGTATTTTTTTTTTATCAGGAAAAGTCATTAGGGTATTTTCTTCGTCATTTTGCGTACTACTAATAACCGTACATAGAATTTTAAAATCTTCAAAAAAAGTAGTCTAAAAAATTTTCAAAATGTGCTCACTTTTTGAATTTTCATCCGAAATAGCTGGTTAACGAACTCGTTCTTTCTTTGTAGGCCATAAAAAAGTGTGCCAAAGCACAATCCAATCTGATCAATCTTTCGAAAGTTATCGTGCCTACACGATACAGGCAGACGGAGAGACAGACAGACATACAGACGAACACCTTCGTAAAAATCCTTTTTGCTGATTCAGGAGGTCTCAAAACGTGGAGATTTCATGAAAACCGACTATGTCAAATTTTACATAAAACTAATATCTTCTCATTAGGATGAGAATGTACAAATACCTTTTTCCAAAAAAGTCAAATTTGTTTTTGACGTTCACTTTTGAAAGTAAAATATTTCTTTTAGATGCGTATGATCAGTGAAACGTTATTAGAAGGGTTGAAAATCGTCGAAATAGACGATGTTCACGAAAATCACATAATTGTCAGCCCCTCCGTAAATATTTATTCGAATAACAAAATTTTGTCCTCATAAACTACTATCCAATAACACAACACTTTGCCCAGGTTTGACTTAGATCGGACATTTTGGATTTTTTGAATATACATAAGAAATAATGCCCCATATTATATATTTACATTAAATGTATTACAAACTGAATAATACATTTTTTAATATAATATTTCCAATCGTTACAGACAGACTTCGCGGGTGGGGATGATAAAGATACTCCACATCAGAAAGCTTTATCAAAATTGACTGCTTCCGACGTTGAATTATCAAATAATTGTCAGGTCAGTGAGTGAAAATAATTTTTAAACTCCGAAAATTTGTTCAATTGAAAAAAAATTAATATCTCTAATAGTCTTATTCGTCTTTCTCACTAGAAAGCAGCTGAAGCTATCGCACCAAAAACATGGGCCAAAGACAAAGTAGGGAGAGTATTGCAAAGTTGTACGAAGAGGGAACATCAAAAACAAGATTGGATACTAAAGTATAAAACCGCGATGGCCGAATGCAACAGTTTATATGCAGGCGAAGAAAAAGTCAAATCTCAAGTAAATACAAAAATATTATTTATAATCTATTTCAAACACAATTTGTGCTGTTTTCCAATTCAGTTTTATATAATTATTTAATTATTTAATGTGGAATATAAACAGTCACTAAACAAGTTACACAAGATACGTTGTAATAAAAAAGTATCGGTCATCGTTAAAGTCTTTCGAAAATATTGCATTCCCGCAAAAATGTAAATAAAAGTCGCTAAATACTAATAGTTGATGTTTTGTAGAATTAGGTTTATAAAACTCAATCTTAGTGAGTAAGAAAATACTATAATATCATGAAGAATATTTTTAATTTTTACCCATATTTGATATACTCAAAAAAATGGTATTGCCTGGGTTCAAAATTCTCAACTTTTTAGTAACGACGAGCATACAATAAATACTTGAGGTGCTTCAAACGAGTCGGTTTTTAGAATAATACAAAATACAGCTACGATGATGAATTTTTTTATGTGATATTTTTACCACATAATATAAAGGCTTATACATGTGCATGACTAGAGCCTTTTTCGAAAAATGGTCTTGTTTTTCTTTTGGTAATTGAAACGCACTTTGAAACGGTCAGTGCCTGTTTTCGGTTCACCATGGGTACACTCCCAGGGGCGCGTTGCCCGTTTCCAGGCGCAGAAAATTCAGCATATTTTCAATTAACAAAAAAAACAACAACAAGACCATTTTTCGAAAAAAGGCTCTACTCATGCACATGTATAAGCCGCTATATTATGTGGTAAAAATATCACATCAAACAATTCATCCTTGTAGTCGCATTTTGTGTTATTCTAAAACCCGACTCGTTTGTAGCACCTCAAGAGATCAGCAAGGAGCCGTTCAAAAAATAAGTCACGCTATTTTGAACACTTCTTCCACACCTTCAGACTTCGTCACGATCATCAAAAAAAGCTTAGACGTCAAAATTTGTCTTCGATTTCATTTGATAAATGGCTAAAATAAAACACAAAACATACGAACATAACATTTCAACCCAATTTCACAGCCCAAAATGCACTCAAAACAAGTCGTTGCAAGTCGAAATATATTACATTTTTAAGAGAATAGTTGAATTTTCAAACAAAGAAGATTAATTTTATATCGAAAGGCATGAAATTTTCAATAGATCAGTTGAGTTTTCTAGCTAAAAAGTCGAATGTTTCAGAAAACAGTGGAGTTTCAAGCCTGAAACGATGAATTTTCCGCTATGAAAGATGATTTTTTAACAAAATGCATAGTTGATTTTCAAACAAACAATTTAAATTTAAATTCGAAGAGATGGAATTTAAAGCCAAACAAACGAATTTTCAAACAAAAGAGACTTATTTTTTAGAAGAGAGATGAATTTTCAATCCAAAAGAACGAATCGTCTATCTAAAAAGACGAATGTTAAACAAAACAGTTAAACCTTAGAAGTAATGATTACATTTTCAACAAAACGATTGAATTTATTTCATTGATTTTTTTTTTAATTTCTATTTTAAATCGAGAACAGTCGAATTCGCACAAAAAACTCAATTTTTCAGCAAAATAGTTGAATCCACAACGAAATCAGATTACTTTTTAGTAAACAGTTCCATTTTCAACGCAAAAAGATCAAATTTTTACCAAAAGGATGTATTTACTAACTAAAAATACGAATTTTCAATAAAAGAGTAAAATTTTTAACCAGGGAAGGTTATTCAGCTAAGAAAGAAAAATTTTTTTTAGATTGAGGAAACAGTGCAAAATAAAATCACTAATTTTCATTCTTTAAAGTATTTCAAAAAATTGCTATTCACTTTCATTTTTTCCATGTGTGATGTAATTCTGCGTTAACCCCTGGCAGTGTGATGTAGTTTTCGAACGGCCCTCAGTAGGGCTCATTTATGCAAGAAATTTTAAAACAGTTTTAAAAAAGATATTCTTTTTTTCTATTTACAGGATGCTGAAAGGAAAATTGATCAAGTAGCTGCTGATTTCGCGAAAAATACAAACAAACCAAGTTATGATCAGGCATTACTATGCTTTGGAAAATGCACTAAACCTAATGCCAACTGCGATAATAAACAACCATAATAATAACACAGGCCGAAATCCGAAATAGTTATCCAAATTTTTCCTATACGTCAGATTTTTGAGATATTCTGAACTGAAAGTGCAAAAATGGCTATTTTTAGCCATATTTGAGGCAATATGACACGATCAGGAATTTTATTCTAAAACCTGTTAACGTCATCGTTTAGTACTTATTCTTATCTTCCATTTCCATTTTTGATCATCCCGAACCGATTTTTTTTCCCCCAAGATATCGCACATTACCCATTTCAGTTCCACAATGCATTGTCCAACAATGCAAGGCGAAGAAAAAGTGAAATAGTTAGTGTGTCATATCTCGGAGAAAAAAAATCGGTTCGGGATAATCAAAAATCAAAATCAAAAAAATCGTAGCGAACATTCAACTACATATATGTAGTTGAATATTCGCTACGATTTTTATGATAAAAGTTTATATTTGAAATACCTCTATTCCAATTTTATACCTTTTTAAAAAATGTTTGTGATGTTGTGAAATGAGTACCTGAATTCAATTTTCAAAATTAAATGCACGGGTGTGTTATTGTTTTTTCTGGATTTACTTTAAAAGATTATTAATAATGTTAGATATGCAACGATTTATTTTCATTATAAACGTAGGGATTAAAGGAATCATTTTCCAACCGAGCAAGTCAGGCCTACCCCGAAAGGGAAATGGCTTAATGATATAATAATAATATAGATTCTAAGGTCTAAATTCTAAGGACTTGAAGGACTATCATACTGGTCCAGAGGTACACATCAATCAGTCTGAACGTGATCATATCGATTTCCGAGTTTAAAGTGTATACCCCGAATAAACCTTAGTGTGTTATCTAGCATAAATTGGTGTTTTTCACTTTTGTGTGTTTGTGTGTTAAACCCTGTTTTCTATTCACATTAATTCGTCTTTCCATTTATTGAATGTTTAATAATCTGAACATTGCTAACAAATAATCAGATATTCAGAAATTAAAGGTCAAATTGAAAAAGTATATATAATAAAGGTAAAAATTATTTGAATGTTTCAATGAAAATAACTTTTCATTGCTTTTTATGTTTTAAACTGATTGATTCATTATTAACGGATTATTAATTTTGATTATTAATTTTTTCACAATATTACATTGCATAAAGATTAAATTTTAATTTTTTCTCAATTAAGTAAACTAAATTGTTAATTTGCTTCCAGGCTATGTAGTTGAATATTTTCTATAATTTGTATAATAAAAGTTTGTTTATATTCACAATACGTCTATTCCAATTATACCGGGTATCCAAAAAGTACCCAAAAAACATTTAAGAATGTCCTATTCAAATAAATTGATTTCCACTGCAAACATTTTTTACACTGGGGCAGGCCGGCGAAACCCTCGTGTGTCTTGAGGACACGGAGCGACCCAAGGATGAGAGCCTTCTGCATCCATCTCGCAAGTATCTTTTTTAAGCTGACATCTGAATACCACAGTACTAACCTGAAACAGTAAAAAAATAGAAAGGTTAGAGTCATGTTGTTATTTAGCAACAATTATTAAGCACGTCGTTCACCGCACGTGGCACGAAGTGCACAAATACTTCAATTTACATTAAAAATATAGTATTCCTTGAATCCTAATTAATGAGAGATATGTATAAGTAACTTAAATAAATTGGTAAAAATTGTATGCAGCCTATCGAATTTAATTTAACCTAACTGTTAAATAAGTTTTGTAAACTTGGGAAATGTTTACTATTCCTAAATGGTAAAGTCAGAGTGGCCGTTTTCATTAAGGAAACAATTCCCGATCATTTCCCACTTCGAAAAAGTTTATCACGCTTATCGAAATTAAAAAATTCGAACTCTTAGAGCTGACATTTTTTTCATTTGAAGTGATCAAAACTGAACTGCAAATTGAATCACTCAAAGTTGATCTCTTTTGAATTTTTAACTTTTAGAATTGAAGCTTAAAACCTTTTTAATTCAGAAATTTTGTAGTCAAACGATCAATTTTGTGCATGCTTACAACGAAAGCTTCAACACTTGTCAGTTGAACAATTCAAAATTAAATGCCATTAGACTGCAAAATTTAAAACGAAATCTTTTATAAATTGAACAGTTTCGAGATTTCTGATCGAAAAATATATATCTGCGCAATCATTTTTAATGCTCTAAATTGACAATTGAACCAATACATTTTCAAATGATTAAAATTATATTATTTTAGGCAATTTTAAGTTGGAACCATTAAAAATTGAACGGTTTTGAATTTTGTTTGAGACTGAGCACTTTTTAAATTAGAAGTTAAACTATTTTTATTTTAAGTCGTTGCAAATTAGCAATTGTTCAATTGTTATTTATACAAAATTTAACACTTCTACTTACAAATTAAAAATATTTGAAAAGCAATAATTAAATTTGTAACGTTCAAAGTTTAAATTTAGCACTATGAAATTCTAACGATTAAAAAAGGCGAGAAAAAAGGCTTTCTATTTCAAACAATTCAGTTTCAAATTGTTTAGTTTTGAATGAATGATTTATAAATTGTAGTAAAAAATTGCTATAAATTGCTCATTGTGAATAAAAAGCTAAATATTGTTAAATATTAAAAAATTGATCCTTTTTAACTGAAAAATTTTGAAGTTGAATGATTGAAGCTGCAATATCTTAGCCTGAAACGATATTTGAATAGGATTTGAAATTGAATAAAAGCGTTTTATTATGAGAAATTATTCAAAAATTAAAAATATTTTATAATAGTTGAGTCTAACGTTTGCATTTGTGTAACTGCTAAGGCTTTTGAATTGAAGTAGATCAATTTTTAACTTTCAAATCTGTAAATTGTTTATTTTTGAATAGATTCAGAATCTTCCCGTAAAATAATTTATTGTTCAATTTATAATATTCCAATTACAGTTGAATTTAAAAAATCATTAAATCATTGAATAAATTAAATGCATTTTGAAATTCCTTGAACTCAAAATGTATGCCTAAAAAAGAAGACCTAAAATGGAAAATTTCTATCTAAGAAACAGTGATAAAGTTAAAAATTTTGCACAAACGTGCTCTTTTATGAAACTTTTGTATTCGCCAAATTTCCCATTGCTATTGCTTTATTAAAATTAATATACAAATAAAATTATATATTTTCAATCAGAAATAAGTAGTTTTCCCCTGTCGAATTCTTTAATATATCAACTAATCGAATTAGTAATTTTCACTATTCTCGAATTGAATTAGTAGAGTTTCACTACTAATTAGTGATATTTCACTAATTTTGGTACAGAGACTGCATACAAAAACTGCTATTTAATTGAAAAAGATAATTTTCTTGGTTTAAAATAACGAGAATAAATCAACTATTTTACCAATTTTTGCCTGCGCTTTATTTCATATCAAAATTTTTGGTTGAATTAAACAAATCGTATAAAGCAAATCATCTATTTCATTCAAATAAGAGAAAAAGCATAATTATTTGATGTGTTTCACTTCCTAGTTTATCGCCTTGCTAATGCACATTTTTTCAGCAAGCAAATTAACTTTTTCTTCCGTATTGTAAAAATATTGTTTTCAGCTACAATATTTTTTAACTTTCAATTTAAGTATCTGTCGGGCTCCCTTTGCTAATATTTTGATTCAATGTTTTTGGTCAACGACGTGTACGAATTAAATATCTGAACTACGTCATTGGCGGGGAAAGTACTATTTTTGTCATAATATTCTAATAAAAATATTGAGTCATAGTCACAGAATGATTATGAAAAATGGTATATATTTTGACCATATTTTACCACAAAATGTAACCATTCTTGGCCACAAATAATATGCAATAACAATATGGTTAGGGTGGTCCAGAAATGCATTGGACATTTTTTTTTCGAATTTTCATGCAGATCGCCCGGAAAGTTCGCATAAAAAAAATAAGTTTTTTTGGTTTTGAAAAAAAAAATGATATTTAGAGGCCCGTAAGCCCCATGAAGTTTAATACGTATTTCCCATAAAAAAGACGTTTTTGAAAATTTTATTCAGAATCGACAATATTAGCTCAATCGAGTTGAAACTGAACATTTATCTTCAAAATTAGCCATAGAATAAGAATAAAATATGACTTTTTGAATATAACCCCATAGTTCCGTTTTATAAGGTCCGAAAGAAAACCCATACATTAAAAAATGGGTTCTGCGAGTTTTTGGCGCTAATTATGATTTTTTGCAGTTTTTTGAATACAAATTGTTTCTAATACATAAAATACTACTTTATACTCATATTCAGATGTTTACATAAACTGTTTGAACAATTTATTTTTTCGATGAGAGTGAGGTAACAGTTAATTGATGTTAACAAAAAAAATTGATCAAACAATTTATTATTGTTGTTAATAATATTCTTTTTTAATAATGCTAGAATTAGTGGAGTTTTCTGAAACTTCAACATTTTGTCTAGTTTTCACTTAGAGTGACTTAATGATTAATTAAATTTAGCAAAAATAAATGTTGAAACGAATTATTGTTGTTTATTACTATCTTCAACTATATTAATGCTAGATAGTTCTGTTTTTTTTTCTGAAATTTTTATCTTTCTGTCCACAATTCACTAAGTAAGGTAATAATCAATGCAAGTTAACAAAAATAGTTGTTTATACAAATTGTTATTGTTTATAACTATCTTCTCTGAGATGAGTGCTAAAAAGTTGCGGTCTTTATTGAATTGTTCAACTTTAATTTGCCTCTTTAGTCATGAAAAAATAATAAATAAACATTAGAGAGAATCATGTTTTAAACAATCTCTTCCTTTTTTGTAAATATATTTTGCTGGAGGTGGCTGATACTAAAATATGTGCAATTCCAAATTTTTCTTCAACGCTTTACAATGAACTTCTTTTAGTAATTAAAAACAAAACTTTTACAAGTCATTTAGAGACCTTGTCCTCCCACCTATTCCTAATTATTCCATTCTTCGTTTTTGTCTCCTGTGTGAGAAATTTTGTTTGTTCAAATTGACTTTTTTTAAACATTAGATGGAGAGAAAAAATAATTCACTTAAAAAAAACAATAGTATTTAAAAAAATGATTCTCGCTGAAGTTCACTTATTATTTGTTCATAACCAAAAAGTCGAAGCAAAACTAAAGATTTTAGAAAAAAAGCAACTTTCTAGCATTAATCCAAGAGAAGATAGTTATAAACAAGGACAACATTTTGAAAGCAACTTTGTTTGTTAACTTGCATAATTTATTACTTTACAATGTAAAAAGTGGGTGAAAAGATAAAAATCTCAGAAGAAACAGCAACTATCTAGCATTATTAAAGAAGAAAATATTTATAAACAATAATTTGTTTGAATAATGATTTTTGCGGAATTAAATTAATTATTAACTTACTCCAAGTGAAAAGTAGACAAACAGTCGAAAATTTCAGAAAAAACCGCAACTTTCGGGCATTATTCTAAGAGAATATTATTAACAATAATAATGAATTGTTTGAACAATTAGGTTTGTCAACACTGATTAAGTATTCCTCACTTTAATTGAAAATTAGACAAAAAGTTAAAATTTTTCGAAAGAACCACGACTTTCTGACGCTATTCTAAGAGAAAATTGCTAAAAACAACAATGGGTTGTTTAATCAATTTATGTAAAGATCTAATTATCAGTAAAAAGTAGGGTTTCATGTATCAGTAATAATTTTTCACGTATGGGATTTTTTTGGACCCTATAGCACAGACTGATGGGGATGATATTTAAAAAGTAATATTTTATTCGTATTCTATAGCATTATAGCTACTTGTGAAGCAAAATGTTAAGTTTTAACTCCATTCAGCTAATATTGACGATTCTGAATAAAATGTATAAAAACGCCACCTCAAATATCATTTTTCTCAACAAAAAAGAATGGAATTATTTTGGTGTGGATTCGAATAAATTTCCGGGCGTTATGCATGAAAATAAAAAAATGTAAAAAACTAATGTAACCTAATGCAATGTAACCTAATGCAACACATTTCCTTGAAACAGGTCATTTCTTTTTACTGTAAGCCCAGAAATAAGTTATGTTTATGTGTAAGAAATTGTATCTTTAACTTCGTTTTTTAATTGACAGTAAATGTATGAAAACCCAATTTTTAGAACGGTCTACTCCTGCTTACCTACTCCTAAAAAAATGCCAGAATGTTAAAAAGTACTTCAATAATTATAAATTAGAAGCGACAGGGCCGAAAAAATTTTATTTCTATAAAAACTGAACAAAAGCTTTGAGAATATTATTTTGGAACGCTGAAGTTTTTTCCTTTTTTGATTTGAATACATGATTTGTTTGGTACAATTTCTTAAATGAATTTTCTTTTTAACAACTTAAGTACTTCCTACAGTTTAAGAATCAATTGATTTAATCCCATTATTTGAAATCAATAAAATTATTTTTTTGAATCGTATTAAAGTTTCTTTAATGTTTTCTCTAAATGTAAATTACTAAAATGTAATGAATTACTATACTAAAATTCTGCTAATTCAATTAGAGAAAAGTGATCCACTAAAGATTAGAAGAAAATCACTCATTCGATTAGTTGAAATATTTAGTAATTCAATATTGGAAAACTACTAATTGCTTCGTGAAGAAATATGTTTTTTTAGAACTGTATATATTAATTAAGAAGAGGTTAAAAATGTGAATCGTAAAGAATAGAAAAGTCTGCTATAATAAAAGATCGCGATTGTTGAAATTTCAAGCTATATTGAAGCAATAAGAAGGCATCAAAATGAGAAAAACAAGAATTATTTACACATTTTTTCTATTTCACCTTACTTTATTCACTTTGAAAACAATCCCTTTAATGCTTGTGAATCTGACAAACGTCACCTATACCATGTGATATCGATGACCAATTGACTTTAGTGAAATACATGTCTGATTTTTTTTATATTTTATTCGTGATGTGCTAAAATATTACTATTTTATTATTTGAGCACTCAATTACCAAATTTGTTGTTAGAAATTAATGTTTTTAGCTTCTTATTCACAAAAAGCGGTGATAATAAAATCTTAGTTTGATTGTAAATAAATAAACGCTTCAGTTATCGCAAATAAAATCTTTTTATTATTAATTATTAATAATATTCATAAATTAATAATTATTGTTTTATGAATCCAAGTAATCAACATACACGGTGTGTGTATGTTTCACGTAAATGTAAAGAAGACTTTTTCAAACGTGACACAGATGCATGATATATTTTTTTTTTTTAAATTAAGATTGAAAAGAATTTCATTTTATAAACGAATAATTTATGCAAAATAAGCAGGAAATATTCATAATTAGAAAATAAAACTCCAAAAACAACCTCACTTTTCGGCTCATTAGAGACAAGAATAAAATTAATGGAAAAAAGAGGGAGAAAAGGGGAAAAAGTCAACCAAAAACCAACCTCTCACTTTTTCCTTTCTCCGTCCTTTTTATACTACAGGGAGACCAACATGTTTCGAGGTCAATTTAAACCTCCTCATCAGGGATTAATTATAGGGAATAACTAAAGGTATGAGTCTGTAAAGAAATTATTAAATAAGAAATTAATTCAGTTTTATATAATCAAAAACACCTTTGAGAAATTGATTGTTAAAATATGAAAGAATTTTTCTATTTTCAAGTACCTCCATGACAATTTCAGCTAAAATAGGAGATAAAACAGAACCTATGGGAGTTCCAAACTTTTGTTTATAAAAATTATTATTGAATTTGAAATAAACTGAATGAAAAACATATTTTATCGCATCAAGAAAATGTTTCTTCGGAATTTTTGTATTAATCTCAATCAAATCCCAACGTTTCTGTATGGCAATTTCAACTCTTTCATAAGGGATATTTGGAAACATAGCTATTACATCAAAAGAGACAAATATATGGTCTAAAGGTATTATCACACTGTCAATTAGTTTTAAGAAAGCATGACTATTTTTAATTGATGTTTTTGAGATTTGTATTGATTTTTTAATAACTTGACTCAATAATTCTTCTAATTTTCTAGTTGGGGAACCTATTGTTGAAATAACCGGTCGTAAAGGGTAGTCATCTTTGTGAGCTTTAACAAGTCCATAGGCTAAAGAGAGATTAGTACTGGATGTATCGATATCACATCTTTCAATATTATTGCCTAAATATTTATTAGTTCTCATTCTGTCTAAAATTTTAAACGTCCCTTTATGAAGCATTATGGTAGGATTATTAGGAATCAATTGAAAACTATCTGCATCATTAAAAATATGCAACATTTTTTGAATATAAACATCTCTATAAATAGCTACTGTAATACTTCCTTTGTCTGATTTAGTGATCATTAATTCTGGATGATTTTTTAAGAAAATTTTTGTTTCAATTAAACCCTCACTGAATTCCTTTTCTAACCAAGTTTTTGGATTGTCATTATTTAAGAAATCATTAGATAAACCCATAAATTGAGATCTAAATTCATCAATTTTATTTTCAGGTATTTTCTTAATATTTGATTCAATGTCTTTTATTATTTCAAGTAGTTGAATATAGTTTTTTTCTCCAAATTTGTTGCTAAAACCATCTCCCAATCGCAAAATGTCAATAACTCTGTAGAATTTCGGCCAGATTTTTGGCGTCGTAAACATGTTGTTTTATAAAACGTGATATCAGCATATTTTCGGAATTTAGAGAAAGATTTGAGAAAAAATTTTTTTTTTTTTGTTAGGTCTCGCGTTTTGTAAAAGTTGCAAACTTCCGCGAGGTAGATTATCGAAGTAAGGTCAAAAATAGGTAGTTATCTTCGATTCAATCGAAAAGGTTAATGTTTGTTTCAGCGAATCACTCACTTGGAATTGATATCAACTTCACCTTTCGTTTTTTTCTGTGCTGGCGTCGTAAACATGGTGTCGCATAAAAAATGATATCAGCATATTCTCAAAATTTCAACAATGATTTCAGAAAAAATATATTTTTGTTCTCCCAACGTTATACCGACGCCGAGGCTTCAGTTCATGATAATTTGATCACTCTTTCGTCTTCCACCAATTAAATAAATGTTTCACGTGATAAGTATTTAGTATAAAAAGGCAGGTTTCTAGACTAAGATCAAATAGTTCTGGTTCATCTTTGCGACGAAGTAGACATTAAACGAATTATTCGATCATGAAGTGTGTGATCTCCTGCTTATTGGCTCTCTGTGCTTTTCCAGTAAGTCTGTCACAAATTTTGAGAAATTACATGTTACCGTCTCTTCTGGAATTCACACAACTCATATTAAGCACATTAACAGAAATTTAACTTTGATTTAACAGCCAATTTTGTTTTGTTGTAATAAAATACTTTGTCACTCCATTTTCAAAGCATTAGAAGAAGCAAATTTGGTTCAGATTCAAATATTTCTCAAATATTAAAAATAACAAAAATGCATTTTGTGTAAGCTGGAGAAAAAAAGAAAATGATAACATTTTTATTTTTGTGAGTTTTTGCGTGTAGTTCCTGTCTTAGAGTTTCAACGATTCTAATAGCAATAAGAAAATTCTTCTAGTATCGTTTTAATAGGCTTCTTTACGCAATTTTAACCGATCCTAAGCATTTTATGGAAAAATATTTCACCTTCCAAACTGAAAGTGAGAAATAAATTTGATGTTTTGGGAAAAAAGGCATTTTTTCTTTCATTTTTTTATCTAAAAAAAAGCTTAGGCTTTTTTCCTTTAAGATCTTTAAGGTTAAAAATTGGAATTTGTATTTTTAAATTATGAAAATGAGCAATTAGTGCTTTTTAGAATATACCATTTGGTTGCACGATTTTTAACTCTTTTAATAGCGGTAATCATTTTTTGAAAAAATGAAAGTTTGAACTTTAAAAATCACAGGCCTCACAGTCTCTATGGGATCAAAGGACCAAAGGGTACTTTTTGTTACAGTCATAGGGTACTTTTTTAGCGCTCAGTGGGTAACAAATTCAGTATAAATTCATAAGATTTCAAAACAATTCAAAATAATTCAAATGAATTGGAAAAAACTTAAAAAATCAGAAAAAATTTCATTGATTTCCGTAAAATTGGAATGAGTTTAGAGAAATTTAAGGTAAACGGAAAGAATTCGATGAAATTCATAAAAATTGAAGGCGAATTAAAAAAAAATTAAATTGGTTAATAACAATTTAAAGATATGAAAAAACTTAATTGAATTCAGTAAGTTTGAAAAGAGCTCAGAAAAATCCAAGGGTATTCAAAATAATTAGATGAAAAGTTTAAGAATTCAAGGTGAGGTTGAAAGAATGTATGATCAATTACATATACACTTTAGAAAATTCAAAAAAATACATTCAATTAAATAGAATTGATTGAATTTAGAAAAAAGCAAGTAAATTAAAAAGAATCAGGAGAATTCCAAAGAATTTAAAGAATTCAGGGTGAATTAAAAAAACTGTCAAATCTCTTCAAATTTTTGAAACCCTAATAATTTCTAACCAAGGAGGTTAGTAAAGTAACCAAGAAAGGTTATTAGAAGGGTTGAAAATCGTCTAAATAGACGATGTTCACAGATTATATCAGATTATATCAACAAAAAGTATATATTTTTATATAATATATAATCCCATAATTGTCACACCCTCTGTAAATATTTATTCGAATAACACAATTTTGTCCTCATAAACTACTATCCAATTGTACAACACTTTGTCCAGGTTTGACTTAGATCGGACATTTTTGATTTTTTGAGTGGGTATACTTAAAAAATAATGCCCCATATTATATATTTACATTAAATGTATTACAAAATGAATAATACATTTTTTAATATAATATTTCCATTCGTTATAGATAGACTTCGCGGGTGGTGTTGATAAAGATGCTTCAAATTACAGAAGTTTCTCAAAATTTCATGCTTCCGAACTTGTATTATCAAATAATTGTCAGGTCAGTGAGTGAAAATAATTTTTAAACCCTGAATATTCGTTCAATTGAAAAAAAATTAATCTCTAATAGTCTTATTCTTCTTTCTCACTAGAAATCAGCTGAAGCTATCGCACCAAAAACATGGGCCAGAGACTAAGTAGGGAGAGTATTGCAAAGTTGTACGAAGAAGGAACATGACAAAAAAGTTTGGACTCAAAAGTTTAATACCGCAATGGACAAATGCGACATTTTATATGAGGATGAAGAAAATCACAAAATACAAGTACATACAAAAATGTTATTTAGATTCTATTTCAAACACAATTTGTGCTCTTTTCCAATTTAGTTTTATATAATCATTTAATTATTTAATGTCGAACATAAACAGTCACTAAACAAGTTACACATAATACGTTGCAATGAAAAAGTATCGGTCATCGTTAAAGTCTTTTGAGAATATTGCATTCCCGCAAAAATGTAAATAAAAGTCGCTAAATACCAGTAGTTAATGTTTGTAGAATTAGGTTTATAAAACTCAATCTTAGTGAGTAAGAAAACACTATAATATCATGAAGAATATTTTTAATTTCTAAATATTTTTACCCATATTTGATATACTAAAAAAATGGTATTGCCTGGGTCAAAATTCTCACCTTTTCAGTAACGACGAGCATACAATAAATACTTAAGGTGCTTCAAACGAGTCGGTTTTTAGAATAATATAAAATACGGCTACAATGATGAATTTTTTGATGCGATATTTTTACCACATAATATAAAGGCATGTATATAAATAATAAGAAATAATATAAATAACATGTGCAAGACTAGAGCCTTTTTTCGAAAAATGGTCTTGTTTTTTTGGTAATTGAAACGCACTTTGAAACGGTAAGCGCCTGTTTTCGGTTCACTATGGGTACACTCCCAGGGTGCGTTGTCCGTTTCCAGGCCCAGACAATTCAGCATATTTTCAATTAAGAAAAAAAAAACAACAACAAGATCATTTTTCGAAAAACGGCTCTAGTCATGCACATGTATAAGCCTTTATATTATGTGGTATAAATATCACATCAAACAATTCATCCCTGTAGTCGCATTTTGTATTATTCTAAAAACCGACTCATTTGTAGCACCTTAAGAGATCAGCAAGGAGCCGTTCAAAAAATAAGTCACGCTTTTTTTAACACTTTTTACACACCTACAGACTTTGTCACAGATCATCACACAAAGCTTAGACGTCAAAATTTGTCTTCGATTTCATTTGATAAATGCCGACAATAAAACAAAAAACATACAAACATAACATTTTAACCCAATTTCACAGCCCAAAATGCATTCAAAACAAGTCGTTGCAAGTCGAAATATATTGCATTTTCAAGAGTATCAGAAGGGATGAAATTTTCAATAAATTAGTTGAGTTTTCTAGCTAAAAAGTCGGATGTTTCAGAAAACAGTGGACTTTTAAGCCCGAAACGATGAATTTTCAACTAGGAAAGATGATTTTTTTTGCAATACATAGATGATTTTCAAACAAACAATTTAACTTTAAATTCGAAGAGTTGGAATTTAAAGCCAAATAAACGAATTTTCAAACAAAAGAGACTTATTTTTCAGAAGACAGTTGAATCTTCAATCCAAAAGAACGAATTTTCTATCTAAAAAGACGAATGTTAAACAAAACAGTTATACTTTAGAAGAAATAATTAAATTTTCAACAATACGGTTGAATTTATTTCATTGAAAGTTTTGTTTTTTAATTTTAAATCGAGAACAGTCGAGTTCAACCATAAAGATAAATTCGCAACGAAAAATGTAACAGTTAATATTTCAACAAAAACATATTTTAATTTTAGATAGAAAACAGTTGAATTCGAACAAAAAACTCGAATTTTTAGCAAAATAGTTGAATCCACAACGAAATCAGATTAATTTGTAGCAAACAGTTCCATTTTTAATGCAAAAAGATCAAATTTTTACCAAAAAGATGTATTTACTAACTAAGAATACGAATTTTCAATAAAAGAGTTAAATTTTCAACCAAGGAAGGTTATTCAGCCAAGAAAAAAAAAAATGTCAACCAAATTTTAATTGAATTGTATGCAAATGATAGAATTTTTAACCCGAGAAGACGAAATTTCAACAAAATAGCTCAGTTTTAAAGCCAAATACTCGAATTTTCAACTAAAAGCGATTAATGGTAGAACATATAATAGAACTTTCAACCAAAAAAAGATAAATTCTCAACCAAAAATATAATAGTAGAGTTTTCAATTAAAAATAATTTATTGACTTTCAACGAAAAATAGCATTTCAAAAAATTTGCTATTCACTTTTATTTTTTCCATGTGAAATGTTACATTCTGCGTTAACCCCTGGCAGTGTGATGTAGTTTTTGAACAACCCTCAGTAGGGTTAATTCATACAAGAAATTTTTAAACAGTTTTAAAAAAGATATTTTTTTCTATTTACAGGATGCTGACACGAAAGTTGATCAAATAGTTGATGATTTCGCGAAAAATACGAACAAACCAAGTTATGATCAGGCATTACTATGCTTTGGAAAATGCACTCAACCTAATGCCAACTGCGATAATAACCAACCATAATAATAACACAGAAAAAACTAAGAATAAAATCTGTTGCAGGAAGTTTTTTAGGGCAATAAAGTTCTGTTCAGCCAACTTCGCGTCTTTCAAAATACACGTGTTTGTCATGGAAAAACAAAAGAAAGTTTAACCGATATTTGTGTAAACTTCATCCTCTGAAGTTAATTTTTGTTGCAAAGAATCTTTCGTCGGAAATCGATGTAAAGCTTATCTTCTGTTTTTTCTGTGAAATAACCATAAATGCTAACGTTGATTCAACCATACAACATAAGGTATTATATATACATTTCGGCCGATATAATTGTACTATATTCCACTAGATGAATGACAAAACATCCTCAGTTGGTGGCGCCACGGCACTGCTACATTATAAAGTACAATTTATATTTTTTTTAGTGTGATTAACTCTCTTAATATACGGAAATGTATTTCACTAATTTTCATACATTCATGTGATGTATTTTGATGCGCTCATTTACAATTAACATGTCAATGTAAGGACCCGTAAACGTCATTTTTTAAATGACAATTTTTCACATTGTTACATTGCATAGCCAAATTATTTACACTCTGTTATTTTTCTATTAAGTTTTGCATTTACTGGAGTTAGTTCATATTTGAAAGCATTATTAATAACAAAAATATCCAGAAATTAAAGTTCAAGTTGAAAAAAATATAAAGTAAAAATGATTAATTACCTGATTAATTTTTTTCACAATATTATATTACACAAAGATTGTGTAATATAATGATGATTATTTTCCTAAATATCATGTAGTTGAATATTCGCTACAATTTTTATGATAAAAGTTTATATTTGAAATACCTCTATTCCAATTTTATAACTTTTTAAAAAATGTTTGTGATGTTGTAAAATGAGTATCTGAATTCAATTGTCAAAATTAAATGTACAGGTGTGTTATTTTTTTCTGGATTTACTTTAAAAGATTATTAATAATGTTAGATATGCAACAATTTACTTTCATTATAAATGTAGAAATTAGAGGGAATCTATTGATTCTAAGGTCTAAATTGTAAGAACTTGAAGGACCCTCATAGCGGTCCATAGGTACATCAGTCAGTCTGAGCGTGATCATATCGATTTCCGAATTTAAAGCGTGTACCCCGTTTATTGAATAAACCTAAATGTGTTATCCAGAATAAATTGGTGTTTTTTACTTGTGAGTTTTTGTGAGTCAAACCCTGTTTTCTGTAAGAATAATTAACGAAGTTATTAAAAATTAGCACCAACGTGACCACATCTATAGAAAAAAAATAATTAAAAAATATTTTATCCTCGTTGTTGGTCATGAAGTACTTTCTACCCCCTAATATGGGTAGTTTTTCGGTTTTCATGGGTTGAAATGGTGCTAAGTAAGTAGAATTAACGTAGTTATTATACATTGACACTAACTGATGCTATCTATGGGAAAAAATAATAATTCAAAAATATTTTATACACATTCTTGTTTATAACGTATTTTCCACTACCTCATAGGGGTAGTTTTTCGATTTTCAAGAGTCGAAGCGTCACTGTTTGATGAAAAACAATTGAAAAATATTCTACCTACTTTTATAGTACCGGTGTACATTACACCCACTGATAAGGGCAGTTTTCGGGTTTTTAGGGGTTGAAATGGTGCTATGTAAGAAGAATTGACAAAGAGACTATACGTTAATATACCAACGCGATTGTACCTACATAAAAAACATAGTTAAAAGCTATTTCAATCACGTTCTTATGCATGAAATACTTTTCACTCCCAATTAGGGGTAGTTTCTCAATTTCCCAGTGTTAAAAGGGGTTGAAAGGGTAAACTCATAACAAACCCGGTTACAGCATGCATTGACGATTATTTTGAGCTTTGTTGCGTCAATTTATGTTCTTTCCTTCAAAAAATACGTTGGACGCAAGAAAAGGGGCGGATTTTGGGGTCCCTCTTTGCCGTATTTAAAGTTTCTAGTCTGGCAAATTTTTGTATCAATAAGGAACTTTCTGTTCCCATAATATTCTTTGCTACTTTGGACAAATAGTACAATATTTTACTATTTTATCATAAAATGAGGAATACTAAGTTTTAAATACTACACACAAAGTGTGATATAATCAAGAACATTACACACTAAAAGCACATTAAAGAATTACTCATCACTTCGCTATTCCTATAATAATAATACACTTTATCACTAATTTTCGAATTGTTTCGCAGATGGCAGCACTTCAGATTCGAATCACGAATCCTCACGATCACTCTTCTGTGACCAGTCACTAACACGCCTATTTTTTAGGGAGACTTGTAAACGGGGTTCGAGATGTGACAGATCACTCTTCTGTGACCAGTCACTAAAATGCCGTAATACAAAATTAAAATACGGCAAAAGATGCTGTATCTGTATACACTAAGCCTTAATAAATAAAATGTGTAGAAACGAAAGTTTAAGTTTTGAAAAAATTTTAAGTAAAAATGATTTGAATTTGTCAATGAAAATAATTGTTTGATGCTTTTTATGTTGTTAACTGTTCAATAAATTATTACCTAAATAATTTTTTTACAATATTAAGTAACATAAAGGTTGAATTTTAATTTTTTTTTCAATTAAGCAACATAAATTGATTATTTACTTTAAGGTTAGTTAGTTAAATATTGGTTGTAATTTGTATAAATATATAGTATATTGCGTGACGAGGGCAGCTAACTTCACCCTCGTGAAATCGTTGCCTCCGCCATGCATACAATTTTTCATCATATCGATAATCGAGAATTCGACTTCAGATGCCTGTGGAGAGGGTCGTCAATAAAATTTTCTTCCCGCTCGACAGGCATCGAAAGTCGAATTATTGACGCGTCATTTCTGTTGCGAGAGAGGCGGCACGTCGCGCCCTGGCGGATTTTCTTCCAAACTACCAGCTCAGAGCAGCAAGATTTAAATATTAACACTTATTAAAAGGAAAGTACTGCAAACAAAATTTTAATTAAAAACGACGAATACATTTTTTTGCATGTAACATGAAAATTATTTACTGCCTCAAGTGTAACCTGAAATTGGACAGGGAATAGAAGAGAGCCTGGAGAATATTTTTAAAGATAAGTTCTTTTTTTCTTAGATCAATTTGTATTAATTTTACTGAAACAAAATTTTTCAAGCTCAAAGCTTCAAATAATGATGAAATTTCTTGATAAAAATTTTAGACTATCGTGCCTCATGTGGGTTTAATGGGGGGGGGGGGGGTAAACTCTAAAGATACTTCAAAGCGGTTAAAAACTCAAAAATTAAACTGATGATGTTTCACTTGACGCGCTGTTTTCAAAGATTCCTAAATGCATTTTAAGTTTCCCTTAAACTTGTGATATTTCAGTTCGATTGTTATAAGTATTTCAATATTTCAAGCAGGAGAAAATTTGACATATATGTTTATATATGGCTCTTTATCGAATTTGAAAGAATTAGGTATGCGAAGGAATTTCCAATTGATTTTAATGGTTTGAAAGAAATTCCAAATCTTTTCTTTCTTGAAAATCCTGACATGTTGGGGTAGGGCTTCTTTTTGAAAAATTACAGGAATTGATTTTATGTTTTTTTTTTTTATGACTTTTTGTAATAATTTTCTGATCCCTTTTCAAAGAATTTCCACGCGATAAATCAGGGAAATTACGGTATTTCAGAGGTTTCTTTAACTTATCCGAGATTATCCCTGAAAAATCTTTTTAAATCACTCATTATTCCGAACTCTTAACTTCTATTGCGACGTTATTGGAAATTTTCTTCTTCTAAATATTAATTTCAGTGCTTTTGGGATTTTTAAGGATTTAAATCATAATATTGCAGTTCAATTATTATAACTATTTTAATATTTCAACCACGACCAAATTTTAAATTTATAATAAGAAAAAAATTTTTTAAAAATGAATACAACGCAAAAAAAAAAAAAAAAAAAAAAAAATTGGCTCATGTTTTAGAGGTAGGCCAGGATTCGGCTTTGGGCACATATTAACTCCTATCAAATACAACGCTGCTGAAGGCTGGTATCCTTCTCAGCATAAATCACCAACCAATTGAGGCTCTCGGTTTCCTTTCTCTGTCCTCACCCCCCCCCCCCGGGGCGGGGGGGTTGGTGGGACTGACGTTACGACTAGACTCTCCACCGTACGACGAATAATTACTTTACTTGGACATGATTTCGGCTCGCAAAACAAATCTCGCGCATAAAGGTGATAGTTGGGTGTACAATCTAAACATGAATAATACAAACAATAAAGTAGCCTCGGAATGGACTGAAACTTGGATTGACGAAATGCATACACACGGTAAACGTAAAGGTCGAGTTTCAGGCGATGAATGGAGACTGGGTGTTTGGAATGCTAGAGGAGTGAATGATCTTCAGGTAAGAGAAGTACGAGAAACTATGCACGTAAGGAAACTAGATATTCTGTGTGTACCTGAGACAAAGAAAAAGGGTTGCGAAAGTAGAAACATAGAAAATGGGGTGTTGAAAGGCGGTTTTGAAATATGGTCAGGAGTAGGTAGTGAATCAAATCGTAGTCAAGGAGTCGGTTTAATTATGAATGAAAAAGCAAGACAGCATCTCAAAGATCATGATTTTGTATCTCCCAGATTGTTGTGGGCTAGAATGAAGGTAGGAATCAGAAGATTATTTATCATAGCGTGCCATCAACCCCAGTTGACAGTGAACCGCGAGAAGTCAAAGACGCCTTCTGGGACACTTTAAATGACACAATAAGTACTTGCGATCAAGGTGAAAGAATAATTCTGCTAGGAGATATGAACGGATGGGTCGGCGTCCAACGCCAGGATACAGATACAGAAAGGGTGCTACTATCTGTTTCAAAAATCCTGGCCCCTCTACAAATCATTGAATAACTCAATAAAAAAAAATCGCTTAAAAAAGGAAAAACATCTTGTCAATCCTCATTTCATTACGAATAAGTACAATATCATTTGATTGCGATGCGCCCGTAAGTTTCAATGCAAATTCGCAGTGAAGGTGAAAAAACGTGGTTAAAAGCACCTTTTATAACTTGGTCAACTTTCGACCGTTGCATTTCGTGAAAAAATGCATGAATTTGCTGGCAAAAAATCGAGTAGCTAGCTTGAAGTTTTATTTATGAGTACGTTTTCGAAAAATTCAAAAATATTTATAACTTTGGTGTCGGCAGTAAATAAAAGCGAAGGATGCTAACTCAGCTCCTAATCAAGCTGGAAGGCTCTACTGAGGCTTGAAATTTTTCAAAAAAATCAACAAATGCAATGGTAGGTTTTTAAATACAGTTAATTACATCAATAACACGCTATTGCATATTATTTTTTTCGGCTTTTTTTTGGGACTGGAGGCACAAAAGAAGTCGATGATACTCTCAGCGGGTTCCAGGGTATCGATGTCCTGCTTGATTCTTTGCCTCATAAAGTGACCCTTTTTTTCTTCAACTTTCGTACATCTGGTGGCATGTGCCGCGTGGGTCAACTGCCTTTGACAATAGTGGGCCGATACCCCTTCAACGTATCGATTACAATTGTGGTCAACTACCGTAGAAAAAAAAACAGAAAAAAATAATATGCAATAGCGTGTTAATGATGTAATCGACTGTATTAAAAAACCTACCATTGCATTTGCTGATTTTTTTGAAAAATTTTAAGCCTCAGTAGAGCCCTCCAGCTTGATTAGAAGCTAAGTTAGCATCCTTCGCTTTTATTTACTGCCGACACCATAGTTATAAATATTTTTGAATTTTTCGAAAACGTACTCATAAATAAAACTTCAAGCTAACTACTCGATTTTTTGCCAAGAAATTCATGCATTTTTTCACGAAATGCAACGGTCGAAAGTTGACCAAGTTATGAAAGGTGCTTTTAACCACGTTTTTTCACCTTCACTGCGAATTTGCATCGAAAATTATGGGCGCATCGCAATCAAATGATATTGTACTTATTCGTAATGAAATGAGGATTGACAAGATGTTTTTCCTTTTTTCAAGCGATTTTTTTTGATTGAGTTATTCAATGATTTGTAGAGGGGCCAGGATTTTTGAAACAGATAGTAGGTAATTTTGGGGATCCAACAAGAAAAAATTATAACGGGGAAAAATTAGTTAGCTTATGCTTAGAAAAGGGCCTATTTATTACCAATACCTGGTTTAGACATAAAATGATCCACACGTACACTTGGTGTAAAGGAAATAACCGCAGTGTAATTGACTTCGTTATTGCGGATGAAAGACTAAGAGAACTAGTCAAAGATACAAGAGTCATGAGGGGTTCCGAATGCAATACTGATCATTACCTTTTAATCTCTAAAATAAACTTAGGCCGGGGATGGAAAAGAAAGAGAACAGAAAAAACGAAACAAACTCGAATAAAAATTGAAAATTTACAGAAACCGGAAGTGCGAATAGAGTTTCAAAATAAGTTAAGCGAACGCATAGATAGGGCAACTTGGGAAGCGCTTACGAGCAATAAAGATATAGAGGGCGCGTGGGCTTTATTACGGGATATCATTGTTAAAACTGCAATTGAAGTGTGTGGTACGGCAGGGGTAGGAAGAAAGTCTGGTGATGCGTGGTGGAATGATGAAATTCAAGCAGCCCAGCAAGAAAAGAAAAAAGCGCACAAGAGAACATTAAACATGACAGGTCTTTGCGATGAGGAGAGAAATAGACTCAAAAATGATAACAAAGACAAAAAGAGGAAAATTAAACGACTAGTCAAGGAGAGTAAAGAAAAAATCAGAACAGAAGAAGAGAACAAAATACAAAACTACTTTGAAGGAATTATGAAACTATTATGTAAACAGTTGAAGGAAAGTAAAAGTACAGAGTTTGCCAGCATGAGAAACAGCAAAGGTGAAATGCTATATGATATAGACGAGATAGTAGACGCTTTAAAAGACTCTTTTAAAGAACTATTAGGAGGTGAAGATATAGGACAACAAAACTGCGACATAGAACATAATGCATTAGAAAACCCAATTGAAAAAGTCTGTGTCACTGAGGTCCGAGACATAATTAAGAACTTGAAAAACGGTAAGGCTGCTGGCATAGACAGTATTAGTGCTGAAATGCTTAAATACGGTGGAGAGTACATGCCTCACAGGTTGTGCGAATTGATAAATTTGTGTATCGAGACAGGAAAAGTCCCAGACGATTGGAGAAAAGCGATTATCGTACCAATATACAAAAGAAAGGGAGATAAAAGCAACTGCAGTAATTACAGATGTATCAGCCTACTAAGTACCGTAAGTAAAATATACTCAAAAATACTTATTCGTAGGGTAATGGAAATTACAGAAGAAAAGATATGGGAAGTCCAAAGTGGTTTTATGCCAGGAAGATCATGTACAGATCAGATATTTAGCCTAAGACAGATCACAGAAAAAAGCTTGAGAGTAGGAAAGAAAGTTTTCTGTGCATTTATTGACATAGAAAAAGCATTCGACAAAGTAAATAGAAATAAACTTTGGGAAGTCCTCAAAGCGTACGGAGTAAATGGAGGGCTCCTACAAGCAATAAAAACAATATATACAGGTAGTAAAGCGAGTGTAAGGGTAAATGGGAAACTGAGTGACTGGTTTGATATTATGCAAGGCGTGAAACAAGGATGCGTTATGTCCTCGTGGCTATTTATCATATTCATGGATAAGTGTCTAAGAACTGCACTCTTTGACGAAGAAGGTGTAAATCTCCAAACAGTCAAGGTACGTGGATTAGCTTTCGCAGATGACAAGATTGTTATGGCAGAATCAATCGAGGACTTGCAAAGAATGTTGAATAAACTTAATACAAGCATGAAAAACATGGACCTCAAAATTAACGTAAATAAAACAAAAATCATGGTGTTTGAAGGAAAAAGTGAGAAAACAATATGCAACATTGTCCTAAATGATGAGAGATTAGAACAAGTTGACAAGTACGTATATCTAGGTAGTTTATTCACTAGCGACGGAAAAATAGATGGGGAGTTAGATAGGCGCATA